>VWZT01011297.1:1015772-1102282 GCA_013397055.1 Pachycephala philippinensis | reverse complement strand
GCCCGCAGCGCCGCGGGCTCGCATCGGGTCCGGCCGGGCAGCGGCCGCGCCGTCCCGGAGCCGTCGGTGCGCGGGCTGCCGTGCCCTCCGCCGCCGGCGTCGGTGCGGGCGACGGAGGTGCAGGTACGGTCCGGGGCCCTCGCCGTGCTTGGGGCTCTGCCTGCCCGCTCTGGCTCTGCTGGGAGGCACCTTCTCCCCGCTGAGCTGCTTGAACGTACCGTGAGCTGCCTCGGTGCCTGTGTCAGGTGATAGGATGTCTTTTCTCCTTGCCTTTCAAGGTCCTAAATTTCAGCATCTTCATGTTCGTCTCTGACCTCGTCTCTTGTATTCTTGTGTTTTACATGCGTTCATGTTTTCTTTTTCATGTTTTCTTTTTCTTTTCATGTTTTCTTTTTTTTTTTTTTTTTTTTTTTTTTTTTTTCCCTTTTCCACCCTAAAAGAGTGGCAACCTGACTACAGCTTATTTCAGCTTGGGAATCAAAATGTTAGGTAACGTCGCATCACTTAAAGTTTCTGCTGTCGCATTCATTTTCTTGGTGTTTAATTTGTTGTCTTTTCTGTGAGAAACAAAGGAGCTGGGGAAAATTTATTCCAAATACTAGAACTGTCCAGGTGTATGGGTGTTTGTTACTTTTACTTTTGTTTTTCACACCTAGCCTCTGAGTGCGTGTTACTCAGGTGTAACAGATTCATTGAAACTTTGAGTCCATAGTGTCAAGCTCTGTGCTTGGTATTTTGCCTTTTAGTGCTTTTACATGTTATTGGTCACTTGAAAAGTAATGCTGCTGAGTCTTGCATTTTGTTCCAAATATGCCAGTGTCTTATCCATCTGTCATATAATTACTGAAAAAAGTAATTAATTGGGAAACCTGACTTGTTGAAAGTACTTTAATTAATGTTCTGAAATTCTTTGTGATGAAATGTTCCTACAGAAAATACAGCTGGTCTTACGGTTTGGACATACGAGTTCTCTAATAGGAATGAGACTACATACAGTGTGTCATCATTAATTTGTCTGCTTATATCTTCCTGTTGATGGTGTTAAACAGATGGTGGTATCTGTTTTATCAGGGAGAAGTGCATCACTTGAAATAACCTGTTAATCCTAGTAAGTGAATCCTAGTATCTTCAGCTGCACTTGGAGTGGTCAGTAAATGGCAGAAGGGTGTATTTCTGTTACATACATTAGTGCTTGGCATCAGACTTTCTGTTTCCCTGGGGTTAAGAGGCTAAAATTGTTCTGTGAATAAATCTCTGGGTTATAAATAGCTGTATGCATTTGGTCTGAAGATTTTGGTGATCTTCTTTGATTTGCCTCTTTACTTGTGACTCCCTGGAAAGGATAATCCTGTTCTCAGAAGTCTTATTTTTGTTCCATTAAGGTGTTTATGACTGTATGTACACACATCACCTTGACAGACTCCACTGTACAGTACTTGCAAGCAACCTTCATTTCTGAAGGTGAAGGTTGAGAACAGTGCTTGGAACTTATGTGTTTAAGATCCCAATCCATGTTTGAACTGGAATGTTTGTGCAGTTAAACATTCTGTTGCTATGTTTTAATGCCAGTGTATGTTTTTATTCTGGATATAAATATTACAAAGGATAAAACATGAGCCTGAGTCACCAGAAAAAGAATTCGGAAACCTAGTTGGTTTAATTCAATGCTTGCATTCTATTTTTTCCTCTTGTGTTGTGTGGAATGTGACATACAAATGAGTTGTCAGTAATTGTTGGGAACTCGATGGAGCATTTCAAGTATTCTGGTAGTACTGGATTTCTCCCAAAGCAGAGTTAGCTCAGCTTGTCTCAAAAAGTTGATCCCAGCTGTATCCGAAGCTGCCAGGCATTGGTGTGAATTCTGGGAGAAATCAGAGTCCTGTAGGTCTTGAAATAGGAAACAGAGTGTTGGTGTGTAGTGGAAGGGGGACGTAGGTGCGTTAAAGAATTCCAGTCAGCCTCCTTGGAGGCAATTGACCAGGCAGTGAGGGGTGGAGCGGCTCTTGGAGTTGAACAATGCTGTTCCTGTCACAGCTGGCAGGGGTCACTGGAAAGCAGTGGACATTATTTCTTTCCTAATTCTCCCAAGTTACATATACTCTCTTCCCTGGCTTTTTCTATGTATCTATCTTCTACTTATTTCTAGCAGAAACCTTGTTGAAGAAATTTTTCTTTGTTTTTCAGAACCCCTGTGAGTGAGAGTGATGACAGTCAAAGATTGGGGTTTGGGTTTTCCTTTGTCTGTGAGGAAGTTCTTTTCATAATAAACAGTGCCGTTTATGGATTCATCATTGGACAGTTTATGTGGATTTTTAGCGAGGCTTATTAAGGGCACAAAGCTTGTACAATTGCTTTCTTTGTCTGTCTTCTCCCATTTGAGTCACTTCTTACTCAGATGATGAAACTGAAGTTCGTGGCAACTAAAAGACTTAAAGTCCCTACATTGTGACAAATTTTTATAAAACTTTTGACAGGTAGTGACCCAAATTAATATTCGTACCCAAAAAAGGCAGTCATAATTGAGTTCCTCCCTTCTACGAGAAGTGAGCCACTGTTGGGCAGTCTGTGTGCTAAGTTCTGAGCCATCAGCAGTAGCCTACTGCTACTAGCCCAGCCAAACACTTGGGATGGTTGTTAAGATGGGTGGGGGGCAGGAAAAATATGATGGGTGGGGTGACTGTTCAAGGGCAATTGACCACCACTTACTCAAAGACAGGAGGTGGTGGTGTGAGAAATAACAGACTCTGAAATCTTTAAATGTCATGTTTTCTCCCTTGAGTTTACTGTGCTGTTAAACCATGAAGGTCCTTCTTGATGGGTGCAGAGGGAATGGTGAACTATTTGAAGAAATTATAATCAAATTTTTAAGGAGAACCCAAAGAGCTTAGTAAGTTGCCATAGGGGAAAAAAGAGTTAATACTAATTAGAGCTATAATGTATTGCTTTGTAATGTTTGGGTATGCTCTATATGTAATCATAGAATAATTTAGGAAAGGGTCATTGGAAGTCACCAGTCTGGTCCAACCCCATCTTAGAGCAGCTTCAAAGTCAGAGCAAACACGTATACATATGGAGAGATAGCCATTGTGTTGTCATGAAATTTGGAAATACAGCTTGTGTTTGTGGTGGGTTTTGTTTTGTTTTGTTTTTAATTGAAGGGAAGGATATCAGGGAGTTCCTAGGACTATTCTCTTATTTCTTAATTTATGCATGTAAAGGGGATTTTTTCCAAATTTGTTTCTGCTGGGAATACACGTAATGCTCAGTATTTAATTCTTTGCTCATTTGAGGTGGTCTTGGTAGACATACTCCAAAGAGCCTAGATAGCTTTCTGGAATGAGTCCAAGGACTGGACTCCTATTTGCAAATAATTTGTGGTTCTGTTCTTAAAAAATAAAACACAACTGCAAAGTGGGAGAAGAAATTAAAGCAACATCACATCAAACGTGAAATTGTGCAAGCCTTGCATTTTGGAAGTTGGCCAGCACCAGATGCTTTTGGGGTTTAGGTGGTTGGCAGATGCTGGCTTGGCAGCCAAACACTCTGCGTGTTGATCTGTGTGAGGGACAGTTTGTTCTGTGTGTGGCTCACACTCTCCTTGGTATTGGCTTCTGGCCGCTGTGGGGTCAGGTTCAGGGGAGTGTTTGGATGGCCGAATACAGCCCAGTGATCTCTCTGGGTGTTTTCTTGCATCCTGGGTTATGAAGCTTGAGATTCCCTCAGCTGTGTGTTTATTTTTTTCCCCCCTTATTATTATTGTTATTGTGTGTTTAAATAGCTGCTTTCTTTTCGAATGGGAGTAAAATCTTGGCTTCAGTGACTTCCTGTGGCAGTGAGTTTAACAGTCTACTTATGTGTTGTAATATAATATTTCTCTGTTAAAAATTTGGCTTTGCTATCCTCTCAGCTCAGTTAATGAATGAAGTTGCCTGTATTATTGGGAAGCTGTTGTTTTCTTGACTATATTTTCTGTTTATCTCTTAAAGTCTCATTTAATTTATTATAATGCCTTGTTTTTCTGTTCATGGTTGCCTGTTTCAATAGGGGAGTCTTTCAAGTGGTTGGTAATTCATAGCCCTTCTCAGAACACCTGCCCCAGTATTTTAATATTCTCCTCCCAGTAAAGCAGCTGTGTTTCAAGTCAGGTTGCACAGCTGATCAGCGGAGCTGTGCTGCAGTGTTTTCCTTGTCATTCCCCTTTTGTTCAGGTCTCCCTGCTCTTCCAGCTGTATTATATTGGATGGAAGAGGTCCCTGAGCTGCCAAAGCTCTTTTCTGGATTTGAGATACTGGTTCTTAAGTCTTTGAGTGGTGTTCATAGTTCCCGCTGCCTTCCCTTACAGATAACATTGGCATGGTTGATACTGAATTCAGTTTATTTTGCCTATTCATTGTTAAAGTTCACACATATTCTTAAGCTTTGCTAGTTTAAGATTGTCATCTAGAAATGTTACTACTTCAGGTGTTCTTTTCTTCTTTGAAGTATAGAAGATAAATATAGTGAGCACTGCTGGACCTTTTTACAGAAGCTTAAAATTTGGAATAATAGGACAGGGCTCAGTTCACTCTATTTCAGAACTTAATTTAGGCAGTACTTCATAAAAACTCTAGTCTACTGGTCCAGACAGGAGGAGGAGAGGGGAAATAGCCCTAATTAGTCCAGATTAACTGTGTTAGTGGTGCTTGAGAAGGCTTACAGGGAGAGATCCAGAGTGTTCAAGCTGGCTGCAGTCAGAGCTGCCTCGGTGCCATTAGTGCTCACCGTATTGCACGGTCCAAAGCTCTGCGGAGGTAAATCATGTGAGAGCTGCTCATGGACTCAGCAGTCAGCTCCTGGGAGCTGTCTCCTGTGCCATGGGCTCCGGGGCTGGAAGCTGATGGCTAAGGATGGTGTCCTGTGGTGATACTGGTTTAGAGTGGTTAAAACCCTTGTGGAGCCATACTGGGCCATCCTGACCTTCGCCATCAGTTGTGTGGATGTGTCTTTACGGGGTGATTGCTTCTGCTTGAAGTTCCCTGTTTAGAGCTCTGGGAGCCAGCAGGAATGTGGGGCATCTCTTATTTATTTGTAAGCTACCCTTACAACTACAGCTATCCTGTCAGGACCCGATGAGCAATGACATGGTGAGTTTCTGTGTTCATCTTTCTAGTCGAAGTCTGATGGTTGGCATACTTACCTGAAATTTGCAATTTCTGGATGCTCTCATCCTTTAAAAAGGTAGTCATCAGGACTGTATGCTGGATGAGGCCCTGAATGTCAGCCTCTGTCACTACAGGGTGCTAAGGTATGTGAAAGCTAGTGGAACGTAAAAAGACCAGACTAGGAAAATTTAGTCTGTTTGGTTTCAGGATTAGGGTGCTTCTGTGCGAAGGAGAGTGGGGATTTGTGTGCACTTTGCCTTGGACTAGCGCTGCATGGAAGAGCTACAGGCTAGTGGTGTGTGATCCAAGGAGCTTCTGGGCACCGGTGTCAGGGCATCAATAGGCTGCTCTATGCAGTCTGGATGCTGCTGTTATCTTCATTATACAATTAGCTGATTGCAGTGAAGAATGTTGATTCCAAATTTTGTTCAGTGTTTGGCTGGTTTTGATCTGTGGCAATGTTTGCTTTTCACAGACAACAGACTGTTTGGGAATCTTTGACATCTTTCCAAAGGTTCTTTGAAAGTCCCCATGTTCTATCACTTGCTCTTGTTTATCAGTTAGTTTGACATGTCCAGAAATACTGATAGACTGAGACATGATCTTCCTGTGCAGAAACTGCTGATTAGACCCTATCAGATAGTCTTTTGGGTATAATGGTGTTCCATTTTTAATGATTGTTTTGAGGACCTTGCCAGATAACACATGTAAGGCTTGTTACTCTGAAATTCTTGCTTGGATCACTCCAGAGACTTTTTTTTTTTTTTTAAAGAATAGAAGCTAAGCATTTTCAACTGTGTTCCTACAGAACAGTGGCTGTTATAAGAGACAGCAGCTTTTTCTGACAGCTCAGCCACTTCATACCTCAGCTGCTTCAAAAACTTGCTGGATAACTATTTGTAGAACATGATGCAAACTTGGTGATTTAGGAGTGGTTTTCAGCTTCCTGACTGTAGTCATCAAGAAGCCACAACTCTGCTGTGCAGTGCCTGGTGACAGATAAACATGTCTTCCTAAACACGAGTCAGTATTTCCAGTGAGCAGGATTTATTATTGCGTTAAGAATCTCAAGAAAGAAGAAAGGAGCATGGCATTTTATTTCAAGGTGGTGACTATTTGTTTGGAGGTTTGGTTTTTTTCCCAAGTATTTGTTAAGGCAGCTATGTATATATAAATTAAAAACTTGGTGTTTATAGAAATTCTATGCTTTAATAAAGTTGTTACAGTTGTAAGAGCAGATGTGTACATGCAATGTTTCAGGGATTTCTCAGTATAAGATTGCAAATGTTTAATGGGATATGTATGTGTGTGCATGTAGTATTCAGTGCAAAAACCAGGAATTAGAATTGAGCTTGAGATTGACCATGTGCTGGGTTTTATTTAATTTTTTTAAAAAGATACAGCATTTTCAGAAATGGCTTGTAGATACAGTGTGCTAACAGCAATTACAGTGCTTGGTGAGAATATTGAAACTGATGTCTTACAGAAAAGAAGCAAAATTAACTTGAGTATAGTTCCCTTTAAGGGCTTGGATTTTTCTACTTTATTGAACAGTAGAATATGTTTAAATATTAGAAGGTTTTTGCTAATTCATAAATACCACAGCAGGCTCAAAAGTAAATTATGAGAGGTGCAGAATCTTGGACTTCTCAGTTCAGAGTCCTTCCCCACTATTTTTATGAGTAAGGTATCTATGAGATTGTGTCATGTTACTTCAAATGGAGCCATGAACCAGTTATGTAACAAAATTAGGAAACTTGCACAGGCCTTAAGGCTGAGGGCAGAGATTCCAGAAATGGCTGCAGCGGTTGCAACAACTGCACGCAATGTTCTTTTACCAGAACCTGAAATAAATCTCAGAAATCCTGATAGTCAACATTTTGTTGCTATTTCAGACAGTTGTGTAATTCACTGGCAAAACAAGTATTCCTTGGGTGACAGTTATTTTCTGTGGCACTTCTTTGCTTCAGATATTGGTGAGCTTGCTGTGGAAGTGACGATGGCTAAGTTGAGTCTACTTCCAAGCAGATTTTGAAAGCTGTTTCTCACTGCATGCTCTGTGCTGTGCCTGTGAGATGATCTGCTTTTGCTGGTGAGTGATGAAGGGCATGAGCTTATAAGGAGATATGCAGCAGCAGAAACAGGATCAGATGCAGTGGTTTGTGGGCAGAATACCGAGGCCTGGGAAAGTATCAGCTTTTCAGCATCTGACATCTTCCTGGAGGCACAGGCAGGCGTGGACACGCTGCCAGATGTCTGTGTGTGTCATCATATAGGGCACGTTTGGTACATCTCTGTTCATAAAGAACAGGTTTTGATACACAGCAGCCAGCATAGCGTCTGATTCATATTTTATTGTTGCTGCTGTTGGCCTGAGGAACTTCTCAAACAAACAAAAACCTCCCCAAACAGGCATCTAGGGATATTAATTTTTTTTAATCGTTTGTTTGGGATGATTATATTTTTGTTTTTCAGTTTTTTTGGGGCTTTTGGGGTTTTTTTGAGATGGAGTGAAGGACAAAGTTTGAAAATTAACTCTCATGAGCAGCATCCTAGGAATGCTGGTATCCAGTTTTCGCAGAGTTGTTAGTCTTCCTTGGGGAAAGCAAGCATGTTAATTCTTTTTTATTTACAAACTGTTGTGACCTTGGATTGCAAGACAACTTGGGGGGGCTCAGCAGGCATGGCAGGAAGAGTACTTTTCATGCTGGTTGCTGGATATGGTCCTTGG
The DNA here is from genome assembly GCA_013397055.1 of Pachycephala philippinensis. NCBI lineage: Eukaryota > Metazoa > Chordata > Aves > Passeriformes > Pachycephala > Pachycephala philippinensis. The sequence continues at coordinate 1,094,410 of VWZT01011297.1, read as the reverse complement.
GTTTAGGAGTGTCTGGGGTTTTCTTGATTTAACTTTACTTTTTTGCTTCCGTTTTCGCTGCTGCAGGTTTTCTTAAGGCTAGCTGGAAAACATGATAAAACTTCCACTGAAAAGTGTGAACCTCGGAGTGACAAGTTTCTCATTTGCTTGTATACAATTTGCAATTCTGAAATGCTGTTTTGAGAACAGCGATGCGTAGATAAAGTACTTAAAAAGAACAGTGAGTGCATTGCATAGTATTTGATGTTCCCTTTCAAAAAGGAGATGTAGGTTTAATGGTTTACTTGTAATGCACATGGAAAGTAATGATTCTTTTGGAGCATTGCTTTAAGGCTTTCATCCTGTTCTTTGTGGCAGTGGCAGAACTCCCCTGGATTTGAGTGGAGGAAGGGTGACTCCTGTTAAATTCAGTGCTGTATCTACATTGCAGGAATACCTGCCTTGGTTTGTTAAGTCACGGCAGAAGCAGCTTTTCAGTCAACAGTGGATGCCTAATGTGACTAAGCTGTTTATGGGCTCATTTAAAATTAACTGAAAGTATCAAATAGTGTCAGCAATTTGACGATAATGTTAACTTGTATTTTGATGTTGAACCTGGAAAGTGAGGGTTTTTTTCCTTCATTAAAGTTGTTTTCTAGCTGTGCATGAACAAGTGTAATGTTGTAAGAGCGTTTGTGTGATACAAATGTTGCTATAAAATGAGTAGTTTAGGCCATAGGCTTTACTATTCTGATTCATTGTCTTTTCTTACTCTACATGCCAGGGCATCTCAGTGGAATTATGCCTGTGATTGTGAAACTGCAATATGGAGGATCTAACATAATGGTAAAACAGTTCTCTCTTGGAAAGCAGTTGAAACCAGGTTGTAGTATTCTCATGGCTTTATATAATAACCTTTTTAAAACTGCCCTTAATTTCCTGGAGATACTGAAAATCAATGACTTTTTAAAAAATATTTGAGACAAATGCAACGTAAGTTTTGCAATTTTACTTCTGATGATGTATAGTGGACATGCAACTTCGTTGCTTCATCAGTCTGTGGTCATAATGAGTTGAGAAGGACACTCAAGTCTTGACTCAACAGCTGGATGGTATCCTGACCATTCAGGTTGGGATTGCTATATGAAATATTTAGTGATTCACAGTGTTTACAGGCAAGGAAAATCACTATTTGCCTATGCGTCCTTGTTTGTGTCATACTTGTAATTATGTCCTTTTGCTAGTTGACACTGCTTGGAATTGTATATTCCTCAAAAAGTTGTCATTTTTTCTTTGTCACTGTGGAGGAGCACAATTTTATTCTGAACTTCTGTCTGAGTTCAGATTGCTTTAGACTATCATTTAGAAATATATACAATTATGTCTGAGTAGGGTCACCAAAGCCCTGTGGATATGAGAAAAATTTCTAAATATACTTTAAATTTTTTTAAATCCTATCCTACTCAATAAGCACTGCAGTACTGCAGGGCTTGAATGAGTACTTAGCTACCTGAAGACATCTAAATGTAGATTTCTGTGGCTTTTGAGAAACTGTTAATTTGATTGCAATGTATATTGTGTAATATGGTTATGCTCTGAACTGGGAAATAGCTAAGAAACCTCACCTCTGAACAGGGATCACAAAAACTAGGCAGTCCTCTCTATTTAGCTTTAAGGAAGTAATGAATTTTGATCAAAAAATATTTATTATTCATAGCATTAACTGTGAGTTCAATGGAAATGTAACAAAAGCTCTGTTGAATGTTACAGAGATGCTGTGATCAAGCTTTTATATTTGGATGCTCTGTCTAATCTCTGAAGTTGGGAGTATTTTTTGTGTTGCTCTTAAGTCTTCAACTAGTTAAGATTAACTTAATCTTGCTGTGGTTCCTCTGCACAGGCCATTGTACAGCAAAGTGCTAAAGCTGGTCCCTGTCCTAGATGCAGGTATTTGACACAGAACATGGGACAGAAGGTTGGCTCCAGAGGGGATGAGGGGAGGACCAGGCAGAAGAACAGGCACTGCTCTGTGGTGCTTGTGTTTGTCTGTGAGCTGTTTTCACTTGTTCCTTTTACCCAGTTGATACTGATGTGCTTTAGAGCCTGGCTTGTACAGGCTGACTTCAGGATCAAAACCAGTTGGAACAATGAACGACAGAGGAACTTGTAATGAATATGCAGAGTTCTGAAATTGCTAAAATACTTAGTCTCCAGTCTAAGGTGTTCAGTGAGCTGTGGGCAGATAGAGCCAGGCCTGCAGCTGAAGTGCCTTGAATTGTTTCCATCCACACCTCACCCAGATAAGCTAGCTTCAGCCTGAGTCTATTAAACTCATAATGTCTGATCTCACCTCATTAAACCCCCCAAAACCAAAGGAAAAACTAAAAACCAAACCACAGACAAATCCCAGCCCCTGCAAGCAGAAACAGTGTACAGAAATAATTAAATAAACCTTTTCACTTTTCATTACCATGCTGTCTCAGAACCGGTTGTATAGCTCTTGAAGAAAGCATGTGATGTTTCCTAGTAGAGGTATTTTTACTTAGCACACCAAACTCTGTTTTGAGACATCCATCCCATGATTTTGTCATATTTACTTTTGTAAGCATCATCTTTGCATTTGTTTATGCAAATGTGTATGCAAATATGCTTTAAATGCCACCAAAATAGATTCTATGGAGGATTTAGTGCAGAGAGTTTCTTAAAAATATGAAAACCATGGATAATCTAAATAACAGGTTTGTTGATAGAAATCAGATAAAGCTACTTCTTTTTATTTGGTTTATAGTTTTGCGAAGTAATTCTTTCTGGAGGCAAAGGATTTTTGAGTGAATTGAAAAGCTACTGCAAACAAATGTTACTGTGTTTAAAATGGCTGATCCCATTTTAGCCATATTTGACACAGTTCAAAGTCTGGGATTCATGAGTTAATATTTGGTTTCCTGAAAAATCATTGACCTTGGAGAAAGACATCGAGTTAATGTAGCGGTAGAGGGAAAGGTTTCTGTCCAGGTTCAGCAGTTTTCTAGTGCTGATAATGAGTTATTCCAACCTTTTTCTCATCCTGTGATTATGGTGGTAGGAAGTAGAGTGTATTGTATGTGAGAGGGGTGTTATTTAAGAGAAATGAGAAGGAGTTAAAGGTCCTCCAAGATGAGGTCATAAAGGCGGGGAAGGTGAGGGTGTAAGTGTGATCAATATCTGGCCCCTTCCTGCACTGCACCCGAAGTGTGATCAGTATCTGTGTGACCCCTTCCTGCACTGGCACTTTTGTGAGCAGTGAACTGCTTTCACTGTGTGACTGTGTGATGTAGGTGGTGTGTGTGGAGGCCATGTGTGTGAACTTAAGGGTTTTATGTCACTTATGTCACGAGTCCAATGTAGCAAAGGGTTTTTAAAGTTAAGTTTAATTGAAGAGGTTTTCAAGTAAGAAAGCAAGTCTTCTGCTTTGTATGGGTGAGAGTGAAGGGTGGTGACCAGCCTATGTGATATGCCAGGTTATATCAGTGTCTGTTGGACTCCTTGCTTTATGTGATATTAATATTTTTCTATTTATTGTGCTAATGAATTCTTAATAATTGATAGTTCCTCTTAGAAAAACAGGCTCTATTATCAGAAGCAAATAGGTCAGAAACAATTACAGATGTTGACACAGTCATGGCTGCCAGCTTTAACTGACTTGATGTGACTTACATGATACTTTCAACAGTGGAAAAGTTGAGGTGTTTGCTCAGTTGCACCAGTTGTCAGTGTTCTGATATTTCTGGAATTTGCAATGACTGTCCAAGCTCTCTGAGACATTTCTTTCTCTTGGGTTGTAGTTTTATCTGAAGTTGTATAAAAGATACTGGAGTTGCCCTGTTAGAAATCTTAAAAATAGGTTCATTTGGGAAACATGAACATGTATGGCATTGTTTCTTAGAAATTCTCAGGTGCTGATATAATATCAATCCATTTGTTGAAGGCTTGTACTATAGTGTATATGGTGCATGTCCAAACTAGAGGCAGTATTATTTATATCTTTTAAGTAATGCACCGTATAAAATAGGACTATGTCCATGCACAAGTCAGAGAAGAATGAATAAACAAATGTCAGTGCAGAACTGAGTCTTTTGGAGGGTCGTTTTTCAAAATAAATAGAATCATACTGAGCTGGAAGGGACCCATAAGGATCAAGTCTCTCTCCTGGCCCTGCACTGAACAACTCTATGTGGCCTTCCATTGGATGCATTCTAATAGCTGAGTGTCTTTTTTATATTGTGGTGCCCAGAACTGCCCCCAGCACTCGAGGTGAGGCTGCCCCAGTGCAGAGCAGAGCAGGACAATCCCCTCCCTTGCCCGGCTGCTGATGTTGTGCCTGATGCCCCCCAGGACACACTTGGCCCTCCTGGCTGACTCATATTCAGCTTTTCCATTGACCAGGACCCCAGGTCCATTTCTGCAGGTACTCTCCAGCCTCTTGTGCCCCACTCTTTACATGCAACCAGGGTTGCCCCGTCCCAGGTGCAGAATCTGGCACTTTCCCTGGTTGAACTTCATATGGTTAATACCTGCTTTAAAAAAAACAAAATCTGAAATTTTTGGTGATGAGTAATGTTTAATAAAGTGTTATGAGTTACTCTAATGACTAGGTCTTTGATAAAGACGCTCATTTTAATCTCTTGTAGAGTTTTGGTTTCCATCCCCTTTGTTGAATGTTGCATTTTTCTTTGCCTTTCTTATCTGTGCAAAAGCTGTAAACAAATGTCCTTAAATCAAGAAGTAGATCACAAACAATCTTTCACTATGGAAACTGCCTGCAGGTTAATAATTCTTGCTTCCTTTTAATGAAGAAATAAAAGGTGTAATATTATTGTTGATACTGACAGTCTTATAGTAAGTGTAATATTGTTACGTGAGTTGGATCTTGGAAAATGCTTGATGCATAATTTGATGTTTGGGGACTAAGCCACTGTCATCCTTATGGCATCCTTAACCATGTCCTTGCCATCAGTGAGGCCACACTGCGGTGCTGGGTCCAGTTCTGGGCTTCCCAGTACAAGAGAGACACAGATATACCTGGAGGCTTTTTATGTTTTTCTTTTTTTTTTTTTTTTTTAATGAATTCTGGCTGACTGATTACACAAAAGGAGACTGTAAAAATTAGTATCAAGATACAAATGTTTTATGTAGGCCGGAAGTTTGGCTTTTTTTTTTTTCCCATACTGAAAACTAATTGCAGCAACATCAAAGATTAACTAATGCTATTGCTATTTGTTACCATTAAAACAGCCATACCATTCTTCCTTGGTTTTCTCTTTTTGACTTAGTTTTGGTCTACTGTTTTCATGACAATATTAATTTTATGATTAGTGAAGTTCTAGCACTGATGCTGTTTTCTTCTCCAAGTATTTCTAATAGTCTGTATGAATTCCTCTTGCATTTTATAACAATTATTCCTGGACTTCAGAATACTGTGCTGGGCTAATAACTATAGGTTGCTTAATTTATCAAAAAAAAAAAAAGCTGTGTGTAATGTAACACTTGTGAGGTTCCTGTGAGACAATGATAGATCATCTCTGTGCAGCCTGTGTTTTACTGGGAAGGAAGGACAAAACTGAGGCTTTTGATGTCCTGTAGCAGTAGATTTGTAATTTTTTGTTTGCCTAGAGGAGAAAGCCCAAACTCTCACTAAAATAGAAATGAGGTAATGTGTAAAGTAAATACAGCTGTTCAGTGATTTGCAGGTAACGGGAGTGTTTCTACATTCCCTATTTGGCCTTCGTAGGGAAGTGGAAGTAAAGTTCTGTCTCTTTCTGTTAACAGCCTAAAATGACTCTGTGAATTCAGTGGAATAAATGGCGTCCAAAGTAACTGATGCTATAGTTTGGTACCAGAAAAAGGTAAGATTTCTATTTGTTTTTATGGTGGCTTAATGTGTTTATGTGTTAATATAACAAATATAAAATACTTATGCATTACTTGTTAGCATTGTATGAGAGTGAGTAGCTTGAAACTCTTCTTCCATATGTAAATAAATATTTAGTGACTATATCTAGTGAAATGAAATAGCTTTTTGTCTATAGTGAAAACTCCTTACTCCCTTGGTTGTCTGTGCTCTGCAAACAAATTTTGCATTCTCGGTAGAGTGTTAATTAATGTACAGGATAACATTGTTTCTATAGCACAGGAAAGAGTCCTTGTATTTAAGTAGAAAGTAAGAATTGAAACAAATTTTCTACCAGTAACAAAAAATCTGTATAATCCGTAACCAAAAGAGACCATGGTTCTCCATGGTTTAATAAGTTTCTGTGAATTAGTGTTTCCCTTGGGCCTTTAGCTGTCTTTTGGAGAGGGTACATCTTGTCCTTGAGCAAATAATGACAATGGTCTTCAAAATAGAAATTCTGGTTAGCTTCTAGCAGAGCAATAGTTATTTTCTAGAAATAAGACAATACCTCTTTGTTGAGGTCTTTACAACAGTGAATTAAATGTACAGTTGAAAGAGCAGGAAAATTAATCTTGCTGACTGAATTTATACCAGTCATTCAATCATGTATTAAAAATTTGAAAATAATTCACAGTTTAATGATTAATTTCTTGTTTGTTTTTTTTACTGTGTACTCTCTCCCTTCTCTTATTGAAGCTTTACAAAGAGTACTTTTGCAAAAGTATCAGTGGAAGTACACTGTGGTTTTTGAACAGTTTCTTGCTTGCAGGTCCTTTTTTAAAGATTTGGAAGATGACTTGTAAAAGATTTAATGTAATGAAATTCAGTGCAGGATCTCATGGAAAGGGAAAATGATGCTGATTTTTACCTGCTTCCACTCATTCTCTCATACACTTAATTCACTCACTGTGTAGTGATATCAGAATGCTGATATCCAAACACCAAGCTGTATTTGGTCTGGCCAGGATCCCCTTTGTGCAGTGCAAGAGATGCTGGATGTTAGATCCTCATCATTTCTCTGAGGTTGTTTTTGTTGGTGATGATGCACTAATTTTTGGGCAGATCTTTCATGATACTCAGCTTTATATATAGATGGTCCTTTAATGCAAGAAAGAGCCTACAGCCTCTGTGAATCTTAAATGAAGTTCATGTTTGTTGTCTGGTTGGTTTTTTTTGGTTTTTTTTTCAAATACATGTCTGTTTTCCTGTTGGACATACAGTAAAAGGAATGCCACATTTGTTGTGCTCCAACTTTCCATCCTCCTGATGTTAGGAAGGCAGGATCTTCTGCTGATGAGTCACTGTGGTGTGATCTTACAGAGGGCAGGCCTTCTGGTCTTGATATAAACAACCCATTCCTCAATTTTGCTTTTCCCAGGACACTGCTCCTAACAGGATTACTCGTTATCAGTACAGGTCATTCTTTTAACCCTTGTTCTATCATTTTTCCCAGTGATTTCACACACATTTCCATTTTTTTCATTCATAGTAAAATCAGCATTTCTGTTGTGAATCCCTGTAGGCTTTTACAGAGGTCTGCTCAGCCAGGAATTGCACAGTACCTTTGTGGCAAGGACTTGTGGTGACGTGACTTCTGTTACTTCTGGAAAGACTGAGCTGTCTTCAGGAGGGATAAGATCATGTATAAACCAGATCTTCTCCCTGGTGTGAACAAAATTTAATTGCAATCCACATGTGAATTGGGATCTGCCAAATGAGCAAGTTATGCTCCTTTAGTATGAGGAAGTGTAATGTTTTGAGACAAATGGCTGTATTGCAGAAAAGTTGCATCTCCTGCAGATGTTCATGTGAATTAGACTGTAATTTCTTAGGTACCACATATTGAGGGTTCTCCTGGATCTGGCTGATAACCCCAAAAGAGTTTTCTTACTTTGTAGTGTGGTGTGATCTGCTCCTGGGAGTATCTAGACTCTTTCACCTATGCCCGTGATTTTGCTTATTTTTTTATTTGTTTAAATCTATTACACAGCACAGTATTTTTTCCCTATGGATTTGTTGTTTAGACCAAAGGTTTCAATTTGGGGAACATATAGAATTGTGCTGGTGTTTAATTGATACCAGACTTTTTTTTTGTCCTTTCTGATACATTTTTTTTAAACGCTTGCTTATGATTGCAAAATACTGAACTCTATGACCTCATGGTTGCTTCCAGTTTTAAATTTTAATTTCGGTTTTTATTGTAGTTGTCAGAGTTGTCCCACTGACTAGATCTACTGACTCATCACAGCTGTAACTGGAATTGAAAGTGGGGAGGAATCAAAACTTAGCACATTCTGGCAGTAGAAGTTTGTTTCTGAGGCAAGAGAGAACCAGGGTTGCAGTCAGTATTGATCAAATTGATATGACTTGCCTTTATGATAAAATGAAAAAAATAAGCTGTTGCTTTGGGGAGTTGTTTTCAGATTAATAAATTGATGTATGAATGCCTTGAAAAAGAACATTAAGAACTTCTGGTATTTCTGGTTATACATGACTAAGAAGTATTTGAGTAGGTTGAAGCTGTGTAAGAAATACTGAACAGATAACTTGCTCCTTGTCCTAGTTTTCAATTTTAGTGTAATTTTTTGTATATTTATTTTATGTGTCTCTCTACTGAGTTTCAAAGATCTGTTTGTTTCTCAAACAAGAGACATTTTTATATCTCTTCAATGGAAAGAGTTAAACAATTGAGCTCTTCCAACCCTACTTTAGGCAAGTTTTGCAAACATCAAGTTTACTCATGAGTCATGCTATTGTCTGAAATTGAGCTCCTTACACCAGGATGATTTAGTAATACCCTTAATTGTTTAAAAGGTCAGACCTTTTATTATGTAAACATGTTTTTTTGTTTTGGCAATAGATTTACTCTGCTTTTAGTGAAGTAGAGCTCCTGATTACTGTCTTGTGAAAATACAGTAATCAATTCTGAATTATTTTAAGTCGGATTGTAAGATTTCTGCGTGGTATTACAGCAGCTTGTTATTTGAGATACAAGATTGCACGGACAGAGTTTTAATGCTTCCAGTTGACTGCTTGCATTTTCAAGCCAGTACAAATACTTTTTCAAGGCATGAAATCTGCTAGATACAGGTTGGCTCTGTAGAAAGTAAAATAAATGAAACCTCTGCTGTGTTTCTTGATGCACTAGGGAGTACAGTGCTGAGATACTCCTGTGTGACACAGGGTTTGTCTGGCTTGTTGTCAGCCCGTGAAGCTGCCCTGGTTCTTGCAATAAAAGGGAGTGGCAGGAGTGTCTGCACTGCTCTCTGGAAGGCTTCCAGACAGCTACTGAGCTACCACTCACATAGATGCACCATGTTGCTTAATATCCTTAGGATTATGTGTATGTGCCACAATACCGCATTTGCTTCAGCTTGGTAATTGATTAATGTTATGGAGAAAGCCATTGTAGTGTTTATTTCCTGTGAAAAAAATCTGACACCCCACATATGTTGTAAACAATTTCAGTGTCTGGTGGCATAACTTTTGTTATGTATGTACACATATGATACTATATGTGTACTTAAAGTATTGCCTCAGTAACAGTAACTGATGTTAAAAATAATAAAGTTATGAATAATTTAAAACACTGCTTCTATTGCTTGTAACTTCTTGCAGTAATTTCTTGTAATACTTTCAAGTTTTACAGATAATAATAGATGGAATTTTTGGTCTGGTGTCCGGTTTGGAGAATACAAGTAAATATACCTTAACAACTTTCTGGTTTTCAATCCTTACAGAAGCCTTGCTGCTAAAATGGGGAACTCTCTCTCCTGCAATATTGCCAACAAATTTATACAATTATGTTGTTCCTTCTCTTGGGGATGGTTGTAGGGGAAGGCAGAATGGAACTTAATGAATTGAAGCTGAATCCTGCACCTGATTGCATATCAGTCAACTTTGCCAATTCAGCTTTCTGCTGTTTTGGGTGTCCCTTGAGTACAGCTGTTAAAGGGCAGTAAAACAAATGAGATGTTTTCTCTCTCATGGCATTAAAGGGCAAAATTAGAGTTCTAATGGCATTGCTTTAAGATCTTAATATTCAGTGTTTTACGGCTCATTAGTCCAAGATTATTCTTGTCTGTTTAGATTCATAGAATGGCCTGGGTTGGAAGGGACCTGAAAAATTCATCATGTTGCAACCCCCCCACCATGGTCAGGGACACCTTCCACTAGAGCATGTTGCAACCTGGAGCACTTGCTAGTGAGGGCTGAGGCAAAAACATCTGAGTACCTCAACCTTCTCCATGTCCCTGGTTACCAGCTCTCCTGTTTCCTTCCACAGAGGGCCCACATTTTTCCTAGCATTCCTTCTGTCATCAACAAGCTTGTAGAAGCTTGTTTGTGTTGCCCTTGAGGTCCCTGCCCAAGTTTAACTCTATCGGTGCTTTAACTTTCCTAACCTGGTCTCAATATTAAGTTAATAAAGGAAGAAATAAAACAAAAATTATATCCTACCTTGAAACCACCTGATTTCCTTTTTGGCACTGAATTCTCATGATGCATTACTGACCCTGGCACCAAAGGCAGTTTTTGCCAAATGGACAGGCTGTATGGCTATTTAAAGCTTTGGGTGCTGAAACTGCATTGATTTAAAAATGCCTGCCTTCAAGTGCCAAAACTTGACAAGTGTTGGAGGTGGCATTTCTCAGAGCACTGAGGAAGAAAATGTGTGTTCGGATAGTTTCCTTCCACATTTGGTACTCAAATAGTTGCCTGATCTAATGGGGGTTTGCCTTCAGTGTCTTGTTTGGCGAGGCAAAACTGTGGTTTCTGAATCCTGTGCAAAAGATCCCTCAAACTGGGGCTGTGGCTGAACGAAGCAGGCTTGCATTTTGCCTGCCTGTGGGCTCCCATGCCTGCTTGGCCTTCCCACAGACTTTCATACATTTATTTAGTCACTTTGGTTAGGAAACTCATCCAGCTAAAACTAAGGCTGTGAGTCTACAAGGAGATGAACCTCTCTAACGGCAGGGGAGCAATGAGATGAAATCCCTCTGTCTTGAGAAGGGTTCTCTGATTCTTAAATTGTTTAATTAGGCTTTGTGGAATTACAGCCTAACATTTTCTTTTCTCTTCCCGAGTGATCTGATTGATCTTTCAGCCACCCAGACAAATGCAGGGGCAGCAAGGAAAGGGTGCTATGGGAAGTGGAAATGATCAGGGACATAAGGGCAATGCTGTTCCAAAATCCTAGTTGCAACACTGGTAAAGTTGCTGGATTTTCAGAGGTCTTCAGGGAATTATACTGAATAATGAGACTGTCAGAGTGGTTTTCTTTTCCCAGTTCCATCTTGAGGCTGTTTTGTTTTGTGCAAGTACATTATCGTTAAAAAAAAGAAAAAAATGTTGCAGAGGTCTACATTGTTAACACTTGTAGAGTAGCTGGGCTTTGTTAGCAGTAGTGTAGCCAGTGGACCTGGGAAAGGGATTGCTCTGATCAGCTCACCTCAGACAGCATCTAGGGTGCTGTGCCAGCTTTGGTTATTCCTGTACTTTCATTTAGTTTAACCTGCAAACTGTTTCTAGCTGTTCTTCTGTATATAGTTTTTCTTTATGTTTAAATGTGTGCTGAAAAAAGATGGTTTGTTGTTTTTGTAGATATGTTAGAATTTGTAAACCATTACTCAGGGCAGCAAATGGGTACGCCTCACAGATGTTAAGAAGAATTAATCTGTAAAGAATAATTCAGAAAAACTATTAGTATGTAGTTGATAAATGTTTAATTAGCTATTATTGGAGTCTGAAAGGTCCAACAGGTATCTCTGAAGTAAGCCTTGGTAAAATTACTGTTCAGTGAAATGGCTGTAAATACAGTGCTGTTGCAATTATTGGCATAATTTAAGTGGGTCATTAGTTGGCCATTCAAATAGTTAAGAATAAATAAGTCTTATTAAAATTTTGAATTGCTTGCTTAATTTTACTCTAAATAGCTGGTTTCAGCCTCCCTCTGGCACCAAACAGGGAGAAGGGAGGGAAATCACGGATTTTTTAAATCAGAAGTAACAATTCAGCAGTTATAAATTCAAAGCTCTGTACCTTAGGATATAGAACCTCAATCCCTTCACCATTCTTCTCCATTTGACTAAAAGTTACTAAACTCTTTGCTGTTAACAGACAGTGTACAAATATCATATAGTGATTTCTATCTATGGTTTATTGGCTAAGTTGGTCTTAGTTTAGCTTGTCCAGTCCATGTATCCACCATAAACAAAATTGAAAAAACCTACCGCCCTTGAAAATGAAAAACATCCTGAAAAGAACTCCCGTCCTAAGACCAGAAATCTACTCCAACAGAGATAATTATACTGCTGAGCTGCTAGAGTATTGCCATTGCTGCAATGGGGATTAGTTCGTGTAAGAAATGAACTGGAGTTTAAAATAACTTTTAATAATCCTGTTCAAAGTTTTGATAAAATTAGACATTTTGTAAAAATTAATAATATCGCCTGTATAGAAATTATTTATAGATTGATATTTTAATACTAAAATTGATACAGAAAATCATAGAATTATTTTTAAAATGTTGGACTGTAAAAGTTAATAAAACATATTGGCTAATATTTTACTGCTAAATATTTCAATAAGGTGTCAGACTGTCCAAGGAAGCAACTTTGTTATTTATTTACCAAACTCTAGATCTTACATCTTTTGGATTTGTAATACTATTGTGATATGGCTTGTGAAAGTGTTTAGAGGTTTTAAAGACCAAAGTTTAGCACACAAGTTTCATTATTGATAAACATTAAAGTTTTAAGATCCAACAGGAAATGCTATGTATTCCTAGGATTGTAATCTTTGCTAGTCTGCATGGTCATAAATTATAAATGCCTCTTGAAATATTGATCAATTCCATTAGAATCAGAAGGGCCTTGCGAGTATTGGGCTACAGGTGGATACCATCACTGCATTAGCTTAAAGTGAATATCAGTGTCATTCACAAAGCTCAAGTTCAATCTTGATGTACACGTGTCTTGTTCTGAGAAAGGCACTGGGAAGAAACACCGAGCAGTGCTAAAGCCCTTTCCACTGTGCTTTGAACTAAAAATTGCTGTGTTTTCAATAGCTTAACTATTTACTTAGGCTAATTGCTGTTGCTGTTATACAGCCAAACTGTACAGGTGCCAAATTTTAGATGTATGAAGAAATTTGATCAAATGCTTCCTGACGTATTTGGTTGGGAAAGACTAAGTGCAGTTATTTTAGATAATTGCAAGAGTTGCACTTAAACCCAGAAAACTTTATGAGGAGTCTGCACTTAAAAAAGATCTCCAATTTATTTAATCTTTCAGTAAAGAGCTAGCTTTATCGAGTTTACCAAATGTGTAATTGTATAGCTTAATTTCCCATGCCAAGTCACATACAAGTTAGATTTTTCTTTTTTTTATTCATTACTTGTGAGGAAACTTTTTTTTAAGAAAACCTGTTTGAAAGTTTATTACACCTTGTTAATTTAGGATGTTAAACACCTGCTTCTCCATTGTGTAAGTGTGGCTGCACTTTTCAGTCTTTGCATTTAATCTCTTATATACTGAAATTTTTTGTAGTTGCTTGAAGAATGGTTGCTAATTCTGCAAATGCATAAAGGAGCAGAATCCCTTTCATCTTCTTTACTCAGTATTTATTGAGGTGTGGGCTCTTGAAAACTGAGTGTTCTAGAGGTAACTGAGTTGGATAGACTGGATAAAATCTTGGCATTGAGGAGGCCTGGGATGCATGATTTAAACTAAGTGTGTGTAAAATAACACCTACTAGTTTATCTACTGCTGCAGGTAGGTTATACCACCATTTTTAATATCTGTAGCATGTTACTGACAAGTTTCCTACAGCAGGGTTGTGTTGATGCTTAGTGATAAAAGTTACATTTCAAAATGAGACATTGGGCTTGTTATCTAACTTTTTGTTAATTTATTTTCTTCCAAGTTGTAACAAATAAAAAAATGCTATAGGATACAATTTTGGATTACATATTTGATAAATTAAGTTAGAGTAAATTTGTGTGAAATCAATTCAAAATTGGGATTTATAGTTTGCTTTTAAAAAAGTTTATTGCCAGTTGTAGGCTGGACTGATGGATTGAAAATATCAGTGATGAGCTGTTACACAAACAGTCTTGCACTAAGTCTTGAAGGGATTTTAAAAACATTTCTTACAGTTGTGTACTTAAAAATGGGACAATTTTTTTGACTTCTTTGTTTTGTACTTTAAATTTTCTCTGAAAGACAGTGCAGAACTTGCAGCTGTGAGGGATGAGCCCCCAGGTGCAGCTGGTGGGTTCAGGAGTGGTAAATGGGTGCTGGAGTTGGTCATGGCATTCCCGTTGGCAGAATAGCTCCAGCCAAGGGAGCTTGAACTCCTTCGGAGGAGCCCTGGGATAGTTGCATATTGAGGGACACCTTGCTTTGATCAAGTTGTGTATATTTAAATTATTCCGGTTCCAACCTGATCTTATCTCTGGAAGGTTATTCCTTCCTTTTACTTGCCTTTAGAGCTTAATTTCTTTGGTGCTAGACTAGGTGCTAGACTTCTTTCCGTGTCCTGCAGGTATGTGCAATTGTAAGGAAATACATGAATAGCCAAGAGCCTGCATTTGTTTTAGATTTACATTAGATTTAACATAAAACAGAATTCGAATGCAAATACTTGTAAATCCGAACTCTTTGAGGCTGGAATTGGCTGGTGCTCTAAATAATTTAAAACTAGGAAGGTTTGCTAGTATTACCTTACATTCTTCAATTCATTCACAAATTATGTTCTTGATTTTAATTCGTACACATGCCTAGCATCTCTGGTAATCATTATATGTTATAATTTAGTTTGTTGTAAATAAAAATGTACCTTTCAATGAATTCTGCAAGACACATTTCACAAACTCTAAATTTCCTGACATAAAGGAGAGAGAAAAATTATTGCCTGTGGTTTTTACTTGCCTTCTTTCAGTAACAGTAGTTCTTCCTATTTTTGTTTAATGTGGGAAATTAAGTGTTCCAGTATCCTGGAAGTAAGTATGCTACTTTATAATGATGCCTTTGTTTTCATGTATTTTCTTCTGATACATTTGGAAGAGAAGCGTAGAGGGATGCTTATGCAGATGTCGAGAAGGGAAGTGGAGTATCAGGTTGGAATTTGATGTGCTTGGTGGCACGGACACCTGCTCCCTGAAGTGCTCCTTAAACTTTGTTAAAACACAAAGAGGTGATACCAGGTAGACTAAAAAAAGAAACCCCAAACAACAACAAAAATAGTGTGCGAGATTGTAATGTACTCGCTGTCTGTAATTCTCTCTTCCACTCCTTTCAGTTCACACCAGCGTGCTTTATTGAATAGTCCTGTGCTCAGATTTCAATAACTAAAGTTGATCAGAGGTGGTTGGACAGATCCACTCCTCCAATAAAACAGTTGTGAGGACCCTGTCCTTTAAAGTAGTTCTCTTATTTTACCTCCTGCTGGAAGAATTGCTTTATGGGGCAACGTTGAAAGAGAAATGTGAATGGCAAAATCCCTGCTTCTTGTCTTTTTGTGGAGATGGAAGCTGCTGCCTAAAGAGGGAAAAGACATATTTGTAAGGAAAATACAATTAAGATTTTAAATCAGTCGACTTCCTTGCCTCAGATATCTTCTGGCATCTGTGTTTCCCAGAATTCCTTTAACAAATAGTCTGTTATTTGTCTAAAAGAAGAACACTGTTTTAAAGACTTTCAACTCTATACCAGTTTCAGCTATGAATGGAATTACGAATGGAGTTTGCTTTGCAGATTTATTGGCACAAAGGCTTCCTTCCGCATTTGGTTCATGCACAACAGGGAGGGACACAGACCTGCATCCCCTTTTCTGTCCTAGTAGAAAGAAATTGTTTTGGATGTGGGGAGGGGAGGACACAATGTTATGCAGCACAAAAATTTCACTTGGGGCTCTTCTTAGCAAATTTGATGAAAACCAGGAAGGTCTGAAATTTCATTTGAAATGTATTTAGAGGAAAAGCCAGAACAATTAGCTATAAATGCCTGGGTGGAGTGGTTATTCAATATATTGACTTTTTAATTGCTGGCTGTTATCCAGGTGGAGTTAGCTGTTAAACTTCCTTTGGTTTAATTACTTTAATTGTAGCAAGTGCTTAATTCTGCCCACTTCTGTGCCTGACTCCCTAGTTATTTTCCACAGTCTCTTTTTTTTTTTAACAAATGAGAGCTGTAAAGTATTTATTATTACCAAAAAGCCAGTAGATTGTTTCTTTTGTAAAGTTTTGATGTAGCAAACTATAGAAATAGTTTAGCTCTTATGAATGGGAAATATTATTTAAATTTGAGAAAGAGTAATTCAGTAATTCAGTTTGCTGTTCTCGCTTTCAATCTTAGATATGCTTTGGAATTTACTGCTCTAATTTAGAATTTTTAAAAACATTTTTTCCACTAATTGGTCAGGTTTAGAGGCATAGAAGATGCCTTCAGATTTCTTTGTTTATATGTGTGTGTTTGTGTGTTGGCTTCCCTGAGTATTTTTTTGCATTTATGTTTAATCCTTGGTTAAAAGATCCTTTTTAACTAAGAATGACTTTTTCTTTTTCTTTCTTTCTTTCTTTTATAACATCTAAATTAATGCTGAAGGCTGAAATACTAAAAGATAAATGAGAACAATTTTTTCTGGTACAAGGTGTGTGCACTTGTGCTTGGGTCCCTTATGTCTGTTGCAGTTGTGAACTGGGAGGAGGAGTCCCACTCTTGCAGTAAGATTGAATTTATGCAATTTATCCATTGCTCAGATGGTGGGAGTTGTTCCTCTTGCCTCTCTGTCAGGTGTCTGACTGAGCTGCTTGTGTCACCTCTGCAGGCTGGAAAAGGATCTTTGAATCTCAGGAGCTGCATCTGTCTCTCCCTCGTGACCTAAAAGTGATCTTACACTTAACTGCTCAGAGTTTGTGATCTGACTCGAACCTCAGATACACACGATTTATGTGCCTAGGTAGAACAGCTGGGATGGCAAGTGTTTAAAATTGCCATAGTAAAAGAGATTATTATTACTGATTGTTACCTAGAAATACTGTTTGTGTAGAGTTCAAAGCAATCTGATGATCTTTGATAACTTCTTACAAAACTTGGATATGTTGTCTCATGTATCAACTTGTTCCTGTCACTGTCTTACATCCTGAAGTTTAAGGTTGCCCTTCCTCTAAATATCTGACAATCAGAGGGAAAAGTGCTATTTCTTGTTATTCTTTTGGTTCCCCCTGGGCTATAAGATGGCTGATTACCAGCCTGACCATGTATCTGGCTGTTGTGCTAAACATAAAGCTAAAGACCATGTGGCTTTAAAAGTGGGTGGAATGGAATGGGAATTATAGAGGGTTTAAAAACAAATAAATTGAGGGTATGGGTTCAACTAGATGTGCATATTTCTTTTGAAGTTACCTGAAAGACCGTTCCAGTGTAGCTGCCACAGTTCTGCTCTCTGTCATGGGGAGGCTGGAATCCTGACCTGGGGTGGGAGGGAGCGTGGTCTTCCCAGTGCTTGGGCTTGCACAAGTCCTGGGATGAGGCTGGGGCTGTGTGAGGCTCAGCTCTCCCCCTATCACAGTTCATTTACAGATCAGCTTGATCCTGTCCAGCCAAGATGGAATGCAGAAGATAAAAATTTCTTTGTAAACAAATCTCCCCAAGGAAATAACCTGGTGGCTTCATGCTTCTCTTGTTGAAGGTTGATTTGATTTTGTTTGATCAATGTCTTTTAAATCCTAAAGTAGATGTTTTTCTGTATTCTTTTTAGATTGGAGCATATGATCAACAAATATGGGAAAAATCAGTAGAGCAAAGAGAAATAAAGGTAATAATACAGCATATAAAAAGTTTTTTTTGTGGTCATGTGTGCTGATGTAATCTACATTGTATGTGGTGGTATTTAATACTGGTAAAGTAAAACTAGACTTCTGGAGTGTAACCAAATGTAACCAGCATACTATGCTCTATTTATTTTACATAATTAATAACTCTGCAGCATTTAGTGTGATGCGTCTTTCTGTAGCTCAGTACTTTTTTTTCTTTTCACTTATCTGAAGACAGGGCTTAGTTGTGTTAATACTTCTGTCTTTCACTTTTCTTTGTGATGAATTCTAATGTCAGTTATCTGAGCTCTCTTTGCTTTCAGTTAGTTACCTTATACCTGCAGTTTACTTTCCCTCCTTTATGATGCTGTCATTGTTTTGTACAGTTTATTAGACTGGTAAGTACCTCAGGCTTTGTTTCTCTGAACAAGCAGTTTAACAGCATTCTGTGCATTTTCGTTTAACTAACAGTACCATCAGTGTCTGCCACATCACTAAATTGCTTTGGAGATAAAGGAATCAATCCTATAGGTACTAGTTCTGTGGGTTGTATATGATATCATACCCATGATTTAGTTAACATTTTCTTGCAATTAACCTTTTCCTCCAACACTGCACGGGAGTATTGTGCTGTCTCTGCATGAGTTTCAAGGTGGTGCTAATACTTAACATCAGTAAAATGTGCATTGCTTCAGTTTCCCTGGGGATGGGTTTTTTCAGTTTCCCCAGGGATGGGTTTTTTCACTCCCCAGTACTTGAACAAAACGTGTGTGGGGACTTGCTTGCCTTCTGTGGGAACTGGTACTGACCTGAGCTGCAGTTTCTGTACAGAAACACACACATGAAGTTGAACCCCTTGGTATTTCAGCAGCAGAGCTGAGCCTGGGGATGCCTGGAGGGTCCTTCCCATGGCCTTGAAAACCCATCACAGCTAGGAGAAGAGTTC
Source organism: Pachycephala philippinensis (assembly GCA_013397055.1). Lineage (NCBI taxonomy): Eukaryota > Metazoa > Chordata > Aves > Passeriformes > Pachycephala > Pachycephala philippinensis. The sequence goes on along the minus strand of VWZT01011297.1, from coordinate 1,075,741 downwards.
ATTAACTGCTGTCTAATAGCACGTTATTCAAATGGTTATTGTAAATACTGCCCTGTGCTGATTTCAAATGCATCGTGTTGGCTCACGAGTCCAATAACTAACAAATTACTGGTGGTGTCTGAGTTTGGGTTGACTGAATGAAGTGCAATTTGGGTAACACCAAGGCACATGACTAAGTTCAGGTATTACACATTAGTGCTTTAATCTCAAAGCTCCTGCAGTGCTTTGACATTATAAAAATATATATAAATAATTATATACTAATTTATAAATTAACTTCACTAAAAATCTGAAAAAAATCTCATTTTTCAGTAGAAAATCAGTTTCTCTTACTATGAATTTATAATTTAGTTATTACTGTAATAGAATCTATTAAGATTAATTTTAAAATATGTGTAAAAGTTTTTACAATAATAACAAGTACTTTTAAGCATTTTTATTTGAACCTTCTTTTGCTAATGCTTAGCTATATGTGTTTGGTGCTGAATAGAAATTCTATGAACTAACTGGATGGGTCTGAGCATGATGAAACACTGATTATTTTTTAAAAATAACGTTAGTCTGAAACACTGCTGTTTTCCACATACGTTACAGAGATTTGTAATGCATTAAAGTGGAGAAATTACATCTGAATAAATGGAATGCTTTTACTGTGTGTGGCAAACAGTTCAGGAACCAACCCAGTGTAATCCATGGACACTGAAAGTACTGTTTGACCAATGGAATTTTTAAAGAATGAGTCACCATTTCTTTTCCTATGAAGGCTGCATCAAGTTGTACTCTTGACTTAGTTTTTTCAGAATTCTTTCTTTAAAATGAAAACATAATTTGAGCCACAGTGGTAAATTTTTCCTAGGATTGAGTTTTTCTAGGGGATTATTTCTTCCAAGAGGCACGTCTTTATTTAGACTTTCAAGAGAAATCTTGTGGCCTATAAGCACTAATACATTTGAAAATGATTATATCATTCAGCATTTTCTTTTCAAGCTTCAGTTTTCTTTATGAAATGGAGTGGTTCACTTATGCAAGATTCACAAGAATCTGTAGCTGATTCTAGAATTATGATAATTTCCAATTCTAATTATGGGCTTCTTTTCTCATTCCGCATAAAAGTACAGCAGTTTTAGGACTGCAGTTCTGTAAAAATCTTGCATTATAAGGTCTTTGTAGTGATTGAGTTTAAAATACAACTGGTTTTCTGTATTTGTCATCCTCAGAGCACATTTTGTCCCATTCGTGTTTCAGTTGTGTGTATTAATTTTGTTTTGTTTCAAGCAAGCTCATTTTGCTTATAGACATATTAGGTAATGACTACATATCTAGCTTGTTGCAGTTTGATTTTTTTATCTTATCTTTATTTCTGCATGAAAAATAAATCCAGTTGAATTTAGATGCGAGAAATATTTTGAGCTCCGTTCAATTGAACATTTTGCTTAATATAGTTCTTAAAAAGATTAACACTACCAGATTTCACTGATCGGTCTCTCATTGATAATAATTTCATTTTTATGCTTTAATTTATACTTAATGTTTACATTTAAGTAGTATGTGTTTTTACACATGGATCAACTTTGGTAATGGTAGAAATGTACAGTTCCCCAGAGAATTTAACCGCTTTTTGAACAAAAACAGTTAACTGGCTTTCATAATAATTCCATTTGTATCCTAAATATTTTTTGAAATACTTTATTTTACACTGTATGAATTGTACTCTGTGATTTCCTTACTGTCTAATGTGACCAAGAGTCTAAGTTAAGGGGAACAGAATAAACTCACAGCTGTCTGAGACTTGAGTGTACAGCATCACATTTTAGCATTAAAAACAAACTTGAAAGCTTTGCCAGAGTGTTTGCTTCTTCAGTGATAGAAGATGCTGCTTCTAAAAGAGAAAATAATCTTGCTTTTCTTCCTGCTGCTTTCCTGTTGTGTGGGATTTCCCCCCTCCTTTTAATTGGCTAATCTATATTCATTACTGAGAAAAAATTCAATACTTTTCTAGAATTTGGATTTCTGAGAGCTTGCTGATTAGTGGCATTGCAACGTGCTATCTAGGTTTGGAATTAAGGAGTTGCAATTTAAGCATTTTGTGAAGTTGAGTTACACATCTAAGGAGAAAAGAGATTCAAGAATGTAATTTGGTGCAAAAGTTCTGAAAAGCTAATAGACATGTATTACTAATTCTTGCAAGTGTGTGCATACATTGTCTGCATAATGCGAAGCCATGAGTGCTCAGTGCCTGTTTGAAAAATAGCCTGGTGGGTCAGTAATTGGTTGGGTTTTATTTAGATTGTAAAGAGTGTAAAAGGCATCTATTGTGCATTGTTCCTTGGAATGTTTAATTTATAGTACTTTAAATCTATGAAGTTGGCATGGTTGTCAGAATTTTCAGTAACAGTATAGGTTAAATACAATTACTGACCACAGAGATATTTTTGTCTTTTGTAATGTCTGTCGTCTGCATGAAAATATTTTGATAGTATTTGTCTGCTGCAGGGTTTGAGAAACAAACCAAAGAAAACAGGACATGTGAAACCAGACCTCATAGACGTTGATCTTGTAAGAGGTAGGTCCTGAGCCAGAAAAAGCTGAATTTCTCAGTATAAAAATAACAGCCATTCTGTCTATTATAATGACAGTGTATTAGTAGGTTTAAAATAACCCCAGGTGAAACAAAACACAGCCAACCCTACATAACTCTTCCCTAAAGCAGGTGGATAGAAAATATTGTTAAATGTCATCATCAAGATTAAATTGAAGCTTAAGAGTTTAGTTTTTGTTGTATAGATTTAGATTTGGGGGGGGAAAAAAAAAGAAACTTGTGTGTTGTCATTTATGATTTTTGAGTTACTAGTTTAAAAGTCTCCTACCGCCATGCATTTAGACTTCTTTCAGATTTCCTGACTTCTGGAGGAAAGGTTATGTTGAAGTTTCTGGAGAGTAAAAATGTGTATAGGCCTTGATTGTTTCTTGCCTGTTTTAAATAACAAAACAGTGACAGAAGGTCGGATCATACAAGACTTTTCTAAAAGTCTCTATTTAGTCTTAATTTATTCTTATCTGTATGTAATTTCCCTCATGCCTCGTGAAGGCTAGGGAAAAGATTATTTAGTGTTTTTATCCATGAGCCCAGCAGCCAGCACAGTCTCCTGCATCCATTTCAGGAAGCCAGTAGTGTTCTTTGGGCACCTTCACACCCAGCGCTGGCCTCCAGAGACCTGGCACCTTGGGCAGTGGCTGTTTGTGTGACCAGCCCTTTTTATCCCCTTACCCCTCAATTTCCCTGCACTTGTTCCTCCCTAAATTGCCTAAACCCCTTTTTTCTCCCACCCCTGGATTCTTCCCTAAATGTCCTGAGTCCTGTGCCATCTGAACTCCTTTTTCCTGGCATCCCTTAGTGAGTCCCACCCCTCAGGCAGCATCCCTTTTCCTCTGGAAGGTGACTTGGAGAGCTGCTCCCAGCAGTGCGTGGTGGGGGTTCACACCTGGCCACAGGGGTCGAAGGCTCTCCTGGGACAGCCCTGGGAGGGTCCTGGTGTTCATTCCATGATTTGGATTCCCACCTGCTTTTCTGCCTCTGCTCTGGGCTTGTGGGGATGGGCCTGAGATGGGCTGAGGGTTCCAGTGACAGATCTATGAGGAGAACCCTGGAAGGACCCCTGAAAGTATTATTTGGGCTCCCCCCTCCAATTATCTCTTTGAACTTCTCTGTGGTTGTGCAGATCAGCTTTTCTCACATCACCTAACAATATAATTTTTTAAAAAATAGGAATGTGAGAAAAAGAAACAAAATCAAATGTGAACTTACAAGAAACTAAGAAACAGTGGTAGACCTCTTCAGTGCAGTGATGTACATGAATAGTACTTAAATGATTGCATGGATGTCTAAGTTGGCATTAAAGTAGTTTCAGAGCTGGCAGTGTTTTACCTGTGTGGCACAGAGCTCACTAATGCCAGTGCTGCTTGCAAGTGAGATGGGGATGGTGTAGCAGCGTGTGGTGGTTACCCTTTCAATCAATAACTTTGCATAATTTAAGTCACATCCTCATTAAGTAAATTTTACAGTTTTCTTGCTGGGTATTTGGAGGAAGAAAAAGAACTGGAGAGATATGGGAGAGAAAGAACATTTAAACGAGAGAGATAAAAAATGGTATAGAATGAGAGACAAAGATAAATTATTCTTTGGGTGGCTTTCCTGCTCCTGGGGCTAGTCCTCAGTTGGACAGATTCACATCCATTTTCCTGAATGACATGGCTGGTGCAATTTACAGATGTTGGTGTTTTAGATCCCTCTGCTGTGTTGGGAAAAGACTCTCACGCCTGCGTGGTCATATAGAGTTTTCATATGACTTCTTGTTGCTTCATATCAAGTTTCTGATACCTCTGTGAATCAGAACAATTTTTAATAATTTATTTTAGAATAATTTTGATGTGGCAATGCTTTGTTATTCAAACATTCTGAAATACAAATATTTGTAGAAGTTCCTGATAATGGCAGTCAAGAGGGCACCAACAATTTATGCCATATTTGGATTGAGGAGATAATTATTTAAAGGAGCAATTATTAAACACAATTATTTGAATAAATCTTGTACTTCCATCATTTCACTATCTTAACTACTCTGCTGTTGAACAACTGAGGTTTCTAGTAGCCATAATGATGGAATAAATGTAAATTTCTTTTCTTTTTTTTAAAGGATCTGCTTTTGCTAAAGCAAAACCTGAAAGTCCTTGGACATCTTTGACCCGCAAAGGAATCGTGAGAGTTGTTTTCTTTCCATTCTTCTACAGGTGGTGGCTGCAAGTGACATCAAGGGTCATTTTTTTCTGGCTGCTTGTTCTTTACCTTCTCCAAGGTAGAGTTGGTTTACAGCATCAGCTTCGACTGAATGCCTTATTTTAACCATATGGGAGCTGCAGTGTGTTACTTGGTTCACTTCATGCTGTTAAGGTCTATTCCAGTATTTTCAGAAGATATTGGGCTGACACAGTCCCAAGCACGTGTCTCTTGGTTAACATTTCTTTTACATATATAAAGGCTGCATAATGAAAAATTTAACAATCTCCTCACAGGCTTTCTTTAGCATTTGGCACACATTAGTTTGTCACATCTGAATATAATTTAGGTTTTCAAGACTATCTAATTTAGTTCAGGACAACTGTTAACAAACAGAAGTCAGTTCACAGTTTTTGGGATATTCAGTTTGGAGTTCTAGCAATCTGACTTGGTGATTCTCTTAATTATATGTGAAATATAAGAGGAAAATTAGAAAGGGAAGAATGTAATGGGATGAGTCAGTATCTATCAGTGTGAAAGTCACCAAAAGAATAAGTGTTTCAGAAGTTTGTACAACAGATATGGAACAGAAGGTTAATGAAAGTTGGGAACAATGTAAGTGCCCTGAGAAGCTAAATGACTAATGAATTTTCCACTGAAATCCAATTAACATGCAATATTACTTTTACAAATTCACCATCTGTCCTCTCAGTTGTGAATCATTGTATCATTTGGAAATTTTAATTAGAACAATAGATGGAGTTTCAAAAAAAGGACAGTACCTCTTGTGTGGTGATGTTATTAGCAAGTATAAAATTAATCTCACCATGCCAGTGCCCCAAGACGTGCAGTACTGACAAATATTCATGTGGCCTTCTATCAAAAGTTCTTCTTATCCCCATTTCTGAGATAGATTCCTAATTTGTCTGTGCTATGGTACAAGATCCCATAATACTAATTATTTTAATCTTGTTTATAGTAATATAGGTAGTAGAATAGGTAAATTGTGGTTGGTTTGTTACCATGTTCACGGATGTCTTATTCTGAGAAACACCACTGCAGTAATTTTTTTATGTTCCTATTTGTAAATTTATTTAAAAAAAATATACTCATTTAATTTGTGGCGCCTTTGTAAGACCCTAAAAGCAGAAAAATAGTGAGACAATGCAGATTCTGAGTGCAAGCAAGTTTTTAGGACATCAGTTACAGAGCTTTCTTATAACTGACCTTTTTCCTCTCAGATTTCTTAGGGTCTCTGGTTTACTAAGTTATGGTTGGAATGCATGATTTCCCTAATCCATATAGTCTGTAATGTGACAAAGTATTTCTGTGGTTGTGAGTTAACAAATACCAGGAAATAATTAATAGTATTCCATATTACACTATAATCCAACTATTTGAAATACTTGATATTTAAACTGTGCAGAATTAGCTGCAGATTTTTTTATAGTTTTTGAAATAAATTTAAAGACTTACAATAAACATGTAAGTGAAATTAAATGGACATATTTACTTATTGGGAACTATGTGAAACAACCCCCCCCAAGCACTTATATAGAAGTTTGGCTTATATTTTACTCAGAAAGTGTGCTCAGTTATTAATTTTGTACAGGATTGGTAAGGCAGCATCAAAGCATCAAGAATCTTTGATGGAAGCTTAAAAATAAAACACCTCAAATTCCACTGACCGTGTTTCTGCCCTGAATCTGGATTTTGTAGTGAAGCTTGGACTTTCTGTCATCGTGACAGATTCTCACTGACATTGTTGTAAAATCGTCTGACTATATTTCATTTATATGTGTTCATAATCAATAAAGTAATTTAAGTGAAGTATTTTCTATATATTTATGAATTGCATTACTTGGAATTACTGCTTTAAAATTGATTAGCTTTATCAGGGTACTTGCTAGCATTTATGTAAATCTACAATAAAAACCCTTTCCTTGGCTGTAGATTTTAAACTCCAGGTTTTATTTGCATTGGTTTCCTTTAGTGTAAAGTGATTAGCACAATGTGTGATAAGAGAACTACAGAGAGATGTTTTATGCTCAAGGTCACGGAACAGGCCAGTGATTTAAGGGAGAAGTAAAACCTTTTTATTCTGCTTCCTTATCTATCTAGTATATAGTAATACCTCATTTTAAATTTAAAATGTTTTTATGTTCTAATGGGAAAATGAAGTGCAAACTTACCGTGTTTATTGTGTGTTTCTTAAGTATGAAGCAAGAAACTTAAGTAGTGATGTAATGGTTGTTTGTTGTGGTGGTGAGATATATAAATATGTATGTATGCATTTTTAAATTTGGTATTAAAAATATTTCCAAACTTTAAATTCTCTAAAAATAAATGCTTATTGGTCTTTGAAATGTAAGGTTGCTTTCTCTGAGGCAGCTTTTTGTTCAATGTGGTATAATTTCATTTGTGTCTGTTTTACAAAATAGACCACTGTGTTTTAGAAAAGTGGACATCAAAATACTATACATACGTAAAGAAATAATTAAAAGTGCTGTAAGAAATCCTGTTCCAACCAATCCTACCTAGCTGTTGGTAGGAAATAAATTCTTGGATTTCCCTCCCATCTTACTTAAAAAAGATCAGGAGATTGGTAACATTTTTCTAAATCTGTGTGAAATGTTGTGGTAGGAATCTGCAATCTGCAGATTTTTGTCTTCTGGAAGATGATTTCTTCTAGACAGCTCTGCTTTACTAAATGTTTTTAAGTAGCGGTAGTGAATTTTAAAATTATTTCATGTAGGCTTACTACTGCAAATCATTTCACATGGATCTGTGTTCTCAGAAGTATATGTTTATCCAAATTGTATGGTAGGAGCCAAAATCAGCTCCTTTACATTTTATACCTCATGAAGCTAACTGTATGTGTGAGGAACTCAGATAAGCTCATTTAGAAAAAGATAACATTATCTTTTTTTATTGGTTTTTAGTAAGTTGGATTTCTCATTGATGCATGTGGTCTTTGAGAAACATTATACAGAAAAATGTAGTTCACATATAATAATAAAGGATACTCCATGCAAAACTTTTATGCTTTAATTTAGGAAAAAGACAGAGGAGAAATTAGAAATAATTTTTCCACAATCAAAAGTAATTCCATTGTTTTGTATGTTCATCATGTTTCTAATACTGGTTACCTTGCTAAAGATTAGTTCATGAAAAACACATCGAATCTCTTTTTAGTGGAGAACATCACATCCAGGTATCTGCTGTCTTAGGTATTGTTTCATGGGATTTATTTTAGATGTTTGAATGTGGCACACAGCTTTGTACGTGGCTGCATTTTTTTCAGTCAGTTTCAGTAGAGAACCAGAGAAAGCTGTTGAACTTTATTTCTTGTGCTAGAAATAGGTCTAAATTACGGGAATTTCACTTCTCAGTAGTACACGACCAAAACCAAGTTCTCATGGGATGTGCGGATGTTAGGCAGAGAGAATTATTTCCCAGTTCTGTTTCTGAATTGTTTCTTGGAGTTTCTGTAGGTGCTTTTGGGTTTTTCTTTTTTGTTTTTTTCTTGATAGCTTCTCTCAGCTGAGTTACACAACACAGCCCTTAAAGCCAGGGCAACAAGGACATAGAATAAGCAGAGAGAAGAGGGGTTGCCTCTTCTGCCTGCCTCGTGCCTGGTGGATGCGTTTAGGTTGACCTGGAGCCTGTAAAGATTTTTCTGAGTGGTTGGGCTCTGCATACAGGAGCAAGAATAGCTGCCTGGGTGTTGGCTCTATATGAAAAGTGGTTGTAGGGTTACAAAACTAACAGTTAGCTGTGGAATTGGAAGCTGCCCCTTTTCCAACCACAAGTGCTAGTTGGAGTCCTGGCCACTTCAGCTGGACTACCCCATAGTTTACATGGTTTGTCTTTTGATCTTTCCTCACTGCTGAAAAATATGCACACAAGTATCTATAGAACATATCCAGGGTTGTACTTGTGCATGACTGCCTGTCCTTTTGGGCAATTTTGTCCCTTGGCTGGAACATGGAGTTTAAAATGCATTCTGCTGTGCAAGGAGTTTCTAGTCTCAAGTCTCATCAAACTCACTGGATTGTGCTGTGTCATTACACATGATACAGAATTAAATTTATTTGGGCTGCTTTAAGGATGATACTTACTTTTTGGTTTTGTCTCCTACTGATGTTTCACCATAGTTAAAGTGGTTTCGTGACAGATACAGCTTTCCAAATGTTTTTCCTGCCCTTATTCAGCCACCTCTTTTTGAGCAATGCTATAATATCACAAGTATGAAAGAAAAGATGGGTATTAAGAGAGTAGTCAAGTGTTTAAACCTTTATTGATGCTGTTTTTCAGCAATTACAATTTTGTTCTCTCAGAATTATGTGAGTTGGCTTAAAATGCAGGTAAAGGTCTGCATCTGACTGGTTTGTTTTTGACAAAAGCCATATAATGAGTTGGCCGTTTCAGACATTAAACTCAACTTCATTTCCCTTCTTTTCCAGTTGCTGCTGTAGTGCTATTCTATACAGCCCAAAGCCCACATAATATACCTCTGACTGAAGTCATTGGGCCAATATGGCTCATGTTGCTGCTTGGGACTGTGCACTGTCAGATTGTTTCAACACGAACTCCTAAGCCACCTCCCAGCACAGGGGGTAAAAGAAGAAGGTATAGTCTGTGTTAAAGTACTTTATCATTTAGGATTGTTAAACTACTGTAGAGAATGTGCATGGAAAAAAAATGTAGGGGTTTACAGTCTGTGCTTTGCTAGAGATGAGAAATTGATGCTCTGTTTTTATTTGAAACTTCAAAATGGGTGCTTAATTAGTGCTCTTTAACTTTTACGCCTTGACTAATTCATGGATAGTTTTAGTTGAATTTTAATGCATTAAATCTGACCTTTTGCCTCAAAACAGTTACTATCTGAATAGTGGTGGAGTGACAGTGTTTATACTACTGCAAATTTAGTTTTATAACTCTGGCTAATGATCTGTGCAAAGTGTATGTTAAAAGAGATGCTCTTGGAAATGTAGAATTTAAGTCTTCCAAGCACTCCACTGACTGCGGTTTGCTACAGTGAATTGTCCCATTAAAATGGGAAACACTGCACTAGTGAATTCTGTAGGTCTAAGCCTCTGATAATGAAATGTATTTTGTGTTTAAGTATTATAATAATGAATGTGTTGTGCTTTTTTTATTACATGGAGTTTATTAAATTGATATGACAAAGCTTTAGCAAAATACTTTGAAATCTTGCTTGTTTTTGCATGCTTAAACTGCTGAACACATTATAGAACTAGCAGATTGCACTTACAAAGCTACCTTCCCATTTTAATCTCTTCTGATGAAGGAAATTAAGGAAAGCAGCACATTTGGAAGTACATAGGGAAGGAGATGGCTCTAGTACCACAGATAACACACAGGAGGGAGCAGTGCAGAGCTACGGTACAAGCACCTCTTGCAGTATTGGCGCTGTCTTCAGAGATATCTGGCATGCTGCTTTCTTTTTATCAGGGTTTGTATTTATTCAAGGCTACATATGTGTTAGAGATGCACTATCCCTTTTCTAATTAAGTAAATATTGATGTAATGATTAAACTTCTGTTGATCTGGTTTTTGCTCTTAAGAGCAAACTCATGTGAGTATTTGAAAACGGACTAATGTGTTGTTTCTTGACTTTTGTGAATGCTGATACAATAATTTTGAAAAAATATTGAAAAAGTTTGAAAAAATATTATCATAGAACAATTTGGGTTGGAAAGGACCTTAAAGATCATCTAGATCTCCCCCTTTGGCATAGGCAGGGGCAACTTCCACTAGATCAGTTTGCTCAAAGCCCCATCCAACGTGGCCTTGAACACTTCCAGGGATGGGGCAGCCACAGATTCTCTGGGCAGCCTGCTCCACTGTCTCATCACCCCCACAGTTAATAGTTTCTTCCTAATGCTGAAAACTAAACCTACCCTTTTTCCATTTGAAACCAGTGCCCCTTGTCCTGTCACTATATGCTCTTGTAAAAAGTCCCTCTCCAGCTCTGGAAGGTGCTCAGTGGTCTCCCTGGAGCCTCTTCTTCAAGCTCAACAACCCCAGCTCTCTTAGCTGTCTTCACAAGAGAGGTGCTCCAGCCCTCTGATCATCTTCTTGTGCCTCCTCTGGACTTGTTCCCCCAGTCTCATGTTGGGGGCCCCAGAGCTTAGCATGGTGCTCCAAGTGGGATCTCACGAGAGCAGAGCACAGAATTAAGTTTTAGTTAAATTATATTTTGTTGTAGGAGTACACTGTGTAAGCTATCAGGAAAAAAACCAACTTAGTTTCTCAGTTTTAATCCAAAGAGAAAAATTAAACTCTTTAATTTTACTTTATTACATTACGTTTTTTATTACTCCAAGAGAATGCTTATTGAACTCTCACTGTGATCAAGTCACACTCTTTTTATGAAGGAAAAGTCGTCAGGATTCAAATAAACACAGCATTTAGTTTATAAAAAACATCGAAGATACATTTTGTAAAGGTTGGAAGAAACATCTAAACCTGTTACATTCGAGAGCTGGTTTGGAAATGATCCATCTGCTGATAGGGCTATTAAAAAAAGTTTTTAAAAAAGCCCATTCTATAGCTGTATGTGCAAGATATGCAATGCATGCAGCATTTTGAGTGCTATGTATCAGCATTTATTAGTAAGTGAAAATATACTCATAAAGTAGTATTAAATTGAGAAAAGGGATAATGCAAGTTATTGATGTTTTGTTGTGCATGCTGCATTGTGAATACAGCAACACTAACGTGTCTGTCATACCTTTGATATGTGCTCTTAACCACTGGTAAAACTTAGGTTACATTCTGGGATTATCCACTGGAAACCTTGGACAAGTTTTAAAAATGTTTAAGAATATTGTTAAGAGGAGGGTTCGTTTGACTTTTTCTTGTGTGAGTTAAGCTCTCTCATAAACTGTGGGTCATAGTGATAGGCACCAGGGCTGCTCTTTGGGTCTGCAGGCATTGCTCTCTGGTATGTTTCAAGTGTAATCTTGTAAATTTTTGAATGTTTTGTTTTCCCTTCCTTGAAGATACTGATCTGCAATAAGAGGAGTGTTGGAAGATTGATTTTTTTTTTCTTTTTTTTCTTTTCTCCTTTCCTGCTGTTGGGCTCAGAGTATTTTCAGTTGAGCACGGCAATGTGGAACTTATTCTAAAGACTTGTTTAAACCATTTAATGAGAGGTAGTGTGTATATATATAGATGTTAAGCCTCCATGATGACTACTTAGTATATACAGAATCTTCAAAGGAAAAAGAGCACAGAGTGGCTGAGAATGCTGTAAACAGCCCTTTGTTTGCCCTTCAGTTGCAGAGGCACAGTTGTTTGTATGTCTAGAGCCATACAAATTTGTCCAGATGAAAAAGAACCTTTTTTTTTTCCCTAAGGGAACATGCAGTTCAGTTTCTTCATGTAAATTTTTTCATGGTACTGCAAACAGTTTTGTCAGCACAATGGGAGTGGGGCTGGGAATGAGGAAGCAAGAGCCTGGTTTGGAGTACATTGACTACTTGGTGGTGTTGCTTAAAGAACATCTTACGAAATCTCAGTGCAAGGAAGCTTCACAGCTGCACCTGTCCTGTTTCTTAAGACGTGCTTGGAAGCTCTTTAGATAAGCACATTAGAATGTCTTATATAGAATGTCACTTCATGTTCATTTTCAGCAGTTTTTCACTTACATTAAGCTTTGACACACTGTTTTCTGGAATTTTAAGTATAGGTAATAAATACATGATTTACTGACCTCAGAAATTGCGTTCTCTGTGTTAGGGCAGGACCCTGGACACCTAGACCATTTTTCTATGCTCAGATCATTGGTAATCTGGAACTGTGTATTCAGTAAATATCCTTTCGAGTGGCAGAACTCAGTCTGACTTGTAAATTATAATTCTAAATTTTAATCCAGCACAGGGGCAATTTAGAAAATACTACTGGTAAGTTTTACTGGAAAAGAGGGCAGTATCCAAAAAGGTAATTTGTTCAGAATGTGGTACTGATTTGGGACTTTGCTCCATGTGTGTCCTTACTCCAGTGGAAGTCTTGTAACTTCTCTAAATGTTTTGCAGTGGGAAGAGAGAGGAGAGTTTTTGTGACCAACGCCAATGAAAATACATTGAGAGTGAAAATCCACAGTCCTGCAGAAACTTTATTTAACTTTTCCTTAGTATTTTCTCTGGCTAATGCATGAATAAGACTGAAAGTCATTCTTAATTTAGCTTTTTGCATATATTCAAGCCTTTTAAGACATTATATTTATTCCTGGTGTTGTTTGTCTGGCTCTAAATACTTTTAGTTATAGCATAAAATTGTAAAAGTTGATTAAGGATGTATGTATATATAGTAATTCTAGAAAACCATACATTTTTGTCAGCTAGGGATATATTGTTTGTGTTTCGATTTTTTTTTTTTTAAACATGAGCACAAAAGCCTAAGTTTAAGCCCAAATTTATGTTTTTCTAGCTTGAGGCTTACAGTTAAATTTAGGGAGTCTTACAAAAGGTAACTTTGGTTTCTCTGTTAGAAGCAAGTAAAGACTTCAGTCAAGCTCTCTGATATTCAGGATGAGCCTTAGTTGATGCCAGACAGGTAGCTTTGGTCCTGTGATTTTAGCACTCAGACAGTGCTTGAGTAGTGAAATCCCATCTGAAAAAGTTGTGCATACATGCACATGTTCTTTCATTTTCTTATCTCTCCCTATTCAACTGTTTGAAGCTACTTCTTCCTCCTAGCTTTGAAGTTTCATACAAAATGTATGAAAACTTCTCAAATCAAACTTGGAAGAGTTGTCCCATTAGTCTGCTCATATAGTTCAGTAACTTGTAGAGGAAGTGTCTCTGACTGGATGTGTGTGTGTGATGAGAACTGCATTTACTTCTGCACTGTTAAAAAGAAATTTTTAAAAAATGCTGGAAGAATATTTAATGAATTACAGATTGGCTTATCTGGATTCCTCCTTATTGCAGATAATTTAATATTAGTGCTACTTCCTCAGTACTCACAGCCAACCTTACTGAAACTTACTATTTTGCAATGAGTTGCCACTGAAAGGCAGTTCTTTTGCTTTAAAAGAAATACCAATGTTAACTTTTTTCCTAGTTAGGGTGACAAAATAGGATTAAAGATGGGAAAGGAGGATGAAACACCTTAGTAACATTGTCTCTTCTCTTGATTATTTTGTCTGCATTCCTTTATTCCATTATTCCATTTTGTCTGCATGCTATTATTTTGTGAGCTGAATTGATGCTTTTTGGATTTTTTTTCTATTTTGTCCAGCTGTCCCTAGCCATTTTTTGTGTTCAGGACTCTCCTTTATATGTGGGATACCTTATCTTGGAAGGAATGTGAGGCGACTCTCCAAATTCTCCCAATTTGTTTGATGTACATATTAAAGAGGAATTTAATCTTCTGCTGTGTAATCCAAGCCCTCACAGAATGCCTCAGTCCTTAAAGAGAAAGGCAGTGCATATTCCCTCCCAGGAGCACAAGATCAATTGAACAGATCCTTGATAATTCTCTGACCTATGCCCAGTGTTCCACTGGTAATAAAAATAAAAAATTCCAGAAAGCCTTATTTATAACACTCTCCTCTTGCCCTCTCCCCCCTGTTATTCCCCACCAAGTGTTCTGAGAATATAAAAAGCAAAATCAAATTTACTTTGACAATACAGAAGCTTAAGAGAAGACTAAAAGTCCCTATCAGTAAGGTAGCAAGCTGCTATTTCTCTTCATTCCTTCATCCACTGCTCTTCCTGGTTTGGGAGTGTAATCATCCAAATGTTTGCTTTGTGAGAGACCCCCCTTCTTGCATTAGGTAGTCTTGCTGGTTGTCTAGGGAAGGGCTTTGATTCTAGAGGATGTTATGGGAGGCTATTCACCAGCCTTAAGCAGTCTTGAGATTTTGTCCTTTAAAAAACAGCTGAATTGGTGTGTTAGTTAGAGATATTGAAAAATGTTGCCGGGGTGTCACTGGACAATACAAAAAAGAGTAGATCCCCTTCTGTTTAGTAGGGTTGTCAGTAAGCAGAGTATATTCAAAACACCACCAAATATCAGTGTACAGAGTACTAAACAGCATGTTTGTTTGCAGCTTCAGGAAATTGCATGCTTGCTTTGAATTGATAATTATTAAAGCAACTTCTAGCATACCTCTTTTATTTGTTAAGATAGAATAGAGGGGTTTCTCATTCACTTTTGAGGCTTGTGGTTCTTCTATGGCCAAAGTTGCTGTGAAGTTTTAGTTTTAAAATAGGTTTCGTTTTCTCTTCTTTCAGTAGCTAGTGATATACATTTCTTTCACACACTGACAGTTTATTTTGTAACAATTTTAGGAGAGGATAATGGGTATTATTTAGAAGATTAAATAGTTACAAATATGGCATCAAAATCAAATGCACTTATTATTGGTAGTTTGTGGACATCTTAGTAAAGCTAAAACATGGGTTGAGAGGAATAAGCAGGATTTAGACTGGGAAATAATTAAGAGAATAATTAATTTAATACATGTATTTGTTTTAAATATAGATCTAAGAAAGCAAAAAACTCAATAGATAAATCCACTGAAACTGATAATGGCTACGTGTCTCTGGATGGGAAAAAGCCAGGCAAAGGCAGTGAAGAATGTGTGCAGGGCCATGAACGGCGGTGTGAAGTGATCAGGCCAGAAGAGACAGGGTGGAGCCCTAACACAGTGAGAGATGCCTTGAGCAACTACAGTCACCACAAAGTAAGTGTGTTTGTTGCTTTTTGTGATGCTTTTGATGCATTTTTATCTACGTTACTCTTAAAAATATTTAAAAAATGGAATTAGGCTTAGGGTCCTGTGGCCAAAAATTACAGTGAGTTGTCTTACTTCATCATATTCCTGGCCTTTCCTTTTTCTTGTAGGAGGAACCTTAATGGTGTTTAAACATTCTTTGGTATTCTGTATTTCGATGCACAAATTTGTGTGCTGTGCTTTATCTGTGGGTATTTCCTGACCAGGTAAACATTCTGTACCTTCTCTGACAGTCTGGGCATCTATGGTCTGTCTCTGTGCTAGAATGGAACAGAGTTTGGGTTACTGACAGTTAGTAATTTTAAGATGATTCTGAGCATTTGCCTGTGAATAATTTCCTTTTCCTTTCTTTTTTTTTTTTTTTTTTAATTGATCTGTGTAAAAGAGGAAATCCTGCATGAGGAAAGCAGGATTTCCCTCCAAGTGAAATAGGCAGGATTCTCTATAGTGAGGAATAGGAACGAGAAGGAATAATAGAATCATTACAGAATCATAGGAAGTGATCATGGAAGAAAGAAGAAATTTTTATTTGTCTGAGTCTTATTATCTCCTGGGTATCCTGTATTCAGACTAACACACATGAATGACCTCAGTATTCAACATGCAATCGCTAAGCACTTTATCCTTGTAAGAAGTGGTAAATGTTAACTTTGTTATACTGTTATATATGTCAGTGTTATACTGTTACTTTTGATTGGTTGATTGGTTTGGTTTTTTGATTTGGTTTGTTCTTTTTTGATATGTGGATACATTTTCTTTAAGCCTATCTTGGCATGTTCAGTTTACAAAAAATCACATTTAAAATAAGAATGTCATAATCTTTCTTGAGGCTAATGTGAACTAAGCCTTCCTTTGAAAAAATGTTTATTTTGATGTTACAATTTCTATTCTATAATTCCTATAATTCCTGCTCTGCCAATTACTTTTGAGTCTTGAAAAGGCATTAATATCTGATTTAACTGAGCATAGATATCTAAGTTACAGAAAGAAATTTGGTTTCATTAGTCGAGAACAAGACTTAGTAAATGTGACTCTGTGTCTTACTAATGCTGTATTTCTTGCACTAGGACACTCACAGGGCTGTGACAAATTTATCAGATGAAGTTTCTAGCGAGGAAGGGCCTGAAACTGGCTATTCCTTACGTCGCAACGTAGAACGCACTTCTAGTGATTGTACCCTTCGAAACAGGAAATCTCACCATTACAAGAAACACTACCCTCTGGAGGTATGTTCATTGCTATTGCTTCTTGCCTGTAATTCTTGGAACCTCTGGACTTCTTATTGAGTATACTGAGCAAGCAGCTTGCATGTACTTGGTTGCTGGCTGGAGACAGACTATGATGTTTCCTCAGACTTTCATTTTTCCTATATTGGATTTTAGGAGTCTGTAAATTGGAAGGCATGCTAGTGAGGAACAGAGTACTTTTGGTGGTGTTTTTTGGGTGGTTTTTTTTTTTTTTGTTTGTTTGTTTTTTTTTTTTTTGCTTTTGTTTAATGACAGTGTTTTGAAATGAAGAGGTTGTAATCTAGTTTCTTTGAGCGTCAGCCTATTTTTCCAGTTTGCTATAAAGAACCTAAATATGTTCTGTAGATCTTGCATCAGGTTATGTTAACTCTGTTGCTGCCTCGTGACAACAGTTATTTCCTCTGGAAGTTTGCTTTGTTACAGAAACAGTAGTAATTGGCAGTATGGAAATTTTCAGCATGATACTGCTCCTGTTTCTCTCCATTTAGTATTTTGGATTCACTCGCTTTTTTGTGGAGAAGTCTGATTGACTCTGAGTTTTAATTTCCTCGTGTTTGTTGAAAAAATAATGTAAAATCTTGTCATGAAATCTTAACAAAATTGTTAATGCATAAAAATACTGAAATTTTAAGAGACTTGATGACATTACAGCGTATAATAGGGGATTTCACAGATTCCATATTAGCAGAATCTTTAATTGTAAGGACTCAGGCATTGAAAGAGAATGGGATGTCTTATTGTAGTTTTGTTTATTTATTTATTATTTTAAAAAATTATGCTATTTTGCTAACGGTATGCAACTTCACAGATATGGAACACTTTTTAAAGGCTGTATTGCTGTTTTTTCACTAAGGCTGAGCAAAGAGAGTAAATAATAAAATCAGCACTGACAGATAGGTTTGATAGGCAGAGTCTAATGAGTAAACTCTCTACTTGATATAAGAAAAGTCTCTTGGAAGGGTTCAGATATTGCCTACTCTGATCACATCTGCAGAGCCTTGAAGTTGATGCTTTGCATAAAGAACATTATTAGATAAGCTATTCTTTCATTCATTTCTCGTAGACTTTGGTTAAGAAGATCCAGAATGTTAATTAATTTAAGCATTTAATGCCCTTTGGATGTGTGGTTTGTGATAATGGCACTGTTTGTTTCATGTTACAGAAAATGTCCCTTCACTGTGTGCTTGTGCAGCCGTAGTGCTTCACAAGAGGAAGCAGAAAGATGCTATTACAGTTGATTTTTTTTTTTCAGCTTAAATATATTTTCTCTTGCATAAAGTGCTTCAAAGCTAGGGAAGACTTTGTAGGTACCTTCAGAAGTTAAAGAGATAAAATGTAATCCATGTTTAGCTGTGGCAGTACTGTTTTACATTTATTCCTCGTTCACTGATCTGACTGATGCAATGAAAGAGGAAGCTTTTCTTTCTTGCTACCAATTCGCCTCCCCCACACTATTACAAAGGAAATGAAACAATAGTTTTTGAATCAGTGAAAGCTTTCTTTGTATTTAAAAAAAATGAATTAGTGAAGTTGGTGGATATACTCTCAAATTCTGTCCTACATTTTCTTTTATCTTTGTGTTTACGTGTCTACTTAATTGTTGTTTGAGCAAGCTTTTTTTAATGTTCTTACTTTATTAACTTCAGGCCTCAGTGGTACCCAGAAGTGACTGCATTCTATAGATAACTTCTTTTTTGTATTTTAAGAAAAAAAATACTTCAGACTCTTTCTGCATCGGTGTTATCCCTCACTTTGTAAAAGATGGACAAAGTTCAGACCAAATTTTTTCTGAACATTTCTTTACAAAATGGTTTACATAAAATACATTAAGCATCGTTTTCAGAAAGAATGAAGAACATTTCTTCAGATAGTAATGCACTATGAATCGTACTAAGTTAGTATGTCTGCTGAAACATTGCTTAGGGTTTTTTTTTCACTGTATAAAAGTGTGTGTGTTCTCAAGAGAAATTAGTAGAAAGAAATAAACTTTGTGTGAAGAAGGAATGGAAGTTGCCAGAGGATGGCAATGAGTAGGTGGTACTGCTTTTAATACTACACCCCTGTCTTGCTGGAAGTGGATTCTGTTTGTTGTAGAAGGTAGTTTAAACTCTGCGTTGTTCTGAAGACAACAGTAGATTGTTTGATGTTTATGCATTGGGAGATTTGAATGTCCTAAACTTAAGATTTTTCTTTCTTTATCTAAGATTTAGGTAAAATTTGAGTTTACAAAGGCATACTTGTTTGTCAACTGCAGTTTGTTTAAAATAATTAAAATTTTATGTATAACTCTGCAGATTACACATGGCATTACCTGGCATTAGCTATGTGTACCCTTGCTTATTTTTCCCCTCTATACCTGATGCATTACTGTCTTCAAACAAGCTCACTCCGTCTTTGAGAAGGTATGTTAGTAGTAACAATGTGATTTTAGGGGACTCTGAGCATCAATTCCTCAGAAGTTTGAGCTATAGCTGGAGTTCGTGGCTTGATAATTGCTGTTAAATTCTAAACTACTGAGCTCTGAAAATCTGTGAAGTAATTATTTCCTTTTAATAATGAATATGATTTGATTCTTCCTTATGTGACCCCCTCCCCAAAAAAGCAGGGGCCATGGACTGTTGCTTTTTTGGTACAGTATCTTAAAATGTGCAACCTCTTAGACACAATAAACATCCAAATCTTTCCAATGAGAAAGATAATGGATTAGAACCTAAAAATCCAGATAGACACAGATTCACTGATTTGAGCTTTATAACTTCTCTGCCAGGAGATGATGTAGAATAAAACAGCTGCATTAATTCCAGTGGATATTTGGGTTTCAGGATACACCTAAATCAGGTACTAGCTGCAGTTCTCGGTGCTCGAGCTCCAGACAAGACTCTGAGAGTGCAAGGCCAGAGTCAGAAACCGAAGATGTGCTGTGGGAGGACCTCTTACACTGTGCTGAGTGCCACTCGTCCTGTACCAGCGAGACAGACGTGGAGAGCCCTCAGGTGAATCCCTGTGTGAAGAAAGAGTACAGAGATGACCCATTTCATCAGGTTGGTATCCACCAATTCTGGTTTTTTACACTACACACAAATTCAGTGTTGCCTGTTTTATCATGTGTTGCAGAAGGCCTGGGACAAAGACCTGTATTAAATGGAAGTAACAAAGCCAAAGTGATTTGATAGAATTAAAACAAGGAAAACTTGGTTTCTGCTACTCAGTTATTAATTTGTCAAATGAAGAGAGTATGACAATATATCAAAATAGCCTATAGAATATTTGAGTGTTTGAATCTTAATTCTAGTTTAGGGCAAGTACTGATTGATTTAAGTTTCCTCTGTGATAGGTGGTTCTGATTAGCTGTTTATTTTTCTGGGGTTTTTTTGTTGTGTTTGTTTAATTTTTTGTTGTTTGGGCTTTGGTGGGTTCCCCCCCTTTTTTTTTTCTCTAGTGGCATTGCTTTTTATAAGCACTTATCAGACATCTTTCTGTTTGCTTATTTAGAAATGTATATGTAGGAAAAACAAATAGAAGGATAACATATGCTTTATGTATATGTGTATATGTATGATATCATGTGTGTATTATACATGTCTAAAGTCTATTCAGTTAGAATTTTTTTTTACCTTGAAGTTAATAATAGCAATTTGGATTTCATGCAGCTTTTTTTTTTTATTATTTTTAGTTCTTCCTGCTTGCATTCCGTAAAACACTAAGCCTTGGAGTAGTGAGTTGAATTATGGTGTATTTATTGAGTTGAGGATTTATGGTGACTTGATGAGTTGAGAATTTTTCTATTTGATTGCAGATTGTAAATTTTTGAGTTTCAGCTCCTGATGTTGATACTCCATCTAGAGGGAGAGCTTGGAAAACTGTGGTTAAGAAAAACCTGCAACAAATATTTATGCTGTTTTAATAATATAAATCATTTTTTCTTCATCCAGTGGGATAAGGGAGAAATAATTGAGTACTCAGCAGATTACAAAGATTTCAGGTCAATACTTACAAAGCAAGTGATAAAATGAAAATAAAGCTTTAGTTTTGATAAATGATAATTAAAATCTAAAAATAATAGCATGCCCTTGCCCCTGCCAGCACCACCACCTCCAGCAGTGTGATGCACATAGTGTCAGATGACTGAACTTGAAAGCAGTTTTAATCTCCTGAATGGGAGAGGAGGAGGGAGACAGGACTGAGGAAAGTCAAGAAATGGCCACAGCAGAACTTGTCACTTTAACATTTTTCCATATCCTTTAGTTCTCACTTGGCTCTGTGGTTTGAGAAAAAGGTCCCTGAGCCCTAAGTGCAATCAGTAGATGAGCCTGGGATTGCATTGATTAGACACCTACTGCTCTTGGAGTCTGGCCAGATACAGTGTGCACAGGGGGGTCTTTATCCATAACAAGGATTGTGAAGTATACAAATATCATCGAGTAAATTAAAAAATTGTTTCCCTTAGGCTTAACTTGAGAAGAGTGCTTTTCAGAATGTTAGGGGGAAATAAATAATAAAAAAATAATTCATTAAATGTGTCAGAACAAAAAGTTACTTATAAGTAGAATTTTGTTTTCATATTTCTTTCTTCTTTGATATGTTTGAGTGAAAAATAAGCCAATAAATCCTTAATCACATTAACTGATCCCTATTAGAAAATGGAGTATGGAGAAGGAGAGATCTCTGTTCTCTCTCTTCTTCTCTATTTCTTGGAAAAGAAGGGGATGATTTTGAGGAATGGGGTTAACATATAGTAGAAGTAAATGCTGTGTAGCAATATTTGTGTCAGTCTAAAGTGTTTTGGTTTGGAATATTTTTTTGTTGTTAGTATATTGCTGACAAAGGCATATTGAAATGAAAATAGTTTAATTCTGATGGAAGATATTACTTGTCTTTCCCAGAGTCATTTGCCTTGGATCCACAGTTTGAATCCAGGACTAGAAAAAATAAGTGCAATTGTATGGGAGGGTAATGACTGCAAGAAAGCAGATATGTCTGTGCTTGAAATCAGTGGTATGATAATGAACAGAGTGAGTATTTGTTTTACTTTATGCAAATACTGTATTTAGATGTGTAAGCACTACCACTATCATTACCAAGCTTAGTTTGTGGTTGGGGGGTTTGTTTGGTTTGGTTGGTTGTGGGTTTTTTAATTTGTTTTGTTGTTCGTTATTGTTTAAGTATCTGTTATTCACATTATTGTTCTATGGCTTACATCATTCTGATTTGCTTGCTACTACCAGATTAAAGAGCTACCAAATCTTCAGTGTTGGGACAATAAAAGGTGTTTGCATTGTTAGGTGCTTGCTCACATAGCCAGCCTCAGTTTTATTGATACATGCAGTGAATATTTATGTTTGTCGCCTTGATTTTGATGAACGAGTAATTTACTGGGTTATGAATAGAGATCTGCGTATCTGAATGCTGAAGTTAGGATTGGAAAAGAAAGCTTTCCTCTTTAGGAAGCAAACCTCTAAGAGGATGAGTGGGATGTTCTCACTAGTCCTCCCTCCTTTTTCCTAGTACTCCTCTTCAGGAAACAGTTGGAAATGCATTTAATTGATGTTGTGCTCTTTTTCAATAGAGACAACGTGGGTATTTTGTAGAGTTGGTCATAAAATCCAAGCACAGCTGAAGAAAACTCTCACTAGTTCTGACAAGTCGATACTCTCCCCGGCTTGTTAAAAAGCACAAACCTAGTTCTGATGTGCCTGACTCAGAGACTTTACAGGTTTGGATGCAATGCGCAGCAGAGATAAACTCAGCCATAGCCAGCACAACAGAACTCCCGTCCTGTCTGTGCTGTAAACACTTCAATTCCACCAAAAAGGATACAACCATAACCAGAAATAGGAGCAAGATAAAGTGTCCAAGCAGCACAGTCTGATGGGCCCACTTGGTTAATTCAGCATTCAGTGAATTTTTAATGCAGGAATATGCACTGGAGTTTAACTGTGGTTGGGTTTTTAAATTATTTGTCTTATTTGGCTCCTGTGCATTAAGTGCTCTTTGAGGACTTCTCGTTTTTTAATAGTAAAATGGGAAGAGGATTGGTTGAAGTTTTCATATAATTTGCCAGATTATAAAGTGTTCTTTGTGATAAAATAAAGACATTAATGTTTTGTTTATTAACTTAATGAGAAAATCATTCCAAAATTAAATATATACCTTGTTTTCTTTTGTTTTTAGGTGAACAGCTACATACCAGGAATTGGTTATCAGATTTTTGGAAATGTCATATCTTTAATCTTGGGTTTAATGCCCTTTGTCTTTCGGCTTTCTCAAGCTAAAGATTTAGAACAACTAGCTGCACATTCTGCCACTGAGCTTTGCATGACTGCATTTGGATCAGATGGAGATGTTCTGGTTCTCTCAATGGTTATTATAAGTTTTGTGGTCCGGGTGTCTCTAGTTTGGATTTTCTTTTTTCTGCTCTGTGTAGCAGAGAGAACATATAAACAGGTATGAACAGCAAACCAAGAGACTTCATCTGAAGCAAACTAAGGTTTAATGTTTGTATTTTTTGACTTCATGGATATTTTAAACTTGTTTTCTTCAGCACACTATGAGTCATAGATCAATGATGACAAACACTTCAGTGGGTTTGCAATTTGGGAGGTGACTCAGTTCCAGTGGACTGAAGTCTCTGTAGCTAAAAGGTTGTTTTTGTTGGTGTTTTTCTTTTTTTTTTTTTTTTTCCCTGGAGAGAATTTCTAAGGGAAAACTGGCTCAGTGCATTAACCCAATGCTTAGTCATGTGTCAGGTTGTCTCAGGTTTCCACAAGGAGAAGTAGTTTCAGGAAAAGAGCCCTACAAATTTCCAGTGTGTTTCATTCAAAACCTTCAATTTAAGTCATAGAATCATAGAATGGTTTGGGTTGGAAGGAACCTTAAAGACCATCCAGTTCCAACCCCCCTGCCGTGGAGAGGAACACCTTCCACTAGACCAGGTTGCTCAGAGCCCCATCCAACCTGGCCTTGGACACTTCCAGGGATGGGAGATTCAGAACAGTTCTGTCCATCCCTGGCCAAGGCCCTGCCTGCTTCGTTGTTAGATCAGTTCTGTGGCTGGAGATGGGGAGAGCTGCTCTCTGAAGTAATACACCACTGCTTGTTATTGCAATTGAAACTTCAGAGAGCACTCTTACTGGCTGCAGCATATAAATACTTTCTGGTCTGCAAAAGAAACATTTTTATACTTTCTGTTCTCAAATTATAGTCAAAATACGTGATGTAATACAGTAGAATAGAATTAACTTGCTTCTAATAATGATGGTGCTTTCTAATGAAATTAGAAAAGGCAGGTTTGGTTTTTTTCCCCAAAATTTTAAGAGCATAGCAGATCTGTTGTCTAAAGTTTGAATAAAGGACCTCAAAGTGTAGCTAAATTTTGTTAATCATTGGAATATAGAGACTTTTTAAAAGTTTCAGTGTATTTCCTCTTTTTAATAATATGCTGCACTTATTTCTGGTTTATATTAACTTATTTGAATTTACACTGGTCTGTTGTACATTACTTTGACACATTTAGTGAGGTCTTTTCTCTTATTTTTTTAGTGCCTCTGAAAATCAATTAATAGTTAAGGTAATTTTATTTTCTTCTCTGCAGAGGCTACTTTTTGCCAAACTTTTTGGTCATCTAACATCTGCCAGAAGGGCAAGAAAATCGGAGGTTCCTCACTTCCGCTTGAAGAAAGTGC
Source organism: Pachycephala philippinensis (assembly GCA_013397055.1). Lineage (NCBI taxonomy): Eukaryota > Metazoa > Chordata > Aves > Passeriformes > Pachycephala > Pachycephala philippinensis. The sequence goes on along the minus strand of VWZT01011297.1, from coordinate 1,051,264 downwards.
AGAATATAAAAATGTGGCTTTCTCTCAGGTCCTATCTAAAGGTAAAATAATGTATATTTTTTGATTTAATAAGAATTTAACACATTTACTAAATTTAAACTTTTAAAAATAATGTGTGTTTATGTTCTAACATAAAATATCTCCTATGCTGTTGATGGAAGGTTGGTGTTGTAGTCTGAGGATTTCCTCCTGTATACTTACTGTTGGTGCATGTCCCATATATGCTTCATTTTAGTGACTCTGGGCCAGCAGTGCCTGCAGGCAGACAGACTTTGAGAAAGTTAAAGTTTGGTTTTCACCTTGGATTAAAGCATGAGTGTACTCAGAGCTGGAGTCTTGTCTTAGTGTAATGCCAGCTGAAAAGTTATGTGTATATGTTGGGTAAAAAGTGACCACTTGTAGTCTAATACTGACAATATCTTATTGTAAGAGTCTCATCAGTTGGTGTCATTAACACAAGGCATTTATAAAGCAAGGCAGTTCATGTGTATTTGTGCTGTGAGTGTATGGGTGCCAGGTAAACTGGAAATTATCCCCAAGTAAGACATTCTGATCCCTGAAATCTCCTATCAGTAGTTTTTACAAGCAGGAAAAGGTTTATGAAAACATTAAGGAGTTATGGTGTGGAGGCTGGAGAGCATGGAAAGCAGGAACTATAAGCCAATAAAATTTAGTATGGTGCTGGTGGGGTGAAAGGAGGGATAACATCACTTGGATAATAGAATGTAGTTTTGGTGTTTTAAATTTCTGCTTAGGATTGTGGAGAGAATGTCTTCCCTTCTTTCCTCACAACCACACCTATATATTCCACCTTTCCTTGTGCCACCAGGAACATTTGTATAATAATGTGGCTAACAAAAGAAGTGGTCAGAGGCAGGTGCAGAGGGAACTGACCCAACTGAGAAATAACCAGTGAAGAACAGTGGGATTCCAACTAGTTATGCTGAATACCAGTGCTGATGGGGTGGGGTTTCACTCACGTGTGCATATCCTGTGTTTGCAGCGTCGAGGTCCTCAGCGCTCAGTGGATGTCATAGTCTCATCTGCCTTCCTACTGACTATCTCAGTTGTGTTTATCTGCTGTGCACAGGTGAGGAAATGCTACTTGTAGAGAAACAACGACTTAAATAGTTTTAAAAACAGTTTTGAGTGCCTTTTGCATGGTGATTTCTAGTAAGTTAGAAGACCCCAGTGAAAAACCAGTAACAGCTGTTACAGCTTTCTGGAATGGAGCTCCGTTCTGTATTGTTCATTTCCTCTACTTCAGAATTATTTTTTTGTAATAGCAAAAGAAACTTATTTGTAGCAACAGATTAGAGGGCTGGACAATCACTGACAGTGTGGAGTCTAATGAGGGCAAGTGGTGGATTCTGGCCTGGGACAATGTGACTCTTGGGGGTGTCCTGTGCGGGACCAGGCATTGGCTCTCTGATCCTTGTGGGTCCCTGCCAACTCAGGATATTCTATGATTCTGTGATATCACTGTTGTATTTTAAATCTGTGTCCTCCTTCATTTTTCATTGTGGTTTTTGGAACACTTTTTTTCCTTCGTAACATTTTGCATCAAAACATACTTTCTTCTGCAAAGGCAGTTGATACTGAACTTAGTTGATGCTTTTTGTGAGAAACAAGCTTGTTGGCTATATTTGCCTGCCCTCTAGTGGAAAATCTTTTAGTAAGCAAATCTATGTTTAAAGAAGATTTCTACTGCTTAAGATTTGTCTTTGAGCTTCTGTTTCAAAATATAGGGAATCTTCTGAATGGCTTCTGGTTGTATTTTCTTTCCAATTTCTAATTAACTCTATTGTGTTTGCCTGGAAGCTAACTATAAGTATTTCATTAAGAATGTAATTTATATAAAATTTAGTACATGTGAGGGTGTATTTTGTTTTTTATCCCATATAGTGCCTTTGCAAGTTTGAACAGGAGTTTAAAATTGTCTTAGAGTGTATTTTTTTATTTATTTTTTCTCAGACCTCATACCTTTAATACAGTGTTGATTTAAAATTATGAGTCATATTTTATAGGCCTAAAAACCTTCCATATATTTATTACTGGGAAACGTTTCTTGAAGGTGTGGAGATATGTAACTATCTTCTTGTACTGTAACATAATTATTATTTCAAATTAAATTTTGATTTAGTTTCTCTTTTTTTTCAGCTGCTTCACATGCATGAGATCTTCCTTGATTGTCACTACAACTGGGAACTCGTAATTTGGTGCATTTCACTAACTCTTTTTCTCTTAAGATTTGTTACTCTTGGATCTGAAACAAGTAAAAAGTACAGCAATACCTCAATTTTACTTACTGAACAGGTGAGAATTTGCATATACTTGTATTTTTATATCTAAACAACTCATTTATCTGGTAGGTCTCAGGCCTTGTAGATTTATTAAAATAGTTTGGATTAGGGAGTTAATTATGGGGAAGTGAAGCAACACTGCAACCCAAAGTTCAGTTTCTGAGATAAATGTTTGACTTTATCCCAACTTCTGTTTAAGTGAGTGGGCTTAGAGGTACCATCTCCTTTGATATAATTTAACATCAAACAGAACACAAACATAAAAAGTAGTTTTTAAATAGGAAAAAGTCCCCTGGAATCTCAGTGTTGGATGGGTGAGTAAAGGATGTGAAAACAAACTTACCCTCTGTGTAGTGAGTTGCTGTTTCCAGCCCAATAGCTCAGGACTGCTAGGTTGAATGGCTTACATATAGTCTCCTCTAGACTCCTTGGAAATTATTTTTTTTTCAGTCATCTCTCAAGCTTGGCTTTGGGTCTATGTGTGTTTCTTCTCAGGAATGTTCTGGTTGGTGTTTGTACTTCAAACTTCCCTCTTTTCTCTGCCTGGCGCTGCTGATAGTTTTCTGAGCTAAGCATGTTCAATTAGTGTTAGGGAAGAAGAAATCTCTTCTTAAATTTCACACTGGTATGAAACAATCTATTCAAGGGCAAGGTAAATAGGCAGTTTCAGAAACCTTCACAGGTTTCCTACAGAAAATGTGTTAAAGTAGGAGAATAAAATCTTCCAAACTGTGTGTCTCAAAGTTGGGATGTGAGGCCTGTGACAGATGATATAAATGACTCATTCTGCCTTTTACTAAAGATGATGAGGCTGGACACTGAGAAGCCAGCCTGCCCCTCTGCCTTGTCCTGAATGAGATATTTTGCACCATTCTGAAACCTCTCAGAGTTCCTGAGCCCGGAGAGCTTTGCATGGTTCTGTTGATTCTCAGAGTGCAAATAGCTGAATGTCCCAGTGACGTTTTTCTGCTGTTTATGGAATGAAAATGGAGAGAAGTGTTTAGAATAAAGACTGGAAGAAAATGCAGAGAGCAAGGGGAGAGAGATTGTCAAGCCTTTATTTTGCTTCCATAGGTTTCTATACTATGCTCTTCCTTGGAGTCAATGTTTGAACATTTTAGTCCAGTATGGATATTGAAAGAATCACTTTCTGTACGTCCTCAGAACTTAATAAGTGCTATGTCATCAGACACTTACCTTTGCATTGAATCCAGCTTATCCTGTTGGAAGTCTTTTCCCTCAAAAATACCTGAGAGCTTTAAGAAATGAAAACCAAAATAGAATCCGCAATTGTTTCTCAGAAAATTAAAAGAAAAATTAATTTTAAAAGTTAATTAAAAAATAATTAAAAATTAAATTCTACCCACTTCACCCTGGGTAGAACTCATTTTAGACTGGTTTCATTTGCTAGCGCTGGGTGCTACAGCATATTTACAGTGTTCTTGAGACAGACTCATGAAAGTCTGACATTTTGCCTTTCAAGAGAGGTCAAGCCAAAAAAATTGACTGACACTCGCTTTATCTAAAAAAGCACATTTGATCCAGTGTCCTGGAAAATGACACACTAGAGTTATTAGGCTTACTGAGAAGAGAACAAGGCTGAAAACAAACAAACAGGAAAATACAACAACAATAACAAAAAAAGACAAATGAGTCTCAACTCCCAGATTCAATTTAAATGCTCTAAGGATAAGATGAAACGGAAAATTCTACTTTTTCCAGTGAAGTTCTAGGCACTTCTGTGTTCTATATTCAATCTATGAATTTCATGATTAGGAGTCATGATGGGAAACTAAAAGGGATTTTTTTGACTGTATGCTGTTTGGTTGTCATTTTTCAGGTCCTTCTGAAAGTGTTTTTAATTAGTCTTGTAAATCTGTGAGCAAAATAAAATATATGGTCTGACCATAGTTGTCATTTTGCCACTTTTGAGTCTCAAAATAGGTGTGGTAAGATGGCTGTGCATACACACTCCTCTCCTGATGCCAGGTTTGTTATTAAAATTAAGGAAATCATAATAGCTCTTAAAAAAGATTTGAATCTTCCTAGGGTTATCAGAGTTGCTAATTAGAGCCTTTATTCTTAGTTATGTCCTTCTTATAAATCTTGAATTGTGGATATCAGTAGTTTTATATTTAAAAATTGGAATCTCTTTGCCTCTGAAAGCATAATTTTAGTTTAAAATGCAATAGTAATAGATAGTTCAGGACCTCAATATGCCTTGGAATATATTAGGCATAGGTTTTGGTTTTTAACCTGCGTAAGAAACTTAGAGTGCTTTTTTTAGACATCTAAAACAAGTAACTAAATATCATCAGATCTCCCTATGGCCTGTATTTCAATAACCACCACACAACAATGTGGTTAAATATATCACAGCATCATATAGCATCACTTCCTTTCTGTATTCAGGTGTCATCTGAAGGACTACCTCACCACGTTGCTAAATTGTTCATTTTTTATTTTGAAGTTTGTCATCCTAAAATAAAAAGTTAGTGGCTTTTCAAGACGTTTTTTCCTTTGATTTGCTTTTGTTACGCAATAGAAAAGAAAAAGAACTAGCCTTTGTCTGATCTCGGATGTCAAAGACACTTTGTTTGAGAATGAAAGTTGATGTTTCAAAATTACTAAAAGGCCAGAAGAGAGCTAATTTGAACTCTTAACTTTCTCAGAAATAATGACCTAAAAAAGTCAGGATCACAGAAGTATTGAAATGTTCAATGTACTATTCTCCTACAGCAATGAAGAGTTTAATAATTTTTCAAATATTTCAAGGCACTGGAAAGATTGATTTTCTGCACTCAAGGTGCTCATGAAGTACTAAATTATACTAGGATCTTTTAAAAGAAATTACACTTTAGCAGAATTATGTTTTAGCATTTCATTCTGTTCAATAACTTTTGAGGATGTTAAGTCTTGTAAGGTCTGCCCACTAGTATAAAAACCTTCTGGGGATGAGTTCTCAAACCTCAGGCAACTCTTGAATGAGGGTAAGAAATTATGTAAACATTACCTATGTTGGTGGTTTTTCTTGCCTAATTTATAGATCAGACTAAACTTTAAAGTTGGTGCTATAATAATGTCAAATGTAATTTGTTATATCATAAAGCACTGTATTTTCCTGTGGTGCTGAGCCAGTACTTATTCTTAAATATTAAAAAGGAAACAAAAAATTTGCTTGCTTGCAGAAATGTCATTGCAGTTTTGTCATATGGCTGCTGAGTAATCACTTCGTTGAAAAATTGAATATTTCCAAATTAATTCCTTTAAATTCTGAGTAGGTGGTGATACTTGTGTTTTTGTTTTCAATCAGATAAACTTGTACTTGAAAATGGAGAAAAAGCCTAATAAGAAGGAGGAACTGACACTAGTGAACAATGTTTTAAAGCTTGCTACTAAGTTATTGAAGGTAAGAATTAAAATAGTATTCCCATATTATAAAGAAGTAGAATAGATTGGTTAAAGAGTCACTTGTGTGACTTCTGCAGGGTTGGATGCTGATCAACTCTTGGTCTAAGTTGCTTCCATTTTTTTCATGTTCTTTTCAGTGTTTCAAAAAAAGTGTCCATGTTTTACTCTTGCCAGGAGTGTATCAGCTCACAGCCTTTTCCAGTGGGGGATTTGGCTTTTGTGCACAAATCCCAGACCCAGGCAATCACTTAGTTACTGTAAGAACATAGCAAAAAGTGAGATTTCCAAGCCACCTACTACGAGCTTTAAATAAATTCATGATAGTTAGTGATCAGCGTGATTACGTACTTCATGCCCAGTAGCTAAATGGTCTCAGGGTGTTTTTAATTTGATTTTGGGTGGTTTTGATCTTCAAACTTTTATAAAGACTAGATTCTGTTGAATATTCTTACTGTTTTCTTACTCACAAAATCGGTAAGATTAATCCAAAATCTAAAAACTTTTTCCTTAAAGAATTTCTCTGCTGTCCTTCTTAGAATCATGTCTTTTGTATCTTTTGTATTTGCAGCTGAGTTTTATACCACATTACATCTAAATGAAAAGGTTGTTCATTCTTATTTCACCTTTTCGAAAGAAGCATCATAGCTTTGAAATTCTTCTTTCTTAAGAAAGAGCTTGTAAGGTCTTTTTCAAGGTCCAGGATGTAACGCAGGAGAGAGATGAAGATGAATTTAAAGCTAGAAAATATAATTGACCAAAGCAATGATAGTTGGAAGACTTTATATAATCCACTCCTATGTTTTAAAACTCCTTTTTCCTTCCTTTATTTGACGTATTTCTAGGCCAGAAAAGTTTGGGTGATTATATCCACACACAAATAATTGAAAATAAGTGAAACAGCTTCTTTGTTGAAGTTTTGTTATGGATTAATTTGGGCTAATTTTTTGTTCCTTCCAATTAAAAAAAAAGTAAAATATTGGCAGTCTAATGATTATTAGGATTTTTTTCCTTTATCATCCTTTTCTGGCTGTGTTGATCAGTAGTTAGTCTCAAAATTAATGGAAAAGGAAGGAAATTGCAATAGAAAAGACATTTTTGTTAATTTTCGTAGTCGTGAGGTAGTCTTCTGTCATTATGAAAAATCTTTTCTTTTCTTATTTTTTGTGGTTCTGCTGCTTGTCAGTTCTTTTAACACTGAAGGTGATTTCTGGAAAATTATAAGGAATTCTAAGATGGTGGCACCTAGCTCTTTATTTTCTTGGCTTCATGAGCAGGTTGGTAGATGCTGTACGTGGGTAGCCTCCAATTTTTTGAAGGGTTATTTAGACAACAGCAGTCAATGGTTAGTTAATGTGATGGATATTTTCCTGCACATTGTGTTTTATATTCAGAATAATAGGAGAATGTTTTACTCCACCGGGTCTTGAAGACTTCCTAAGGTATCTAATATTGCACAATGCATATGTGAACAAAGCCCCCTTTGTGTCATTTTTGTTCTTTAACGATGCTGGTTTTTCGCGTTATTAGGAACTGGACAGTCCCTTTAGGTTATATGGGCTTACAATGAATCCACTGCTTTATAACATCACCCAAGTTGTCATCCTGTCAGCTGTTTCTGGTGTCATCAGTGACTTGCTTGGCTTTAATCTGAAGGTAAATACTTGAGAAACATCCTTTTTTTCACCATGTTGTCATAGATGGAACACATATTGTAGCATAGTTAATTCTGAACCCAGATAACTAGAAGATTTGTTGTTTGAAAACTGTTACTAAATTATTAAATTAAAGCTATATCAGAAGAATAATGATGTATTTGTCAGAGCAGCCCTTTAAACTTTTTTTTCATTTTGTGGCGTTATAACTTCATTTAGGACACTTAATTATAAGAATTCTTAGACATAAATACAGAGACATTTGTACACATAAATACAAAACTTTCCTTAACTTTTCTTCATATCCCAGATTTGATTTCTCTCTTTATTCCTCGCTGTTGACTCTGTAGCTCTTAAAGGGAGGCAGACACAACAGGCTATCCTTGTCTTGCACAAGCTTGTAGTTGTCACAAAGCCCTTTATTGTCCATTAAGTTTGCTTACACCTACTATCTTTTTCTTGTTAGAAGTAAATGAATGTAAAATGTATTTTGTATATCTTTAGAATATGCAGCAAATGCAGTAAGAAAAAAAATGTGGTGGTATTGCAGTTCTGGTAAACAGAAATAATTTGAGAAATAAATTGATGTACTGCTCTAATTTTTCCAGCTCTGGAAGATCAAATCTTGACAGTATAGAAAGAAGATGAAATAACACAGTGTTATAGAAAAGCTCATTGATGGACAAAACTGCCTCACAGCAGCCACCGAATCTGTATTTCAGAAGCTACAACCTCTTCAAGGAAGTCATTTGGAAAACTGAAGTGTTTACACCTGTCTTGTGCAATCTTTATATTTATTTCATCTTCTCACCGGTTTATGTTCATTTTAGTTGACATTTATGTTTTATTTTCAAATTACTTGCTTAGTTTTGGAAAGGGTCAGATTTAGGAAGGGTCAGAAACTGTGTGTCTGAGAGTTTGAAATCCTGAAAATGGATTACACTAAATTGCTCTTTCTATTGTTAAAGCTGAAGCCAATGCTGAACATTTTTAGTTACCAGTAACACTATATGGAAGTAATTTGATTTTTGACAGTGTGGCAAAATTGCTTAGAATATTTCATTTGCACCAGTCATTTATGAGGACAATGTCAATAGATGTTTGGTTGCAACAGAAAAGTGAGACATATTCAAAAAATAAAGTACTGACTATACAGTATGACAGGTAGCAAAAATGTTTTATATTGCTATTAGAAACAAGTGGGAATTTCTAATATTTTGAGTAATTCCAGGATCTAAACTCATATAGGCTGCAGTTTAAATATCCTGGGATATTAAAAAGGTATTATATAAGAAGTCAACAAGTGTTCTTTGGTAACACACTTATTAGAGCAATAATTGTAAATGGTTACCATGCTGTATGATATTTTGATAAAAATTAAATATTGTATTTATTTGAAATACTGGGCTGTTCTGTGCAGCTCTGACTGTGCATGTGCACTTTTTATTGTTACTTTTAATGAGAAACTTTATACATATAAATGTATATTATTTGGGATATATTATGGTGAACTATGGAGCGGTATGTATTATATGTTGAAGTTGAATATTTAAACAAGCAAATTATTTACTGGTGAAAGGAATGCTTTGAATGACTCTACAAAAGATAGATAGATAGATAGATGCTCTCCTCTTGTACACTATAGTATATGCCATTCATACCACATTGGAGCTTAAGAGCAATTAAACACAAAGAACAAGTTGCTCTGCTGAGCAGCAGAGCTCACAAAGCCTGGTATTTGGCAGGTTTGTGTCTTGAAATAACTCCCATTCCTCCCCAGCGGGTGTCATTCCCTTGTGTTTTCTGCTGGGGTTTCAAACACCTCTCCCTCTGCCTGCTATCCCTGCCTCCCACAAGGACCAGTCATATTGACTCGTGGTTCTTCTGTGTGACAAAAATAATGTGTCCATCCCCGTGGAATTAAGTAGCTTGGAACAAACTTTCCTTCTACCAATTATTTTGGGAGGATTAATACCACCAGGCAAAAGTATTCTTACATTTTATGTTTCTAAAATAATGGCTTCATATTGAAAAATTACAAGTAATTAGTTGACAAGAGTCTGGACATTGCACTATGTTTGCTAATCTTCAGAATCTTGAAAGATTGGAAGTATTGAGTCTTAAACTTATGTGGTATAAAAATATTTTTATATATAAAGCAACACAAACAAGCATTTTGTATTTTATTTGCCTCTGTACTAATGTTTAATAATGACCAAAGTGCATTCTGGTTTTTGGAAGAATGTATTACTGGAGCTTTAAGAACATACTATATTTAGTTTCTCATGTGAAAACTTCAGCTGCCTCTGATCTGTTTCTCCTTTCTCTGTTGTTTGACGTTGGGATTGTTTTTAAAAATTAAGTACATTTTATACACAGTTTTTTCCAAATTATGGTACAGACCTACACAGAACTTAATTTTGCACAAAATATATTAAAAAAAAAAAAAAGAACAGTGGGAGTTCTATGGGTGATAAAAGATAAGGCTGTTGCTTTTTACAGCCTGTCATTATTACAAAACCATTCTTTACTCTAGAGTGGAATTATTTTTAGAAATGTGAAATAGTGAATATATGACTTTCATTACTTTAAAAAAAAAAGGAGAGAGAAAACATTGCGGTTTGGGTTGAAGGTGAAATTAGTTTAACCATGTATACCTCAGCAACTAGCACTGTGCTGGATTGTTGCACTAACAAACGGCGGCTTGGGGAAAGTAAAACATTTGTGAAATGAAATTAAAAATAATAAAAACCTTTATTTGCTACCCTTAGGTATATTCGTTATGTTAAAAATGAGAAAGGTTTATTCTCCATCCCTCAATGTGGAAAGTCCAGTATAAGAATAGAGGCAAGTAGAAATATGGCAGATCTTGCGTGTTAACTGTTATTTTTTGCCATGTGTTTTGTAACTGAAAGTGTGATCAGGCTTGGAATAAAGCTTTCTATGGTTGATGGTAAAAAAGAAAAAAAAATGCAGTGAGCTATATCTTTTAGTAACATTCAGCATATTTCTGTGTCTGCCTGTTTTGATTTAAATCCATATTTAAATTAAAGCACATTTGGGAAAAAAACCTGCGCACGGAATGCAAATGATATAGAATATCATGTAGAACAACTTAAGTTAAAGTAGAGGTGAAATGCAGAAAGATACTTTAATAATTTGATTAGTTCTTCATGTTATCTTCTAGGAATGGGACATTTAAAACCCTTTGAGTAGCTACCAAATTTAGTAACTTCCAAAAACTTCTCTGGATTGCAAGCATATTTCATTCCAGGTAATGCTTAAGGATATTACTGGTTCAGATTTCAAAGGTCCATCTTTGGCATCCAGCAGCAAACAGTAGAGAGAATTATTTTTTTCTTACAGATGGTGATAGTGGTCTGCTGCTGTTGTCTTTACTGGATACTTCAAACCCCAAGGCATTCAACTTGTCTGTCAGAGGGAAAAGGAGGAAAAAAGTTGTTGGTGTTGCTGGTCTACCCACTGCTTCCTCCTTAGGTAGACTTTTGTTACGAGTTTCTCAGTAGTGAATTTCCCTCAGTAGGAACGTAAGAGAAGGCTTTGAAGGAGGAATGCATGATTCTTTGTTCTCAGTCCATAAAGCAATCTCATTTTTATTGCATGACTGCACCAAATATATCTGTATTGGTGCAGGAGATGAGGAAGCAAATCTTACAGTAATAAATAGCAGCTGACAAAGTCATCTTCTCCAATGGGGAAAGCAGTCATCTTTTCCAATTTAATTCTTGCAAGACAGCAGAGGAAATCATCTTGAGAAGGTGCCCATGTTGTTTGTTTTGTTAAAAAAACCCCACAACAGTCTTCACTCATGGCTTTCCTCTTGAATACTGCCTTTGTACCTTGTCAGTCTTAGGAAAAGTAGTGAGTCTCTGCTGAGTTGTTAGGCTCCTGCTTTGCTGACGCTTCCATTTCCTGAAAGTCACCATCATCTTGCCATTGGTGGTGGACAGAGCCTGCACGTGTCCTTTGAAGCCCCTTTATGGGGGCTGTTCACACAGGAGGTGATCTTGGCAATTCTGCTGTGCCTTGGGGAGTGTCTGGCTGGAGATACCTGCACTGCCAATGTTCCTGCCTGGGCTGATAGAGGTGTTTGTGGTCGTGCCTGTCAGCTCTGCTCATTTTATCTGCTCCTTTTGCCTACTGCCTTCCTGACTGAGCAGAGACCCCACAGGTGACAGCAACCAAACAGGTGTCTCGGGAAGGGGGAAATGGACAGTTTGTGAGAGAGATAACTCAGGAAAGAAAGGGAGTGTGATACCTCTGATATTTGTAACTGATGACCCACTTCTGGTGACAGTTCTACTGCCAGAGCTGGATATCAGCATTATTAAATATAACCCCTGAGCCCAGCATTACCTGGGGGTTGGTGGAGATAAGATTTCCTCCTTACTGTCTCAAGCAATTAGTCACTGCTGGAGTCTGGCATGTCATGTTCCTTCTCTAGACACAGGCAGCCTTGAGAAGGGCTTTCATGTGAAGCCTTTTCAATAGGAAAGGGACACCAAGATCCTCCCCACAGTATGCTGCTACTTCCCCTGATTAGGACGGGACAGGACAGAGCTTGTAATGGGCAGTTTAGGGACAATAACAGAAAGCTACAGAAATCAGAGGAGGCTGCAGCTGCAAGTCTTCTCCCTTGACACTTGGTCTTGCGGTGGATGGTCATATTGCAGGCTGAAGGCTTTGTCAACCCATGGTTGTAGATCACTGCAGCTTGCCCAAATCATCTTGGGGCGGCTAAAGCATGTGGAGAAATTGGTTCTAAATGTAGAAAATCCCTATGTCCTGCAACCAGTCTCAGAGCTGATCAGCTACTGCCACCAGGTGTCTGTCCTCTTCGGTCATTTGGATCCTCAAATGCTACACCCTGTGGAGTTTAATTTACATGGGCAGCCACAGAAGTCTTGAGGATGCTTTAGAGTATTGCTCAGTATCAGGTGTTTGGTACAGGGGAGATTCATGTGAAGGAGAATTTGCCAGCCTGCTGTACCAGGAGTTGGATCTGCTTCTCCAGCCCTGGAGCAGTGCCTTGCAGTGGGCGCTGCTTGGGGCTGGTGTTGGAGCACACAGCTCTGCCACTGCAGCCAGGACTCTTGGGCAGCTGGGCAGCACTTCAGCTGGTGTTGTGGCAGGTTAAAGGCAGGTTGGGTTTGCTGGCAATGAAGTCTCAGTGGATCTTGTCTCAGCTGTCATGCCAAAGACACACTGGAGTTTTATCTATAAGTGGGTATGTAAGACCTTGGATTTTAATTGGATGTTAATGTAAAAGTTCAGGTCAGATTGTAAGTCCCATCTTGGTTTCATCAGGGAAGTTTCCAGTGTGGCAGTAAGAATAAATGGGAAAGGGCAAAGAAACCCATTTGGTTGATGCCATCTGCATTGTCTGTCAGGCTGCCATTTGAGAACTTCCCCCAGGTATCTTTGATATTTGTAGGTCCTTATGGAATGTCTGAATTATGAAAGTGTAAAATATCTGTAGAACATTACTTCAGATTCGTTAGTTTAGATTAAGCATTGGACAGTCAATATGGCCGTCATTATGTTACAAATAACTCTCCCAAAGTGTTATTAAAGAAGATAAAAAAATTTTTTAGAAGTTTATATTTTTACGTATTTCTTCCCACTTTGTAGTCATTTTACACTTGAGGTGACACTTTGCCATCTTTAAACTTTCAGAAATCTCAAGTTGCTGCAGATTTGGTTTTGTGATAAAAAATCAATTCTCTGGGCTGTAAGCAATGCCATGTCTCCTGCTATCAGTAACAGAATTCTCTGGAGAGAGAAATTAAGAGATGTGGAGCCCAGTGGGCCCATAATACAAGGGATAGAAATCCTCTCCAGCTTAGGGTGAACTAAAAAGACCTTTCCTAGGATGCTGTTTCATGATGCAAAATGTATCCCAATTCTGCTTCCCCAGTTGGCCTCCCCACCCCCTTATACTTTACCTGTTCCTTCCCTAGAAAATTCTCCCCTCCCCACTCTCCCATTGTACCTTGTTCCTCGCCACTCCCTCAGATTGTCCCATTGGCTCCCATACTTTTGTCCCGCCTAGGTATCGCCCCTGTGCCCTCCGACCATAGGTTGCTGAGGCTTTCCCCGCCCCTGTATATAACCTTGGGCGCTCCATCCCTCAAGCTCTCTTGTCCCTGGTGCCTTCTGTGTGCTGCAGAGCTGGAATAAATCTGTGCTGTGGAATTCCACACAAGGACCCTTCCTGCCTCTTTGCCATCGACCTGTGGAGAGGCTATCCGGAGTGTGAGTGTGTGTCTGTGTGAATGCAGTGGCTGCTGAGCGACTTTCTGTTGGAGTCGGTTTGGGAGGTCGTAGCACCCCACCAGAAAACCCTCGGGATCTGACAAAGAGACATTTCCTTTCTGGCTGTTCAGAGATGAAGCTACAACATTCAGTATGGACACTAGCACCTCTGATAAAATAAACAGCACTGATGGCTGGTCAGATTCAATTTTTCCAGTACAAGCTTGTGTAAGTTCATGATCCAGAGTAGGAAATAAGGTCATGCCGCAGATTTGTCCATTTTATTTCTTTTTTTCTCTTATGTTTGGTTAATCATTTTGAGGAAAGGAAAGCACAGGCACTTTAGGGACAAGCTTGCAAAAATATTCAATTTCTTACTAATTTAATTTATTACTTCAGTCTTTGTGTTTAAAAATGACAATACTTTATGTTTAGGGATGCTTGCATTATTAAACACCCACCAGTTTTTCACTTCTAGCTCTCATAAGCAGCTCCTGCTTCTTGAGCATGGCCTTATTGGTAATGAAATTCATCAGGAATTAGCTGCCTGCCTTCTGCCCACATCACAATCCAAGCCCGAGTCTCTGGGCACATGATTATGAATTAAATTAAATTTTTTGCTTTTGCTCTGTCTCATGCAGGTAAGTAAATGGGAAGTGAATTACGTCACTAATTGAAAACTGCAGTTAAACAAATGGAATCTATGTGGAAGCTGGTACTAAACCAGTGAGTTTTGGTGAAATAGTTGTTTGGAGCACTCCATTATTTCATTAAACCATCCCTACAATAGTGCTGATTGGGGTCAAAGACAACCAGCCTAGGGATAAAGATTTGACCTTGATGGAAGGTCACTCTCCAACAGCTCTGCATGTGCTGCTTACTATACCCAGGGCTGTGATCTTCCACTTTGGGTAGGGTTCTTTGGCCTGAGATGTCTAAATTTTAGATGCCAAATTGACCCAGGGTTTCCTTGGCAGTCATTAAAAAGTCCTATTTACCTTTAGAAGGGAATTCATTCGGTTGATCTTTGACCCTCATTTTAGTGATCCTCTGGGTTATTTCTCTCTTGAGTGTAAAAGGAAAGGCATGCGGGTAATTTAGAATCAGATGCAAAACTTTCAGCCACTTAAATTAGGGCAGATAATCCAACTTTACTGTTCTGTTCTGCAGTGAACCTTTAACAGCGTTTGCAGCTCCATAATTAGTTCGGCTGCCATTGGAAAGGAAGACATTTGTTTTCTTCTTTTCTTTTTTAATTTTATTAGTTTTCTCTTAGAAAAGATTTCCAAACTTGAATTCCGTAGTCTTGCACCAGCGCTTGGATCTCTCCCTGCGCTGCGGTGAGCTGCCCACGCCTGTATAGCTGCAGCTCCACAGCCTGCAGGCAGCACTGTGCAGACACAGCAGCAGCACCCAACACAGGCACAGGCTGTACCAGGGTGACACACACGGGGACCTGGAGACATCTGTGTCTTTGTTACTGAAATGAGTAACTTGAAGGATGGGTGAGATTGGCTCTGAAATTGACCCCACACATGAGGAAACGCCGTTCCTGTTTTGGCAGAGTTGCAGGGATCATGCTTTCTTTGTTCTTTGCCTCTTACATTGGAAATCCCTTATGACAATGCTGCTGCCAGGTGTAAAGCTGTGATGCCACTGAGCTGTAAAACCCCTCCAGAAGCAGAGAGCCCTCCCTGCTTGGCCAAGATCTCTGTGCAGAGCAGTCCCTGTGACGTGTGCTCCCAGCAGCTGGAATCAAGGGTACTGTCTGCTCAAAGGGAGTAGGGCTGACAGAGACAAGGCTTGCCATATGTCTCCTATGTTATCTTCAGGCTGTAGATTTGCAGCTGAGTCAAAGATACTCCTCAAAGGCCTTTGCTGGCTGGCCTGAAAGTGTTTGCAGAGCAGATAAAAATAGCACAAAAAGTCTCCAGCTTGCAGAGGGGGAACCACTGTTATTTTACCACTGTCCTTCAGCAAGGTGTTCTGGTTCCAGTCTTTTGTAAACCCATGCTAAGTTAGACTGCTTCTAAGTGTATTTGGTGAGTTATTCATTCATCCAGCCTATGTGGATGACAGAAATAACTTTCAATGACCCTCGGAGGCTGGTGCTGGAGCCCTGTTTCCTTATCAGGCCACTGCCCGAGGCACTTGTGCTGTCATTGTGCAGGCAAACACAGCAGGAAGAGCAAAGTACCTTATTTGACCTGCATTTATCACCTCTCCTTTGTGCATCACCTTCTGAAGCAATAGCTCTTGATAACAGATAACCTGCACTGAACATAATGAAGTGAGTCTATCTCTAGTGAATATTGCCATGGGACAAGGTCTCTGGTCAGTCTTCTGACTTCTGTGCTGTCCAGGGGTCTGGCTCTTCACAGCTCTTTTTTTGCCTGTGCTATAACTTGTTTTCACCACTTGTGAAACTGGCTGAAGAAATTCCTGCCTCTCCCAAGTGCCTCTGCGCATTTCTGCTGCCATGCTGTTTGCTACTCCAACTCACTTAGGGTTTTCTTTTAACACCATTTATTTCAGTGTTGTTTATACCCCGAGCGTTGTGCAGCCACAGCTGCA
The DNA here is from genome assembly GCA_013397055.1 of Pachycephala philippinensis. Classification (NCBI taxonomy): domain Eukaryota; kingdom Metazoa; phylum Chordata; class Aves; order Passeriformes; genus Pachycephala; species Pachycephala philippinensis. The sequence goes on along the minus strand of VWZT01011297.1, from coordinate 1,035,048 downwards.
CAAGCAATGTGCTGCGGGAAGGGGGTGGAAGCTGGATTTTTGGCTGCAGAAAGCATATTGTGTGACTACAAACAATAGGGATCACTGGAATCAACCTTGGAATAAATAGGAGCCATTGAATTTATTGAAATGGAATTAATTCCCGTTGTGTATAGAGGGGAATTAATACAGTGAATGCTAATAATGTAGATGGCCAACAATTTTAGCCTTGGGGTGACATAATGCTGTAGTTAGGGACTGCCATTATTTCCTATTCTTCTTTCCCACACACATGTGCACATTTTGAATTCCAATTGCACCACAAATCCTGGCTTTCTAGATAAAAATAAAAAATTAGAAATTCAAAGTATGCAAAAGAGTAATTGTAAAATAATTGTTATAACTTGGAGGAAACAACAGATGTTTCACTTGTTGCTGGAATTCTCTGAAGGAGAAGTAATTTTCCAAGCATATCGAGTACATGCTAATCAAAAGCATTTTTCTCTATGCAGCAGCATAATGGTATTCCTGGAAATGTTCTTTGTGTTGGCTTAATAGTGCACACCCAAGGATGCAGCACTGGGACTAGTGTAGCAGCTTTTGCCTCTACCTTTATATTTTGTTTCTTTTCAGTTCTCTCAACTGGGCCACTTGAAAAAAAGGCAAAATAGATTTATCAATGTTTGAAAATAACACTTAAACCCACCCATGAAGATAAGGGAGTATCTCACTGAAAATTAGGTTGGTGCCTTGTTGAAGTTACCACTGATAATGCAGATATAGCACCTGGAGCTCACAGGTGGGGAATATACTGAGAACACCAATGCTCTTTTCTCCAGATCTCAACCTTTGAATCAGCTCTTTCTAATAGCAGCTGTGACTTCAAATCATCAAGATACCAGCCCAGCTCTATAAAACATAGTTGTAATTGCAGCACAAGAAAATTAGGTATATTAGATAGCTTGGGTAGTGGTTGTGGTATTAAACATTGAAGAACATCTACTGACCTTAGATGGAGATGCAGACAGGCTGGAGAGGATCAAGCCATCATCTACACCTGCCCTGTGAGGAAAGACTAAAGCAGTCAGGTCTCCTCCCCAGTGCAGAGAAGGCTGTGATGTGCCTCATCACAGTATTGCAGTGCTTAAGGGGTGGCTACAAAGAGAATGGAGGCTCTCTCTTCACAAGGGGCAATGGGTACAAATTGCCTATTTCAGCCACAGATTTCCTTGCATATGCAATTCTAAGTTCTAAAAATGCAAAGGCTTTCATTTTGTCAGAACACAAAACCAAAAGACAAAACCCAACAAGCAAGAGAGCAGGACTGTTAATTCCCTGCAATGCTCCTTCTTGAAGGCAGTTATTATTTAAGACAACATTTCCAGAGCCTTTGCAATAGAGTTGTGAGGATCAGCCCTGACAGCATGCTCCTCCGACGGGGGCAGCCGCAGAATTATCAGCTGTGAGCACCATTTCTTCTTATTATTTTTCTAATACTCCTATTTTTATTATTTCTGTGCCTATTAATGCACTTTGTTTAATACCAGCAGCAGGATTATCTGGTTGTTAGTTGATGTGGCAGAGGGAAGAAATCTTAGTGTGGAAATCAGGTTGCAAATTTTTATTTGACGGTAAATTGAAGTCCTGCCTTTTTGGCTTAAGATGTCAGATTTAAGCAGGAGTAAATTACTGACTGTTTGGCTATAAGCAAATACTTGTCCTAAAACTATGATCTGCAAATAGTTATAACCAACATCAGTATAATCAAACTCAAAAGACCAGAGGTATCCTATGTGCAAGTGTCCATAGCCTGACTGAAACCAGGATGCCCTGAGGTTTAACCACTGTTCAGGTGAGTGGTGGATCAGCAACATGTAACACTGGTAAGTGCATGAGGTTGTATAGGCTGTTTAGATGCTCCATTCAATAATAAGAGATTTTTTTCAATATGTTTAGAAATTTTGCACACTCTCCTCTGAATTAGCCATCATTAGCTTACAGTTTCTTTAGTATTTGCAGGAGATGTTGGTTCTATGATGGAGTGGTGTCCTCTTCATGTGTGGTGTGGTTGGAGCAGACAAATGGATCGCTGAGATGTGGAGAAGGAGAGCAGTGTGTGCATGGGGGTAGAAGAAAGACTTAGGACATGACCAAGAATCACCAGATGGGATCTTGAGGAGAACACATTTTCCCTACAGAGAGAAGTCTTTGCCTCGTTAGTTCAAGGCTGAGTGCATGGAATGTTGACGTTTAGAATAATGATAGATATTGGGAGTAAGGTTTCACAAATGCACAGTTTTGCCCACGTAACGTCTTCATGATGTCGGGAGGCCGAGGGGTAGGAGAGGGAAGATGTCAAAATGAATGGAGCACATGTGGTTTCCTTCGAGTCCTGGTGCCCAGGATTTCTTCCTGTGCTTCAGAGGGGGTGGGAGGAGATGGAGACAGTTGTCCCTGGGTCTTTTCTCACACAAGATTAAGGAGCTACAGTGCGCTCCTGGACCTGGATGGTTTGGAATGATAGAGTATCTCAAGTTGGAAGGGACCCCATGAGGATCACCAAGTCCAATTCCCTGCTCCTTGCAAGACAACCTAAAACTGAACCATATGACTAAGAGCATCATTCAGATGCTCTTTGAACTCCAGTAGGGTTGGTGCTATTACTGCTTGCTCCAGGAGCCTGTTCCAGTGATGACCAACCTCTCAGTGAAAAACCTTTTTTTAATGTCTGATCCAAACTTCCCCTAATGCAGCTTGTTATTCCATTGGTTACCAGAGAAGAGATCAGCACCTCTCTCCTCCCACCTGGACGAAGTTTTAGACTGCCATGGTATCACCCATCAGCCTTCCCTACTCTAGACTGAACAAGCTAAGTGACTTCAGCCACTCCTTGTAAATTTTGTCCTGACGAAATTTCACCACCTTGGTCACTGTCCTCCGGACACTCTCTAATAGCTCTATATTCTTCTCACACTGAGGTGCCCAAAACTGCACACAGGGCATATCAGGGCGATGTGGAACAGGACAATCACCTCAATTGACTGGCCAGTGATGCTGTGATTGATGCACCCCAGGATACAGTTGGCCCTTTTGGCTGCCTGGACACACTGCTGACAATTTGCCATCAACCCAAAGCCCCAGATCATTTCTTTGGTGCCAGGACTCTGGGAGCCCGGGCAAGCTCAAGTGGCTACGAGCATGGAGAAGGAAAAGTTACCATGTAGAGGGCTGGTATTTTTTTTTGAAAACAAGCCTGGAGCACTCCACTTGCTTGTTAATGTATCAGAGAGACAGGGGTGGCATTTCTCGCTTTTTTCTATTTGCAGCATTAGCAGTAGTGCCTCTCTGGGTACTTGTGCCATGTTCTAAAACATATGGCAAATTGCTTGCCCATATGGGTTTGAAGAGCAGTGTGTGTTCGGCAGTTTAAACCTCAGAACAATCAGAAGACAGGCTTTGCATTCCAAGCTGGAGAGCATGGCAATCATCTCACATTGTCTAGACTTTCCTCTCTCTGTCATTTTTACATATTTTGCGGTGATTACATTCATTTCCTCTGTCTTCCTTTCTGCCAAGATCTGTCTGCAACCTAGAATGGGTTAAGATAGCTTTTCATATTCATGGTATTAGTCACTGTGAGCATATTTGGAGTGAGCACTTCTGATGCTCCCATCCATTTTCGTTATGGTAAATTAATCCCATTCAGGAAGGGTGATGGAAACTGGTGGGTTTTTTGATTTATCTGTGCAGATCTCATAAATGAAATAAAAACCCCATAAAGCCAATGTTTTAAAATAATGATTGATCTATTTTTTCTTAGGAGATATATTATTAGACAGATATAATACAGAAAATTCATTACTTTGGTTGTAAAAATGTATTCATTAGAGGACTGTGTCACAACAAAAAATGAAGACAAACTTAATACAGAGTAATTTTCATTAGAAACTAGTGAAAGTGCAGTTCTTGACTTGCTGGACTTAGGGGTTATTATTACCCTTTACAGTTTTCTGATGTTGATGGGATTTTAAATTACTTTTGGCAAATTTGAGTAACATCGCCTATATTAGCAAGCTGTCTGTGAGCAAGTGAAGAAGAGTGCTTAGTTAGTGGTGACACCTAAAATGGGAAAGGGCTGGAAGGTGGACTTTAATCAAAACCTCTGGATTCCTCAGCTAAAGGGAAGAGTATCTTACCTGAAAGCATTGATTAAGTTGTTTTTTCCTTTTGCCTTGGGCTGAAGCTCAAAACCTTTCTCTTAATCTTCGCTTTCTGGTGTAGGGAGTAAAAAATTTTCCTTTAGGGTTTTACTGCCTTAGGGTTTAGGCATCAATTTATGAAGCAGAGAAAATCTTTGGTAGATTTTCTAGATTCTCCAGGCAGGAGCTTGGTGGTTGTTGGTGTTTGAGGAAGCAGTGAGCCACTGTACAGGTGCTATGGAGCTCACAGTTCAGCTGCACACACTCCTCTCCACAAATTTGTCATATAAATAGCCATTTCCTTGAGCTGGAAATCTGGGAATTGATGTGGTTTTGCTCATGTAATTGATCTATGTGTTGCTGTCTGAATGAGTAGTTGTCTACTTCTTTCAGCTGTCATGAAATCCTAGTCTGGTGTGAGGCTTGGGAAGCTGCTGTGGTTTGGGGCTGCTTTGGGTCACCAGCGCAAGGCATCAGCCTGAGCACTGGACGCACATTCACTCTTTCTGCAGGGCTTTGTGCTGCTCTTCTCTGCATCCCTGGTGCTGCCCCAAAGCACGACGCACTGCCACGCATGTACCTGCTCTGCCCCAGCTGCACACGTAGATGTGTCTGTGTGTAGCTTTTTCCCACATTTCTGTCATTTCACCAAAATAGGTGTGTGTACATATTGCACACCTGTACCTACCCCCAGCCTGACCCTGGCAGAACTGCACAACAGCTGCCTCTTTACAACCACTTGCACAGACCAGACCCTGAAGGCTCTGGATGGTGATTAAGTGATGAAGGGCAGGCAAGATTTTATCTGCAGATCCCTGCCATGATTTGGACAGAATGGCTGTTCTTCATCCTCCTCTGCAGTGCCGTGGCTTTACCCCAGTTCAGCTCAGTGTCCCCAGCCCTGGGCCCAGCTCAGCCCAAAGCTCCCAGCCCAGCTGGGGTGCTGAGCTGCCCTGCTCCATCCTGCCTGCAGATGGGGACTGAAAACTGCATTTTGAAGGCACAGTTGCTCTGAGTGCTGCAGCTCACTTCCAGAAGGCAATTACTCTTCTGCTGCAAGCCGGGCTTTGCCTCCTCCTGAGACCGGCATTTCATGAAGGGGGGATGCAGTGTTTAAAGAGCAGCAGCCCTTCCCCCTGAGCTGCCTTCCCGGGTCCTCTGCTGAGAAACAGAGGGAACCTGAGGACCAGTGATGGATGTAACTTATTAGTGCAGACTGCTGTAAGAAATGGGCTGAAATATGTGGACTGCATTCAAATATGTACACATATACATGCATTTAATATGCTTTGGTTTACATATCGAACAGAAAATGCTGGATGAACAAAACCATGGCCAAAATGTCTTTAATGTTGGCTGTTCTGGGGCACAAGGCAGCAGGGAAGGGCAGCTTGGCAAGCCTGTTTTTGATTCTCTGTGAAGGGGTGATTTGGACTGTAGATGATCCAGCTTGCTGTGGTTACACTGATAATCAGAGATGGCTGCTGTGCATCACACTTCTGAGCTGAGGCGGGGTGCCCCGGGACTGTGGCTGTCCATGTTCCCAGGCCAGCTCAGCTCTGCAGAGTACATAGGGGCAGAAGGGCATTGCAGCACTCTGCACACCTGCAGGCACTGTTTCACCTTGGATGAAGCAAATCTAGGTGTTTGCATTTGAGCACGTGCTGAAATCCTCCATGATATGTAAGAATTACTCCTCGTTTTGGAGAGAGCCAATCAGGGAATTTGGCACCAGATCTCTGGCTTTTATGTTCCTCGTAAAAGGCTTTAAGAGCTCAAGTAGTCTGGTACTCTGCTGGGGATGTTTCCCCTGCACTGAAATAAAGCAGGCATTGCAGCCCATTTCTCTTCCAGGTTTATGTGAAATTCTGTCCACCTTGAAATCAGAGGTTTATGTTTGATTCCAGTGGAGCCAAGCTTTCATTTTTATTTCACAGGGAGTTTGGTCTGATTTATACGATAAAGAGTTTTATAAAACCTATTATTCTTGTGAGGATACTTTTTTCCCCTTTTAGATTTTTCCTAAGTGTGGAGGGACACACAGCCCCATAAATTAGGTCTCTAAGATGAGGGTGTTTTTGTGACTGTGAGCAGTAATATTGATAAACAGGGAGAAAACCATGACAGCCTTATGCTGCCTTGCACCCCACTAGGAAGATCCTAGAGAGCAAATGCGTGAACAAGAACACACTCAGAAAATAGCGAACATCTTAAATTTAGCAACTCCCTACAATGTGGAGAGGGAAGCATGTCAAGGAGGTTAATGCCACTCTGGGTTTTCTCCTGTCTTGAATTTGCCCTTTTGTCTTTGTCCTCCCAGATTTTCAGACTGAAGGCTTATGAACTCTGCCTGTTTATACTTGCAGAATTTTGGTATGTAGGTAATTAAAAAAAAATAAAATTCAGATGCATGCAGGTCTGTTTTGTGTTCATGTTAAAGAGACCACAGAACAAGTGACACTGCACCTTTGCCTCGACTCTCACAAAGAGCTGCTGCAGGAGAGCAGTGTTAAGATGCTGCTGCTGCAGCTGCCCTCCAGTTCCTTAGCAGGACAGAACCCCCTCATTTATCCTTGGTTCTCTCAGGTTTGTGAGTCTTGGCTTAACTGTGCATCCCGTGTGCTTGTGCTGCAAGGTGCAGGTCCCTGAGCTCTGGTGGTGTCAGCTGTCCCTGTCCCAGGGGAAGGGCATTACAGGAGAGCCCTGCTGGGACACAGGCTGCCACAGCTCATCCCACAGCTGGGCTCATGAACACTAATCTTGTGACTTGCCCCAAAGTCTCTTTGATCCCTTCCTATCTCCTTGCCCCCTCTGAGTTCCCATGCTGGGCTTTAAAAGATTCACAACGGCTTTTGTTAAATATTGAAACCTTCTGCAACACTTTGTTATGTTTTACAGGTTCCTGAGAGACTGAATTTCCAAAGCGTTTTTTGTTGAACAGCACAAACTTTAAGTCCCAGCTGTCTCTCCAACTTGTAGTCTCACTCTACCAGCAGCTGAAGGCTTTGATCATCAAAATTTCTATTATGCAACTTGATTAAAGGTATTCAGATCTCAAGGTGAGAGCGGAGAGATTTACATTTGAAGTGATTTATTAACCTGCTGTAATTTAAGGTCATGCTAGTTTCAGAATATTGTTAGTTCTTCATTTCGGTCCCTCTTTGTGCTACCCAGTAATAGACAACTAACATTAGTTTAATTCAAATGTTTTTACTTCCTTGGAGGGAATACTAGAAGGAAACAAAAATGCTGTAGTCATTAAAAGGGATTAGGAAAAAAAGTGCTTTTGAATTCCTGTTCTCAGAATCCTTATGGTACAAACACAACTGATTAATGTACCACCTAGGCAAGAAAAGAAATTGCCACTGGTGCCCCAACTTGTATTGTACCTTTTGTGTCACTTACTTAGCAAGGGAGTGTCAGAGTGAGCTGTGAATGGTGCAAGTAGATTGTAACTGCAGTCATTGCTTGGTAGTGCTACAATCTCCTTATTCTTATGATATGAAAAATCCTGGATGGGCTGAGTCTGGACTAGACAAACATAGTTCAGCTGTGCATATTGTGACCATAATATCCTACTCTTCTACCAACGTCACTGTGTGGTACAGGGGGATAACAGCTCTAATGACTTCATGTCCTCTGACCCTTAAGGGAGCACTCAAGATTTGTAAATGCTTGTGGTTGAAAGGAATCATAAAACTCAGAGGGTCCACAAAAACCATGAAGTTTTATTGGTAAATTACACACTTGGCATGGAAATTGGTATGTTAGTCCCTGACCTACTATATAAGCACATGACAGTGGGTTTTGGATAAAGAGGTAAGATGAGAAGGAAGAGAGAAAGAAAGAGATGAATGAAAGAGAGAAAGAAAGAGAGAAAGAGAAAGAAATAATAAAAGGAAGGATTCCCAGGCTTGGTGGGGGCACCTTTTTGTTGATAATTTTCCCTGCCCTGAAGACCAGTTTCTCTCTTTCTATGTGAATTAGTCATCATGCAGAGTCCATTCTTTCAGACCTTTCTGGATGTGAGTCAGAGGGCTTCAGGGGTCTTGGGTGGTCTTGATCCCCCTCTACGTTCCATGCCCACTTCTCATCTTCATTCCATGCTTGCACTGGAGTGTGTTGTGCTTATCTCCAGCAGCCAGAAAAAGGATGTTTGTCACAGAAACGTACTGCCCTACCTCAGTATGTTCCCCTTCTCCAGACACATCTTGTTCTTTCCCACAGCATGTTATTACCAACAATCCTTGGTTGGCTCCACAACCATCCAGCTATTGGTATTTGAGACATACACATTAGTCCCTCATCTTCTGGGCTTCTATATCAGCCCATAACCATTTTTCCGAAAGCCAAGGAAGTTAAAGAGTATTTTGGGATTCAGGCATGGTACAGACAGTGCTCACTAAGGACACTTACTTCATTGTTTTCATATGAGTCGCCTTTTATCTCCTTGAGAATAGAATTATCATTTAATATACATAAAAACAAGGTTATGATTACCCTAAGAAAAATAACACAAAATTCAGGTATCATGATAGAAAGCCAAAATGATCCCAGTACAAGAGAAGGTCAGGCCTGAATGTACCTACACAGGCTTTACTGGTGAAACTCTGAGCAGGGGTTGTTAATGCCACTGCTGGGATGTGGTTTTGTGAGCATGTGTGTCTGTCCATGCATGTGTAGCCTCTCTTTGCTGTGCCCTTTTCAGGCAGGGAAGTTCCATTTCATTTTCTGTTCTTCACCAATCCTATCACATGTGCAAATAAGTAGAAAATAATTCTGCTTCTGTGCCCCCAAAGGAAGAAGTTAGTACCCAGGTATTGATTTCCTCCATATTCTCTGAGGACCTGGTCTCATTTCTGAGAGACCCAGGCTTAGGTTTTGAAAGTATCTGGTATTCTTCTAAAACAGAAAAAAAGCCCCATAGGGACAATTTATGGGGAAAAAAACCACCAGACCCAAAAATGAAATAATTTTGGAGGTCTGCAAGATGGAAAGGTATACAAGTCTGAGGAATTAGAATTGGGAGGGTGGGCCGTGGAGGTTTCAGGCAGAAGCACCTGGAAGAAGGGATCTGTGATGAGCCCTCTGGAATTGCACTCTGAGGGAAACCATGTGCATGGTCTGTTAGATACACACATCTCTCTCTTACAGCTCTACACCAAACCCTGAGCTGTGCTCTCCAGACACTGAATGCACATCACAGTGAAAAGCAGTATCACCTCTTGGGAAGCGGACACAGGATCTGCCATGCAAATGTGAACTTTGGAAAGAGAGACTGTAAGTTACCAACATGACACCTTAGCAAACACATTAGTAATTACCTGCTAGTTAGATGCACTGTGAAAAATTCGTTCTTATAAACCCATGACACCCACAGTTATTCACTTTTGTGTTACTTTCTGAGCACTGCAGTGTGATGGAGCCGCAGCAGGCAGTGGCTGTGCAAGCAGCACAGGCAGGGCAATAACAGGCACTGGGAGTTTTGGTCTCAGCAGGACTCCCTGGGTAGAAAGGCTCCAATTCTCAGAAGGGCCTGGTCACCTTCCTTGTTAGTGCTGGTAGCAATTCTCTAGGTTGTCCCAGACTGGCAGAGCTGCAGCTCAGCTTTCTGCTGTCTGCCCGTGGGGCTGGGCGTCTGCCCCAGCTGTGGAGATGTTGCACACAGATAATATAACAAATAACTCTGGCTGAACCCTCAGGGTTTACCTGCTTAACTCTTTCATGCAGACTGATCCTATAGATATGCTCTGGACATGTCTCAAATTAAAGGCATCTGGGAGTATTTTAGCAGGGATTTAACTATCCTGACTTCAGAAATGGAGATGTTGGACATGACTTGGAGCTAGTGACCCTGCACACTTTTTCCAGTCAGTGGAAATATTTAGATGCTTCTGCAGAATAATTAATTCATTCCTAAAGGTGTCAGACAAATATTTTTCTAAAAGTGCCCGTTGGTGTCCTTTGCAGAAAGCCTGGAATGAGGAACAGTAATGTAGATATCTAAACTTGGATGAGATGAAGCCTGCTCTGTATTCATATCCCATTAGTCTCCAGAACAGGAACTGGACTTGGGACACTAAAATTCATCTTTCTAACCATTGGGCTACTGGGTACTCTCTGTCTCATTTGCTCTATATTGTATAAATGTTTACAGGGACTGATGACTTGCCTTTAATCCATAATGACCAGTTGTGCCTCTGAGCACTGCAGCAGCATCGAGTCACGGAGGAGGAAAGCTGGAGCAGAGAGCATGCACACACACACACACATTGCTCTTAAAATCCCGATTTTCTCTACCCAATGACTCAGTAAAAGGGAACCTCCTAGAGGTGGCTGCTTGAGCTCCAGTGGCAGAATGTGACAGTGTGGAAACCCAAGGGCAGAGCTCATTCTCTGCCGGAGGCGATGGAGGAACCGCTGCAGATGTGCAGCAATGCTTCTCATGTTAAGACCAGCAAGAAAGATGGTGTTGGAGCAATTGTTTTCTCTCTTTGTCCCTTGATCCTGGTCTTGAAGGGTCCACAACTGCCTTTTGTACCCCCTTGCTGCCTTTTTTTCACTATCACCCTATGCAGGGTATTCATGTTATGTTTTCAGCTGTGCCTTGAAACAGGTTCTTCCCAGCTCTTGGGACCACTGATTGGTAATTTGTGCTTTGTGTTTGTGTTTGTCTGCTTGGGATCCTGGTGTCATCCTGTTCCTTAACACATCATTTGGGATATTTGTGCTTTCAGAGCTCCTTGCTATACAATATAATCTTATCCACTGATCACCAGTTCCCAGTATTGATTAAGGCTACATGTCCTTACAGTTTTTGACAGCGACACACTGCACAACATTTGTCATGCTAGAAGTAATAGGAAAACCCAAAAAAGTTTGTTTCAAAGGGGAAAACTAATTTAAAAGACATTGCGTAATGAACTCACAGAGAAGGTTTATGCTTGAGAAGATGACCCCAGCTGGGGTTAAGCTGACCAGACATCTTGTGGATACCAGCCTGGGGAGGATATTTCCTCTCTGCCAAAGTTTGACTGTTTTTTTAATTAATTGACATTCTCATCCTACTTTAATAAGTTTATGTAGTTCTAGTTTTCTTTACTTTTTTGGATTATATTGATTGTGTTACTTAAGCTGTAGGTCATTCCGTGTAACTGTGTTGCTGTGATTTCAGTTCTTATGACTTGGTAGTTTCTCCTGTGTCTATTTTCTTCTGTGTTTTCATGCCCTGATTCCATTAGACATCTTAAAATATCTGGTAGTTCCCTAAGGTCATATACATGGTAATTTGAAATATTTCTTTAAATGGTGCAATATTAGCCAATGGTAAGAATTCCGTGACTATGTATATTATTTATGATTTAGAGGATAAAATTTTTTCTTTTAAAGTATTTTGGTTTTTATTCTGCTGGTGAATGACCTTTCTACTGAAAGACCTTAGTAAAAAATATGCTTCTTGCATTTTTTCCTAATGCTTTTTGCTAAAGTTCAGAAGATCAGCACTGGGTTGCAGAGTCTATTTTCTCTTGCCTATAAATAACTCTGTGTACAGAGCAGAAGAGCTTTAGCAGGGCCATGCCTGCATGGCTGGCATACCCTGCATGCCAAGGGGCACTGTCCCATGGGCAGCCAACCTGCTGTGGGCTGGAGTGGCCCTGAAGATCACAGGTCCAAGCTGCCCTTTCCCAGCAGTGAGGCTGCGAGGAGGAGTCAGCCCAGTGGCAGAGCTGCCCAATTCTCTGCTCTGGACACGTGTTTGTGCAGGCATGCCCTGTGTTCCAGGGCACTGAGCAAAGGCAGCAGCAGCCCATTTGGGCTGACTTTATCCCCCTTCCCCCCAGGGCAGCTCCCACCACTCCTGTATCTAATAAAAGCTGGCCGTGGACAGTTTTTTGACATACAAAGGCAAGAAAAGGGAGTAAGAGATGCTATTAAATGAACAGGTCATTTCATACTTTTTATTTCACGTGCTACAACTGCCTTTTTGCTTTTTAATCTATTACTTCAATACGGTCTTTTATAAAGAAACATGTAATAGTTTCTTACCGTCCCTCAGGCTATGCTGGCTGAGGTTTCCCGTGCTTGGTAGCTTGATATGAGAGTAATTGCTGTTGTATAGCGACAGCTCATACTGTCCTGCTTTGACTCGTGGGCCCATTTGTTCCACCTGAGCCTGCAATGTTTACGTGGCCAGTCCTGGATCAGTGGTCCCCAATCACTTTTCTGTGTTGGCTGGGTCACCAGGAGGCAACCCAGACCTGGATGGGGAGAATCAGCATCTGATTCTGCAGGGTAGTTCTCCCCAGCCCACCAGGGCTGGTGGTGGCAGAGCAGTTACCCTGCTGTGCACATTGTTTTCTGTGTCCTCCTGCTCTGAGGGAAATGCCTGAAATGAATGGGGAAATTAGGGGGAATTTGTCATTATGTTGGTCCATCATTTATTCCAGTTGGACTTCATCAGCTGCATAAAGAATGGGGATTGCCAGGCCCTGCACATCAGGGCAGGAATACCTGAGTGGGAAGGTCTGACAAAAAGAGGAGAGCTCTGGTGGCATCACCTCCAGTCACCTTGTCACCTCCACTCCCATTGCTGGGGTGCTCGCTGTAGCTAATGAACCCAGAGATGCTGGGGCTTATAAATGGGGCTGAAATATGAATAATTTCTATGTAATTTGCAAACCACTTTAACAATCAGTTTTAAAAACACTAGCTATCAAACCTTCTGAATTTATTCCAAAGCCATTGAGTCTGGGACAGAGCTGCTAATCAAAGAACATAATGGACCTATAAAACTATGAGGTAGAGACCTACTTGTTAACCTCAGGGGACTGAAGGTATGGAGGGGATCAATTTGGGCTGCACTTGCAATTTGTATGCCAGCATGAAAAATGTTCAGTATAAAGAGAGCAGGATGAGAGATGAGAGCAGGGAATTGGGCAGAGGCTGCTTGAGGCGTATTCCCACAGGGAGTGATGTTGCTGATCCTCCAGAGCTGCTTCATGACCAGAGCCTGGGGCTGTGATCTTTCAGTTTTGTCAGATGTGAAGCTTATCTTGCGTTGGGATGTGAAGTCAGGGCAGAAGCATTGCTAGAGCTGGCCTCTTTCAGGAAGAGTGCCTCACTATAAATTAATATGGCAAAGGAAAAAATAACCAGGTTAAGGGGCTTGTACACCCCAAAACTGAGTCTCAGAATAAACTGTGGTGGCTAGGGAAAGAGCTTTTGCTCTTGACAAGAGGCTAGTTTGGAGGCTTGTGCTGCTGGGTGTTGTTGGGAGGTGTCACAACGCAGGGCTTGGTGCCCGAGGATGCGGAGCTGTTCCTGCAGATCCACAGCCAGAGCTGTGAGCCCTTCTCAGCTGGATGTCACACAGGATGGTTCTCTGTGCTCCTGGGGGCAGGGGGGATGCTGTGCTGCTGGTGTGCAAGTCAGATGGGATGGTGCCTCCAAAAGGCTTTGTCACCTCCTGCAGCTGCCGTGGCACGGTGACACTGGGGGGCATTTCTGCCAGAAACCAACCTGAAAAGCTGGGCAGTACCAGGGATATAGGAGACAGCAGTCATTCAGGAGGAGGCACATGCTGGCATTCATCTTTCCTGGAGTGATATAAAAGAGTAATCAATTTGTTTGTGATGGTCAGGGTTGAGAGGTACTCTGAAATATTCTGTACTAACACATTGCAGTGTTCCATGTTGCCTGCTGGGCTTATTTTTTAAAAATTTCTGGAGTGAATGAAGTGCTAATTGGAATAGGTGTTTCATTATGTGGTGAGCTTTCTGGACTATGCTGGAAAAGGTCTGATTTTCATCCTGAATTAAATAGGTACTTAAATATAGCTTTTTGTACTTGCTGTTTTAGAGACAGGATGAACAATTTTCTGGTTTGTGGACTGCAATTATTTAAGTACTTTAGTTAAAGCTCTTGGCGTAGTTTTTAATCCCTTTGGGAAAGTACTAACACCAAAATTCTTTAATTCCATATATATGCATGAATAGAAACTTCAGAGCCATGGGCAGCCCTGCTGCTTGGTGGAGGCAGAAGAGGTTTGGACTGGTTGGGGTGCCTGTTGTTGTTCACTACTTTTGAGCAAAGGGCATTCCAGGAAGAAAATCTCCTTTTCTTTTAGAGTGTTAGTGAAGAAGTGTAAATACACAGGTGGCTTCAGTGACAGCAATGGCCCCAGTTTACTGAGAGAGGAAGGACAGAAGGATGCCAGTGCCCTGGTCTCACTCCTGCTACAGCTGTGGATTTGTGGTTCCTCAGAACCTTTCTTTCTGCTTACAGCTGCCCTGGGGCTCTCGCCATAGGTCTGGGTTTGGCTTTTGTATTTTAGTTGCTCCTTTCTTGGCTTTCACATCTACAACATCTTTGGGTGGACAACAGGTCCATTGGTGCTGTGCAGCGCTCCTGGGGCACAGAGATAAAGGGAGTATCCCAGGGGTTGAATTCTCAACCTTCCTGTGTCACAGTGAAGTAATTGCTGCTGCTGGCCCACCACGGCAGTGCCAGCCCACTGCTGAGGCTGCTCAGTGTGGCTGCAGCCTCTGGGGAAACTGGGGATTCCTCTGTCTCAGAGGAGCCCATCGACACCCTGGAGTTGCCTCTGGAGGGCAGGGGATGGTGTGCTCTCCTCTCCTTAGCACCAGCCCATGCATTTTACTTAAATAAATTAACTCTTTTCAGATGTGTAATCACTAAATATTCTTTGTTGCTGTCCCCAAGACTTGCAGTGCTTTGTTGCAGCATTTGTCATGCTTGATAGGTCATTTTTTTCAGTTTTTAAGCTTGAAGAAGCTGAAAATAGAACGGGGGGGGCCACATCACAGAAAGTCTCATCACTCCTCTTTCTCCCTGAACCATTTCTTGCTTATTTATTATTTTTTTTCAGTTTAAATGACTTTACACTTACAACAGTTGATCTGTGTATGAACAATAGCCTTCTGGATTAGTCTGCATTTCTATGTGGTTTGTTTTCTTTTCCTGAGAGGGGCAGCCATCCACCTCAGACATGAGTATTTGGGCAGTTCCTGAGTGGGAATGAAAGATGGTGCTCCAGGCCCCTGTGTGTGTGAGTGGGAGTGAGTCTTTGTGCACTGGTGTTCCTCCAGCTGTTTAAAAGAGATATATTTGTACCTTGTAAGCAAAACTCTCCTTATCGATTAATTGAACTGGCAGTGTGACTTATTGCCATAGAGGCACTAAAGGCACGAAGGGCAGAACATAATTTTTAGATTGGCCATAATTCAGAGATACTGCTTACGTTACTGTGTCTTGACAAGATATTAAAAAAAAAAAATTGCTCTAAGCTGAGGTGCCAGCTATGGAGATAAATGTGTGATCATATAATTGCTGTTAGAAATACTGAGAAAAATATTCCAGGACCCTCAAGGCTGGGCTGAGCATGTGTGCCCTGGCTCCAGGAGGGTGGTGGCTATGCAGAGCCTACAGGTATTCGTTTGGGTGGTGGGGAGGGGCTGTAACTCCAAGGGAGAGGACAGTACTGGGTGCCGAGCAGGGGACCTCTGAGGGGCTAGGGGCACTGGTGATGTGTGATTCCTGGCCGAAGCACAGCTGTTTCTGTCCAGATAATGCACTGGATTTCCCTTTGGGAGTGATGGCTAATTAAAGTCATTCACTGTTTGGATGACAGCTGTGAAGGTGAAGGTGTTTGGTTCTGAGTGTCCACTTCTCTGGGCCCCTCCACTGACAGGTGGTGAAAGAGCCTGGGGAGCCCTGGAGTCTGAGGGCTGTGGAGGGACACAGCCACGGCAATCCTCTCCCAGCCCCTTATCAGTCAGGAGAGTAGGCAGCCTGCCATGCTTGTGTGGCCTTTTTAGCAGCAGCTAGAGAAAATATCCCAGGCTTCTAGGGGACAGAAGAGGGAAAGGACTCTTTTGGAGACTTACGTGAAGTCAATCCCTAATGGGATCAGACATCCCTGGGCAAGTCCAAAGCCTTCTCTAGCTTTGAACTCCATGGCAGTGTACCAAGAAACTTTTCCACTTCGCAGCAAAGCTTCCTTCCAAGCAAGGAGAAACCTGGAGGGTGGCATCCTCATTTGCTGAGGTGTGCTCTGCCACTTTTGCCTCTGCGGTTTTGGCCCCAGGTTTCCGTGGCAGCAGTGATGTACAAAAAGAGCATAGCGGCTAAGACAGAAATGTGCCTGCAGCTTTGCCTGTCCTTGCCTTTGTAAAATGAATTTGGAGACTTCCAGTAGAGTATGTTGCATCCATAAAACCTGTCCTGAACGCTTGAATCATTATCAGTACAGACATTTAGCAATGAAGATAAAACATTATTTGTACTTGCAAAAGTAGTTACTGGCTGCATGTAGAGTTAGTATGTCTACTAAGTAACCACTGGTGGTTTCTGGAGGACAAGGGAGGCGATTTGGGCTTCAGTGCAAGGTGCTGGGTATGTCTCCACGTTTATTTGACACCCAGGAGAGTGTTAATGACTTGATGTGTAACTGGTCATGGCACCTCTTAGGAGAGGTGTCTCATGTTGAGCTGCTGATATACATCAGGTAGAGGTTGAGAGATGCCAGATGGTGACAGAGGGCCAAAAGAATGAGGGTGAAAGAGGAAGACAAATTCTGAGGGACAGAAGGAGAACATGGAGAATGGAGGATTTGATTTACTGAATGGCAGCAGCACTTATCTCAGAGGCAGGATTAAGATCAAGAGCAGTGGGGAGCTGAGGAGAAAGAGAAGAGATTCAGAACAAATCTGAGAGCACATGGGATGTAGAGTGGGCTCAGCATGTTTCTGTTTAGAAGACATGGCACAAATCATATGGAGTCTCATCTTTGATGGGGATGAGAAGCTTTTGACACTGGTGGCTGTCTGCACATTCAGATGAAAAGTATTAGGGGAGAAATGTGTCCATGTTTGAACTTCTGCACCAATTCCTAGCAGGCAGCTATCCACACTGGGCTAAATTTTTGGCAGTCTAATCACTGAGGCCGTGGAATAGATGGATATGGGCTACAAATGTCCCTCCTGTTCAGGGGAGCACAGTGTAGTGAAACCAGTGCAACCTATGCTCTGTTGTAACTAAATGAAGAATGCTGTTTGTCCAGCAGCTTTCTGGAAGAAAAGATGAAATCTTTGGTGAGATCTCATGGGAGTTATTAAATTTCCTGGCTTTTTTGTCAAATTTGTTTGGAGGTCTGCTCTTCCAGGCTCTGCAGTTTGTGTGAATGGCCTAAGGCAGAGAAGTACCTGGAGAAGGAGCGAGCTCCAGAGCCCACATTTGCCACTGGTTAGGAAAAGGGCTGCACTGACATCTGTCTGTGGTGTTTTTGTCAAAACTCCTGCCCAAAATGTGCATTGGTGATCACAGGCTGGCAGGCTTACTTACAGTGTTGCACTGAAACTTGGAGCAGGGAATCTGCATCAAAGAAGGCATCTATTTCCTTGTATTGTTGCATAGGTATGAAAAAGAGTTATTAAAAGGTGTCATAATAACAGCATTGCAATGGAAATGCTGTACTACTATGTTTAAAAGAGAAAGCACATGTTATTAACAGAAGAAGTTAGACTGGATGAAGCTATATGGCTTTAGCACACTTCCCTGCAATACCTCTGCATCTGAACCAGGCACACACGCAGATTTCCAACCATGAAAATAGTGGCTATTTAAACAGCAGTGAATTATCTTTGAGTATTAAAGATGCTTCATATTTTCTATGTGTTTATTGCAATGCAAAATGACGTTATCAGTTCAGCTGGTTGAAATTTTCTATGTGGAACATTAATCTGAAAAACAAGGCCCTGCAGAAGTTGACTCAGGCTGTACGAAGACAAATTATTATATTTTGAAGAAAATTATATTTTAGGGAAACAGGAAATAATTATTTTTAGAAATGTCATATTTGTGTGAAAAATATTACTAGTTTTCCAGGCAGACATCTTACAGTGTCTACAGTCTATAAACTGATGATTTATTTTGCCTAACTGGAGGCAAGGAGCATTTAACAAGGGGTGGATTTGGTCTCAAAAGAGGCTGGCTGTTTACCAATATTTTTACACCCTTATGATGTTTTTTGAGACATTATTTCTGTAAAATAAATTGAAAATGCAATTATGCCCCCTTCACACAGCTTGTCAATGAAACTTTTTTAGGGTTAGTTAGATCTGCCCAATTTCTGAGGTAAAAACGGTTTATGCTCTGATTAATTCTGTATATATGGTGTACTCCCAGAAGTTGTCTCTCACTGCTGGAAGTCTGGCCACCCTGGTCCTGTGTCTGCTGGGACTGGAAAGAGAATAAGGGTTTAGGCTTCTCCACCAAGGAAGAGATTTTTCTGTGTTTGTGTTGCCTCATAAGCCTTAACCTACTATTATGGAATTTGTTTGGTCACCTACATGTTTATTCATAAATTGGAGTAATACATTAAAACGGTCTATTCCCTTTTTTATAAGGCAGTATCTAATTAACTCTACTCATATGCAAGAAAATGATTGTTTCTCAGGGTAACACTGAAGCCTGTTACTCAAAATTAACACAAACTATATACGATTGAAAAAATGAAAGATTTTTGGATATATATTTTATTTGACAGTGGTTTAGAATATCATACAGTAAACAAGATTTCTGTAAAAGTTAATTTATCCATAGTGGTGCGTTTCATAAAAATAGTTGCTCACTTACAGCCTTTCTGTGACTATTAATACATGGAATTATATTTATAGAGATAGAGCTGTACAAGGTAAATTCACAGCTAACACTACACAGAAATATTATTTGGAATGGGGTTTAGATGATGTGCTGTCTTCACAGGTTATCGATTACAGCCGCATAAAGCAATTACTGCACAAGGAGTAGCTGTGAACTGTGCAAATTAGAGTTTATGCAAGCATAATCTCAACTGTTTTTCAGATTTCATTGTTTGCTTTCTTTATACATAAAAATAAGATACTGGGACGTGCATCTACACTACAGAAGCATTGTCCAAAATCAGATTCAATAAATTAATGGCAAATTATATTGGATTCTAGTTCAGGGGATAAAGATTTTTTTTTCCATTAAATAAGAGTTTTATAAACAGCTACATGGACTTGTGCTTTTTTAGAAATTATAAATGGATTTTTCTT
>VWZT01011297.1:1004986-1015716 GCA_013397055.1 Pachycephala philippinensis | reverse complement strand
AGAGTTTGAAAGCTGCAAAATCCTTGACTTGAGGCTTTTCAAATAATTGGACAGGAAGAAACATGTCTATAAATTTCGCAGTCCAGTGCAATGTTTGAGACATACAGTAATGTGCTAATTTCTTGGAACAAAGCCAATCTCAGTCTAGTTTTTCAGCAGAGCATGTGAGGAACTAAGATTGCTAGTGAACAATAATTTTTAAATATGAATTTTTGACAGTACTTAGCTTTATGGATTTTTTTTTTAATTACCAATGTATTATTGCCCAGGATTTTGTTTTAATTTTGACAGATGAATAAGCATATGCACACTTACACAGACACACACACATCTTTTTGAAACAAGATAATGACTGATTGACTGAACTCGGAGTTATTTCCTGTGAAGGCAGACTGGAATGTTTACCTGGCACTTAAGGCTTGAAATTCAAAACAGACAAGCAAGAAAGATAAACACAAAAAGAAAAAAAAATGGAGATAGGGAAAAAATGGTAAAATGGAAACCATTTTAAAAATGGAAGAATACTGAATTTGCTGAATGAGGACACCGACAACTGTATTTCAGAAACCAGTCTAATTATTGTTGATGTGTGCCTGAAAGGCACCTGCTCTGCCAAACTGAGGGGATGAGAGGTGAGAGTGTCCTAAGTAAATGCGGATGGGTATGAAACATAGCACTGTTGATAAGTGACGCTATCATCTTCTGCAGGAAGGAAAGGCCTTTCCTTAAGGAAACTGCAGCTTTTTCTCTGTAGCACTCTTCCTTTCATTGCTAGGGCCTTGCAGATGTCTGGGGTTTGAGACTGACCAATTGGTTTGTGTGCTACCTTGCAGGACTTGGGGAACCTGTAATAAATCGCTTTTGAGAATAATTTGCAAATACAACTCCACCCTAACTCCTTTCCAATGTACAGAAACATGGTTTGTTCACAAAAATGGCAGTAGAAATGGTATCACAGAAACTAATCCACTGGATTCCCCACTCCTCCCGTAGCACCCAGTGAACTATGCTACAGGGTACCACGTGGACTATCCCAAAGCATTAACAGTGGAGACGTGTCATGGGTGTACAGTTCCGAACAATGCTTTAAAGAAACCCTTTAACCCCTGTCTAGATATGTCGAGAACAATTTATTTACAACATTTTAGCTCCATGAAAAGATCCTCTCTCGGTTTCAGCTTGCTCCGTGCAGTTTTATTTAAGGCGATGTTCCAGTTTGTGATTGCTCTAACTTGTTCCAGTTTCTTGATAATATAAAGTTTGAATGAAATCCAAGTCCTCCATGCAGTGGGAAAAAAATGCTAAAGCTACACTGCACTATCCTTCTCTGATGTACTGTCCTTCATATTGTTTTGGTTTCTTCCATAGCTGCCAAAGTCCCTAAAATGGAACTGGGACTTTAGGGTCGATTTTAAATCTCTGTGTTGACTATATGCTTTTGAACTTATTAGATACTGTGCACATTGTCATGGAATTACACACTAATGTTTTCATTCCTCAATGCTTTGTGTATATGTGTGATAGTTAAAATAAATTAAAACAAACCAATGTGAGACAAAAACTAAGAAGAATGTTCTGCGTCAGTTTAAGACAGTTAGAGGGCAACAGTCCCTTGCTTATCTGCTCATGGCAGAAGTACCAGACTTCAGGACGCTAGGTAGCTTATCTGAGCCAGGGATTTTCCATGGCCCTGGAGAGACCGTTGCCTTTCGAACTGTGGTGTTGGTGCTGCGAGTGCTAATGGAGTGGAGATGTCCCTTCCTGGGGAACTCGCTGGGTTTCCCATCAGGGTCCCTCTGGCTGTGGTCCATATCACTTCCAGGTGAGCTGCAGCGGTTGCTACTGTATGTCTTCGTAGCTCCTGTATCAATCTTGACATGGTCGGGTGCTGCAGCTGACTTCTTCTCACTGGTGTTCGTGGATCTGTGATCTTCTTTTTTGCTAAGAGATCCTCCTCTCTTGCTTTCTGGCTTCCTCAGCCTCCCAAACTGTTCATCACTGGTTCCAGCACACATGTGCTCTCTTGCGCCAGCCTCGATCATAACGCTGTGTCCCACCACTTTGCTTTCTGAGGTGGGCCTGCCACCATCAGTGGTCTTATTTTTGCCTTCCGAATATACTTTCCAAGAAGCCTCTTCATGCTTTGACCTGTCTACCTTTTTAGGACTTGCTGACCTTTCTCTTTGTTCTCCTAACCTTTTCTTTTTGTGACCGTTCACCGAAAGCTCCTTTGGTTTCCTTACATCGTGTTCCCTCTTGATATCCCATGTTGGCTCTGGGCTTATCTGGTGAGAAGGGTCAGAGGGTGGGGCTATGTGTGATGAAGATAATGGTGAGATTATGTCGTCGAGGGAAAGAGCTACTTCCGGCAGACCTGGGGAGGTGGCAGAGGGAGCACTCCAGGAGTTTGGTTCGTCTGTTGTAACAACAAAGAGAAGAGAGTTAAGGGCGTATTCAGCAGCACAGGTGTGTATTGCATAGGCACACATATTCTGAGCAACACTGACACCCAAACCATGTACCAGCCCTAAACCCCTCTGTTTCAGGTGAGGTGAAACTCCCTCAATTGTGGAGCCAATAGGGAGAAAAACAAAAATAATCTCTCCACAAAAAAACCAAAAAATCCCCCTAAACAAACAAAAAAATCAACCTACAGGAGAAGCAAGAACCACAAAGCTGGCAAGTGGAAATGCTGGAAACCCTGGTCTTTTTTTCATACAAATTCTGCTTTCCTCTGCCTATGTTAAATTATTCTTAAAATAATAAAGGCACGTGCTCATGAAATCAAATAGCCTCTTTTGTAGCTGTATAATGGATTTCTTAGCTGGGCAATATCAGTGCTGTCTCTGAGGACAAATGAGAAGGACTTTCTGCCATCTGTTAAACATGTCCCTACAAGCATATAATAATTGACAAGAATTTGTAGCTCAGATAAGGTCATCATTGAATTCTGTCTCATATTTTTTCTAAACAGATACAGTATTGCAGTGTTTATGGCCCCACAATTCTTACAGGGTACTTAGAAAGCTCTGCCTTTATATCACAGCGTCAGCTGCTGAGTCTCCTGGTTGTGCATTTTGAATTTCTCCTGGTTACTTAGCCTCAACACAATATGGTTGGATTGTGCAGATCCTGTTTAATTTAGCTAAATAGGCATCTCCTTTGCTGAATCACCATGATTTTCCTAATCCAAACCAGAATATTCTGAGAAGCCTTTCTCTTGCATATACATCCTCATTTCTTTTGATTAACCTTCTGGCAGACAACAAATCCATCATGATTAATGACAGCATGGCTCCTATTCTTACCCGTCTACTTAGAGGTTAGAGAAATCACTGAACTTGGCTAATGTCATTCCCTATTTAGCACCATTGCCTGGCTTTGAATGGTATGAGAAATAATCTGTCAGAGATGAAGGACTATCTCAGGAATCCATGGAAACGAGGTAGAACTTGTGGCAAGAGCTGCATATTTAATGGGGGAGAATATGTAACCTTCTAGCTAAAAAACAAGCGTGGACTTCTTCGGGTCAGGACTAGTATCTCTCAGTGATATCAACTGCCCTTTAAAAAAGTAACATGCATTTTTCTCAGTGCTATGGCTGCTTTCAAATTATCGTGGAGATGCACATCCTCTCGAAAAATGGAATAGATTCTACTGCCCCGGCTGGGATCTGCAGCTTGCTTGACTAAAACAGCACTTTAAAGTTAATAGCTGGATTGAGTGATTGCTGTCTTGCAGATAAAAATAGGAGAGACAATAGTGAGGTGGGTGACGTAAAGGGAGGGAGCAGCACAGTTAGCTGAGGAGCTATTTATTTTCCCAGATGGTGTTTGTCATATGCTTTTGCATAATGAGCATATGTGTGGAGAGGATTAGCATTTGAGAGGGGTAGAAAGTACAAGTTCTGTGTAAGACAAATAAACATTGAGCTGGGAATCTAAATGGGCTGAGGGTCTCAACCGAATTTAAAAAAAAAAGAAATCACACTTTCTTACCCTCCAGTTAAGGGTGAGTAATGTACCATCTGCTCCCAGCTTGGCACTCAAGCAAGAATAAATAAGAGGAAGACTTGTGCATGTAGAGTGATCAGCTCCTAGGAGTGTGCCTATAAAAAGCATTGAGTTTGATGGGCTTGTACTTTACTTTTGTTCTTCTGCACCACCAGCCTGGTACAGGACCACAGCCTGTGCCTGATGGGGGAAGCACAGACCCCACCCTGGTTCTTCTTCAATCTGAAATCCAGGATATCTCATTTTATTTAACACTTGAGCCAGGGACCATGCATGGGGTCCAAATCACTAAAACTATCCTGGGACTCGGCATAAAGCTGCCTATGTGCACCAGTGAGGTACCTGAGCCAACTCTGAAGAAGCCACCTTGAGGTTTGGAAAATTAAATTTATACTTTTCATGGCATTGTCACTCCTCCCCAGGGTAAAGGTGGTGCCAAGGGCTGGACCAGCGTATATGTCTGAAGTACAGTCTTCTTTCCTAGTTGTCCATGAGATGTTTCTCACTGAGTGTCAGTGAAGAGCAGTGGGCCATTATCTGATCTCGTGTTAGGCTCTGAGAGCTTCTGATCACAGAAATAGCCTGTTACTTTGGGTAGCATCAGCTGCACACCAGTAAAAACACCAAATGGCCTGGAGCAGCAAGATGCTTTCAGGTAACAAGACTGCCTCTGTTGAAAATGTACCACTATGCTCAAATCACCTCTTTCTCCTCCAGGAGGACAAACAAGGGGCCACCATTCAAGGCCAGGGTGGCAAACACCTCTTGTGCCTCCTCTGAGACAGGAAGCATTAATATGGTACCAGTTATTTGTGGGATGCTCAGGGGAGGAGATCCTGGGGGTTAGTGGCCTGCTGCTTTATTCCCTGGAGATGACAGAATTCCTTCTACTTTCTTTTTTAATGGGGATGAAAAAACAACCAAATGTTGTAGTGAGAAATCATAGTGGGTTAGAATGTACTTCAACAACAGTGAATCAGCATATCTCTTACATATGTAAGTATAGGTGTCTATAAACTGGGACATGCCATATTGTATGCATTACTGGATTTTATCTCTCCCCCAGAAAACCCTAAGTAAAAGACAACATGGCCAACTAAGCAAGAAAACTCGTAGCCACAGCTTAAAGGAAGTTTGGCTGTGGGACAAGCCCAGGTGGGTCACTGGCTGCACTATGTTTAAAATACCTGCTGGGAAGACACTTATATATAGGTTGTATTTCCAGTGGTTGTGGAACAATGTTGCCATGGAATAAAACTATCTTTGATATTCTGTGGCAATACAGCACTTGCAAGTAATAACACAATGACTTTCTTTAAGGTTTAAGTACCATCAATCTGAGACAGCCAAACCCAGCCTAACCTGCTTTTCTTTCAAATGAAATGACATTATATAGAAAGTCAGCCTCAGCCTTGGTAGATGTTAATGTCAACAAGCCATTGTTGCAATATTTTACTGGCTAGTGAGGAGAATACTCATGTGAGGGTATTGTAGCCAACTTCCCTCTAATGTTTGAACATTATGGAAAAATATAAAAATTACTAGAGTAGAGTAAAGCGCAGGAATGTAAGTAATTTTTTGCTCAAAAGAAAAACCTTTTAAAGAGCTGTGTTCAAACCATAAGGGTTCATTTAGACTTGTTCAACCAGCACTAAAATGATTGCTTCTCCACAACAAATATAAACAGGAGAAAAATGTAAAATTTTATCCTGCAGAGCCGCTAAACCAGTAATTTATTTTCATGCTTATACTCAGTTTCTAGCTGCATTTTGGAGAGAGTTATTAATATCTCTGAATATTTTTTATTCTGTTGGTCGAAGGCTTTTTATAAAACCTTTGTGTTAA
Source organism: Pachycephala philippinensis (assembly GCA_013397055.1). Lineage (NCBI taxonomy): Eukaryota > Metazoa > Chordata > Aves > Passeriformes > Pachycephala > Pachycephala philippinensis. The sequence continues at coordinate 1,009,858 of VWZT01011297.1, read as the reverse complement.
TTGGGAACATAACCTACTTTTACTGTCTGTTATTCCAATGTATCTCAAAGCATTCTGTAAAGATACTAAACCTGAGACAGAGCACTGATTTTAGTTTTTTCTCCCTTCACCTCTGGGAGGAACTGAAAACAGCATCTGTTTAATAGAGCATGAACTACTAATGCCCAAACAACTTGCAAGCAGATGAAAATGATACTGCATTCAGTTGCAATGGCTGGAGAGATTCAGGGACAATATAGTTTTAAATTTGTTCCTGACTTTGTCACCATTGATAACATCCTTACTGTGAGAGAAATTGTTTTTCAAAAGTATACCTCTCACTGAAGGCTAATAGATGCCTTCCTCCTTTCTTTGAAGGGAGAAAATCTCCCTTGACCTACTAATTTAGACAAGATAAATGAGCTGCGAGCAGCACTATAATCTGTCACTGTGATGGCATTTCATTTGGTGTAATTTAGTAGGTGTTTACTGGGTGCCTTTTAGTTTCCACAAGCTACTGTAACACAAGTTGGTGGCACTTCTCCATGGGATGTGTAAGAATGACTCACCTACGACCCGCTTCGCACAGCTCCCAGGCAAAGGAGTAAATTGCTAACTGAGTAAGAGCCACCACAGACACAAGATCTCGGGTGTGTGGGAGGACCACTGGGAGATGAACACAGCCATTTTGGGGGAAGAGTGACACAGGGAAAACATCAGGAGCAGAAGTTTTCTGTCTAAAGGTTTTCTTGTTTGAGGTAGAGCTGCCACATACATGAATTGTTTGTTTTGCTCTGTCAGCTCTCACACATTCAGTGGAGTGGAAATGAGGGTACTACTCCCATGTGTCTGTTTGCTACTGTCTTAACTGTTCTGCCTGGATCCACTGCTTGCTGATGGCTGAACCACGAGAAAAAGAACCCTGGCTTTACTCCTAATAGTGAGGAGAGCTCTGCCCATGGACCTCTGATTTGTGGCTAGGTTCTCCCTTAGCATAAAAATATTTTAGATAATTGTTTAGTAATTTATCAAGGACGTGATTTTTCATCAGATATAATTATCCATAAAGTACTAATATTAATTTATTGAATATTTAGTAGTAAGAGTAGAAATTACATCACATTTTATTACTTAAGTACAATAAAATCTCAAAGCCTTTTTAATTTTCAAATTATATGAATAATGTACAATATATTAAAGCTTTGAACACTTTCATTATTCTGAATGAAGCGTTTTCTGAAATGTCTAAGCAGCTGTTCTTATATCTTCCCAGAATTATTTTCCTAGGGAATCAAAGAGTGTTTGATTGAATAAAAAATATGGTGCTTTATTTTTTCCCCCATTTTTTGTCTGAAATTATGTATTGCCAGGAGGTGGCAAGCAGTTCTTACAGATGCTGCTAATAACAGAAATGGGACAAATTGTCCCCTGGTGAGTATCCACTAATGTTGGCAGTGCTACACCAGGAATGCATTTGGGTCTTTCTCATTATAGCTTGACATGTCTTTGATGTTCCTGATTGCATTGGTCTCCTGCAGCTTTTCTTTAACGCTCTCTAAGGAGGGATATTTCAGAATATAGAAAGAATCTTTAATCTTTTATCCTGAAACTTCCACAACCCAAACATACAGCACCCTTTGTCTCCTGAAAGAAATGATTCTCTGAAGATTTCATGGTTAGAAAAGCTCTTGGTACTTTCTGTTCAGCTTTCAGCCTTATGGAAATGTGACACGATATGCCCCCCTTTCCCCCAGCCTCTCCCAGAAAGTGAGTGGCAATGGGCTCTGCCCCCAGCTTACAGCCTGCCTGTACTTCTAGCTATAAACTGTAATTCTTGTTAATTATTCAATATGCTATGCAAATGTTTTCTCACAAATTACACTTTTCTTGGCTTAAAATTACACTTTGCTTGTCTCCCCTTCCACTGAACTTATCCACATTCAGATCCCTGAACACCAGTAGCCCTGGAAGCGAACAAGAATGGATTTAGGTGCCTTCTGCTGTGATATGGTACTTTCTTTGGTCAGTCACTGTGGGCACATCCAGGTGGGATAGCCTTTCCATCATCAGTACTGCTCTTCTGCTTTACAAAGCTATGATGGCATGTGCAAAAGGTATGTGCAAAGGTATGTGCTATGGGTGCAAAATGTGAATTCTATGTATAGAAATTAAATACATGCCATATACATTTATAAAAATAAATCCAGGTTATACTCAGTCATTTTAGTACATGAACTACTTCTCCTTTCTCACACATGCAGTTAAATGATCAGCTCAGTAATTTGAAGCCTGGTTTCTGATGTAACTAAAACCTAATCTAATTCTTTGCTATCTTAATATAGCCCCATTTGTTATACCACTTGCCTGTTAGTGCTCAACAATGTCATGGTGACTGAATGTTTAGAGTACCTTATAAATATATCTTTAAATGTAGCTTTGCTCAACAGTGGTATCCTTCTACTTTTTAGTAATTTGGTTTTTTGGCTTCAGACATTTGTTTTTCCAAAGTTTGAGGATGGTTGCTCTGGGTAATCAGAGTTAGTTTACAAGTCATGAAAGATTACAGGAAAACTGTAAAATCTGAGTCCTGACATCTTTCATTTCCAAATTTTGTGCTCGGCATTTTCAAAAGAGCAGAATGATTCATTAAGAGAGACTGGTATTTGGGGTGTGAAACAATGCCAGACCTAGGCTTTCTGTCCCCAAAGTCATTGTGCATTTTTGTTTTTGTCACTGGTCTAACACTGAAAAAGGTGGCCACCATTACTATTACATGGAGTGATTGCTGGCATGGCTTCTGCAGATGTTCACAAGAACTGAAAAAATATGAATGTAAGTGTAGTGTAAGTGATGAATGCTTCTATCTCCTCTGTAAAGTTGAAATGTTTAATTTTACATCCAGAAAATTCAGCCGCTGACCTATTCCAACGCTGGAAGGCACAGCTATACATCCTGCTTGGCTCAGTTCCTAGTGCCACTGATACTCAGATGCCCTACTTCTTTCATGTTCCTGGTCATTACTGAAGAGCAACAATTTAGTTCCTTTGGGTTCATTATATCCATCTTCCATTGTATACTTTACCTAGGTATTAAATGGAAGATGCCCTAAATATTTTTGCAGCAGATAGGGTGTTCATAAGGTTCTTGCAAGGGCCATCTAATGAGACTTTGAATGATCTCATCTCAGGTAAAATTCACTTTCATCACCTTTTCTGTACTCTGCTTAGAGGTTTCTTAGAGAAGTGCTTTCATGTTCAGAGATCTAATTTTAGAATTATTGCAACACTTCAGAAAGAGCAGATTGTTAGTTATGCTTGGAAGACCAGATCTACAGAAGCTCAGGAGATGATACTACTTGTTTTTGGAGCTAAAGGAACAGAGAGAAAGGGAAAATTTAAACTTGGGGCAGAGAGGGCAAAACTGTATATTGCAAGGAAAAGAAGTTTAAAAATCCTTTAGAAAAATGCTGTATGTTTTCTTGAAACAAGAAAGCCACACACATTGATTTGAGTTTGCTTTAATCTCTAGCAAGCACTATGGATGAAAACAGTTTTCAATTTTTTATGTACTGTAGTCTTTAAATATGGTTAACAAAGAAACATGGGAAGCAACTGATCTGACTTGGAGGGTTCCTATTATTATTCTGCACTGGTTTTGATCCCACATTATAATACACAGGGCATCATCAGTAAATCCTTTTCCCTGAGTTAGTTCTTTAATTTTGGCACTGTTTCACCAGTATTTTACTGTCCTTACCACTTGAGATAATAATTTAATTGCCTCACAGAGTCTGAGAGAGAGGTGTCTCAAAAGGCCTCTGGAAATAGATGTCTGTGCTTCTGTTGAACATGTATACAACCAGTGTTGGGGAGTTCCTTATGGGAAACCCTTTGGGGGCTGTGGATCAAAGCTGAGGGCATGAACACAGAGATCTACACCCAGCACCCCACATCAGGTCCTTTTTAGAAAACACAGGCCACTGCAAGTAAGTGGCCTGAGACCTTTCAGGCTGACACAGGGGATAACTAATGAATTCAGAAGCACTCAGATTTCCTGCCGTGGAGAGCAGGTGGACTGGATTGTCTTGGATGATCTTGGGGTGCTGCTTTAGCCCTGTCCTGGTTACTCTGCCATTGTTCACACCTTAAATATAAATCACATCCCTACACAATTCACTGGGATTTTGTAATAGTGCCTAAGCTCTGCATCATTTGGCTCTCTCCAATATTAGTCACACCTTAAAACAGGGTTAAGACTTTAACATGGCCCTTACAATAGTAAGAATAAAAAAGGGTAATTTTTCTACGCAGAAAAAAGCTACCCAAAGCACAGGATAGTAGAGGGAAAAAAATAAGGAGCCACACCTACAAGCAGGTCTTATTTCAGAAACAGGTAAATTAATATAGTAAATCAGTTTACTAATTTACTGTAATAGTCTTCTGGCTGTGAATCTTAAGGCCAGATAATTATGAGTACACAGTTTACCTTTCATTCCAAGACCCAGTTTTGTTTATTCCATAGATATGACTCTAGTAAACTAAAAACTCCTATCAACTAAATATTGAAATCATTGTGATCACTAACCTGAGTGAACTTGGTGTGAGAGACGGAGATGTTAATGGTTAACAACTCAAACAATTGTCCATTTGCAAAAGCAGCAGGTGCTTTGCTGAGGATGTGCAAGATCCTCAGGAGCAGAGCAGGCGTGCATGAACCTTTGTTTAGGGACAAGCTGGGTTTTGAGCCAGATAAGAGAAGAAGCTGATAAGAAGCAGATCCTGTGAGGTGGGATAATACTTTTTATCATGCCGATGTCCTCCCTTTTACAAATGGCTCAGTTGTAAAACCCCTCTGGGGAAGGTATCAGGACATTCACGTTATTCGTCCCTTCTG
>VWZT01011297.1:932532-1004792 GCA_013397055.1 Pachycephala philippinensis | reverse complement strand
TATATATATATATTTATAAACATCAATCATTCAGTGTTGCTTCATTCTAATCCCCCCCAAGGGATCTATTAACAAGAGCTGCAGTTACCCTTGCCTTCAGGGACAGGTTGTAACACTTGGTAAATTAGATTTTTCCTTGAATCAGCTTAATCCATCTGCATAAATGTTGCAGGATTACTGATACTGAAAGAGCCAAAGTGAAGAGTTGCAGCCTGCATGGGGCTTTTATCCTCCACAGGAAGCTCCTCACGGCTATGTCAATGTGGACAGCTTAAGTACCAGTCTCGAGTGATGCTGCTCTAACCACACATTATCATTCACTTGGTCCTTCAGGTGGTTTGGTGCCCTTTCTGAAGTGCTGAGCATCTCACATATTTATCAGATCAGAGCTACTCAGGCAATGCTCATCCTGTCAATAAAGAAGGTTTTTTTTTTCCTGTGTGGTCAGGCAGTAGAGTAGAACTGGAGAAACCTCAGCAGTTCTCTTCCAGAGCCATGCTGGAGCTGGAAAAACTACATTGGAAGTTACTGTATAATTAAAAAAGATAATGACTTTCAAATTAGTTTTTATTAATAGAATTAAGCCACATTAAATCGTAAAAGGTGTTCATAAATATGTTAATAAAATGTGTGGTATTAATGAAAAACATTCTGCAGTGACTGAATAATTTAAGAGTTGGATATTACACACTTAATTAAAGTTAAATATTAAAATTATTAATTATCACAGCTAAGATGGGCGTTAACAGTAGGCATCACATTCTGTCAGGTCAATAAATAACTGTCATTATTAAAAACATGTAGATAATAAATAAAATGTACTTAATATACAGGAATTCAGAACATTTTGACTGTATATGAAATGCCCCTAGAAAGTTGTTTCTGGTAGGCACTGAGGTTCTTTATGAGTGAGAGCAGGATCTTAAGCAAAATACATGACTTGGTTTGACCTCGTTCTGAGCCACAAACTCATGAATAAGTAGTCCTGTTCTGCTTAGGGTAGAAGCTGCAGAAGCAGTTTAGTGTCTCTTCAGCAAACTCTTTTCAGACTGGGGGCCTTTTGGCAATGAAGGTGCAGAGCTGACTCTGGGACCACACCTGCTGTTGGGACTGTTGTAGTATCTGATATCTTTGGAATGCTGAGACAAATTTCCCTGAAAACTCTATAATGAGATGGAAGTGCACGAATAAATGAATTCTACACTGTAATATTCAGCTCCTAATAAGTAAACACAAACTACATGTTCTTAGAAAACGCAGATGTTCAAAATTCTGGGTTGCTCAACAAAATTCAACACTCTTTATGGTCATGTTCGTTAAGCATCGGTTGGAGAGTCACAGTTGCCTCATATTGTCCAAGTAAAAAAAACCCCACATTTCATTTTCTGGTGTTTTTTTGTTTGGGTTTTTTTTTTTGTTTGTTTGTTTGGTTTTTTTTTGTTTTGTTTTGGTTTTTTTTGTTTTGTTTTGTTTTGTTTTGTTTTTTTCTTTTTTTTTTTTTCTTTTTTTTTCCCCAAGCTAGGAATAACAAGTTCTAAGAAATCTGACAGAAGCCATGACCTCTGCTGACCTTTCCCTGTGGCTGGGCCACAAAGCATCAGCCAGGAGTTGCACCATGGGATGGTGGAGAGAGGACAGAGGCAGGACCAACTGCAAGTCCCTCTATGGACAGAGCTTGCCTTTGCCTCCCTAATGGTTGGAACAACAAATTTCTGTGTCACTCTCTGTGTGATCATTTAGAATCATTGTATTTCCAATGTCAGTGAGGAGAGATCATGAGAAGCCCTGTTAGATTAATTTAGTCTTGGGCATCGTAGAGTCAGGCCACTGGCAAGGCTCTTTGACACAGAGATTGGGTGATGCAGGAATATTCCCGTGTGCCTTCACACTGTTCCCTTTGGTCCATAGCTCCCTGAGGCAAGGATATCATCACAGATACGTGGTATCTAACTGAGTAAGAACAAGTTGCAGTGATGCAGTCTTGCTATTAACTGGGGGTCTGTGGCAAATGAGAGGGAGTGTGAGAAGAGCATCAGGAGAGGTATTTTCTGGGATATTATGCTGCAATTTTCTGGGATATTACGCTGTCCCGAAGACTGGACTTCGTCCTATGGCAAACTGCAAAGACACGGTAAGTGTTGCTGAATTCCTATTTTACCTATTTATCTGGATTACATGAAGAAAGGGAAGACTGACGTGGAGACAGAGGGATGGCTGCGTTCTTTCAGGTCCTGTATTTTGGGCGCTTACCTTCTGGTATTGTCAGCTGGATGGAAATACAGGAAGCCATGAAAATAAATGTTAGAAAAAGATTTGTGGGTGGGACTTTCCCCTTCTTTGGGAAGTCTGCTTGCCAGTTTATGTGAACTAAACCAGGGATAATGTTTGTTCATCTGTTTTATTCATTGTAGTTTAGCTGTAATTATCTACACTTTACACCATATTAGTAAATCTACTCCAGAATATTATATTAGAATAATTAAGCTTTAATAACAAGAGAACTTGCTCAACAACCTTATTAATAAATCTTTGCTCAGATGTGGGGGGACATTGCCAATTTTGGTGTGGATTAACAAGGTTCTGCTTTAGTAATAACACTGAGTAGTCAACTAGGAATTTTAATCTTTTAAGTGCTTCTCAAGCATTAAATAATTAATCCCCATAACACTCCCACGAGATAGTTAAGTAAATATTACTATCCCTGTTATACAGATGGGGGAAGCCTGGGTTAGGCTATTCAGCTAGACTGGCCAAAGCCACTGGGAGTGTAATTGCCAAAGCAATGTTTAGGACTCAGTATTTTTGCATTTAAAAAGTGAGGAAAAGCTCAAAGTCATTGCCAAAAACTGAAAGTGTCACCCCATGTGTCCCTCTTTCTTTCAAGACCATTTTTTATATTTCTATATCAAGGGATAAAAGGTCTACATATCTTTTAAAATAGAAATTTGCTATAAGACAGAAATAACTATATGCACCCACATATACATACACACACACTGTTATTTAATAGAAGGATGTTCTACTTTTCCGCCAGCTGCTACATATTTATTAAATACTAAAGACATGTTTGTAAAGCAGGTTTTAATATTCAATTTTGCCCTTGAATAGTTTTTACCCATAGCAATAAAACATTCTAGAACCTTTGGGAGCCCATATTCAAATTGCTTGATGGTTTTAGACCAATTTTATTAACCAGTATATTGGTTCATTTAGTTAGTATTTTTTTTTCTTTTTACACACCACGGGTTCCTGAAATTAAGTTGGTATTGATAGAAATAAGAAGGTGGTATTGGAAATGCAGCAGGAATATGAATGAATGTTTGCAGTTCCACCAAGGTGGTCACAGGCAGAAAGGGCACTTTTCCAAAATGACTATTGATTTTTGCACTCACATCAGATGAATGATATATGGGGTAGTTCAGCTTTCAAATAACACCCGACCTCAGCTCTGAAGATTTATAAAATGAGCATTAAAAATAGGATGAACTGGATTATCTGATCAGTTCTCTGAACAGAAAGGAGTATCTGCCTTTGAAGTATAGGCCAAGATGCTTTAGCCATTTATTAGACAAATGCAAAAGCTTCAGACATTCTAATAGAACTAGAAAAATCAGTTTGTAGTGGACTGCAAACTGGAGATTTCTGAAGGATATAACTATATTCAAACAATAAACCCACAGTATAGGCTCCCAATTTTTGATCTATTTTTGCAAATACAAATGCAGTGGTCGCTAGTAAGGGCTACCAAACCCATGGTGCAAGGAAGCACAGGCATGTGTCACTTGATCGGGATCTACCTTCCAAACTACCTGCTTCTTCCTTGTGCTATATCCAAGTTCAAGTAAGCCTGCTGATCATCTGCAAAAGTGATTATTTATACAAAAGGGAAGAATTCCTTTGGGTGGAATGTGGTCTTATAACAGACTGCACTATGATGTTATGGTAGGCATATGCCTCCTAAGGCATACCAGAATGGTCAATTTATCTGTTCTTCATCAGGAAATTTGACTCCTTGCTCAGTGCTCTAATGAATGGTAGCACAGCCACATTTTTGATTGGGATAAGCCCCATCAAAATGGGCTCTTTAGGAGAATCCCCTCCAAACTCTTTCATTAAAAACACCTGAAATGTAAGCATTTTATAACAAACATATTTACATTTGACATGAGATTGCTTTTTTATCAAGCGAGTATTTCAGTTTTGGTGTTGACCGGAACTAAAGTGCTTTTGATTTTCTGGATACATTATACTAAGAAAAACTGTTGCAACACTTCCTGCCAAATAAATGAGAACCATTCACAGCTGGGTGACTGCAAAACTAACTTTAGCTATATTTATAGAGTATTTACATTTCTACTTATTTCAGGAAAAAGACCTATTTCCTGTGTATGTTTTTCTAGAGGAGGAAAAATAAAGATGACACCCAGAAAGTTGTGGTTATAAATATGTAGAACTTCTGTTGGAACTGCAGTTCATGGAGCTGATGACTGGGACTTGTAAAACGGCCCTAATTCCAGCCTGGATTTTAACCTCTCTGAGCTACATTTAGTGAGGAACAAAACAGAGGTAAGGTGAGAATACAAAGAATGGTGGAATTAACATTTCTATATGATGCAGGAACTTTGTGGGTGGGAGGTCTCTGATGGTGACATACACACTTGAACTACATGGGAACAATTCCAAATAGCCTCTGGATGTGTCCAGCTTTGCAGCAGCAAAGTATATGGATGTGTCTGTGTTCAAAAAACTCTTAAGTTCTAACTGGAAACACATTGGTTAGATGACCTGGATTTGCATGCACAAGACTGATAACTTAAGCCCAGTTTAGTGCCTGGATGCTGGGGAGCAGGAATTCTGTGAGCATCACACTGGAGGAGCTGCCTGAAGCTCAAAGGCTGGAAGAACATCTCTGGGTATAACTCCCTTTCTGTTTCCAATCTGTCTACTTCAATATGTGAGACTGTCCTTATAATTGAAGCAAATGTACTGCTTTGTGCAAAGTCAGCAGCAGACAGAGCTGAATGCACCCAGACACTGCTGTGTTTTCTGTGATGACAGCAATCAACAGGAAAATAGAAAAAATAAGTCTTTCTTTTCCTTTGCTTTCCAGGTATGATATCTGGGCCCTCACTCTGTATTACAAATTAGATGTATCTGAACAACCTGTGCAGTTAGATCTGATTCTATGAAGAAAATACCTTAAAATCAAGAGCAAAGTGCTTTGTGTAAATTCAGCATAACCACAGGGTTTGATAAATGAGTATTGCCTTACAGCACATTTCAAAATGTGTTCAATTTTACGTTTGTTATTTCTTCAAGAGACTGCACATAAATATTGTTTGAGATCAGCACCTAACTTCCACCTTCATATTGCTAATATTTTTGCAAGCCAAGTGCCATAAAGAAGAGGAAAATTATGGCTTAAACTCAAAAGTTTTAGATTTTCTACCTGAAAAGTCATATTCAAAAGATAAATTTTTGTCATGAGAAAAAATGGATATATAGCAGACCTACGCACTAGCAGCAGAGTAACATGCAAAACTCATTATTTAGGATATTAAAAGACATTTGTAGAGTGCATAGCTGCTTTGATGTCTTAGATAATCAGTTATGAAAGAAAAGTCGAATACTGTAGAAACTATTAAGTGAGCTAGCATGTAAGAAAAAGCTGGAAAATACTCTATTAACAGTTGTGAGAAACAAAATGTATTAGAAAGATAATATACATGCAGAGTTTACAAACCGTGTCTTTAGGGTGGCCCAATAAGTAGAAATATGGGGACCCATGCTTGTCACTTTTCATGCACATGGAGAGACTGGAAGGTACCATTCCTAAAGGAAGGGGAGGAACAGCCTAGGACCAATCATTAGAATTAACAGAACCAGTGACATACAGACATTTTACTATTGTTAGAGCAGAGAATTCTTAGTAAGTTTAGAACAACTGAGTAAAAAGCTTATACATAACAGGAAAGAATTATTTCTGTAAAGCTAAGACAAATAAGCATGCTGTAAGTCTACATATTAGTGGATTATTGAAACTACTGTACATATATATTCAGGACATAGATTCACCTGGTCTATGGATATGGAGTACATCTTGAGGTGCTTCCTGAAGGAGTCATAACAAATCAAAAGGAAAGGGTTTAATGCATTTAAGAACTGTGCCAATTTACTTGTATGAAAAATCCTTGTATTGGTATCAACTCTGACATTTTTTGGTTTTTCTGCTGGGATAGTGCTGAAGCAGAAGATGAGAATTTCTTCAAGGCCCTTCAAAAATGACTTACTGCTAAATAACGTGTAGATTTCATCTCTCAACCACCAATTTGTATATACTAAAACTTTACTCTTCCCCCCTTAAACAGCCCAAACTGAATCTAAACTCTGGTTCTGTAAAACCACCTGAGTGTAATGAACCCATGGGGTGAGCTGCGTACACAATTTAGCATTGTGTGAAGAAACAGAGATTCCAAAAATACACAATGCAACCCCAGGACATGTCTTTTAATAAAGCCAAACAAAGCGGGGGAAGAGAGGGAAAGGGACTATCATTGTGTAGATCCATAAAGCACCAACCATCACCACATGATGCAGATTCCTTGTTCTCCAAACCTCAAGGATTCAGTTCCCATAGCTCTGTGTATCTGTCAGTATCACAGTGTGACCTAGAATGCTCAGGGCCAGATCCAGATGTCCAAGATAGTGCAATGGAAAAGTTTTCCAAAATCTCAGTGTAAATGGTCTGTACTCTCTAAAACTTGTAACTTCCTGCAGGAGCTCTTAAGCAACTTAAAACTAAGTGAAACTTGGTAGAAACCTGATATCAAACCTGATAGATGATTTTGTAGTCCTGAAAGCAGGAAGGGAAACAAATTGGTTCCTTCCAGATGTTCCTCACAGGTGAAATCCAGTGTTTTTGCTCCCTCTGCACCATCAGACAGAAAGCAACTGGGGCAGGGGGTTATGCCTTGCTGGAGGGATGGAGTCCCCCTACAGGTGCTAACCTGCCTCAGCCTTCCTTTACAGCCACCTTTACACCCTGTTTGCAGTAATTTGATTTTATGACTCATTGCTTTCAGAAACTTCTAGGAACTTATGTATTTTAATGTACTATGAGTAATAAAATCTCCAGTCAGGAAAGGCCGGGACCTGTAAGCCAGAAGAAACAATCTGCCAGGACTGTTGGGACTGAGAGTGAAACATCACAGACTTTCCCAGGAAACTTCCTCCAAAGGTATTTAGAGAAAAGACTAGTTGTTCCCACAGAAAACTGTAGTTTTCTGGGGCTGATCAATCATTAGAGGTAACTTGCTTCTTGCAGAACTCACAGCTGGATAGAGAGACTGATGTGTTGGTTTTACTTCCTCTTTAATTTTAGCATTTTGGGATTTTGTGAACAGTTTTCCTGCATTTTGCCTTTAAGGATGACACTTCATCCCAGTGTTTAGCTATGCAAAGTACATGTCCTTCTCATGGTGTTTATATAGCTATGGCTAAGGCCTGAAATATGTGAGCATCTGTAAAGAAGCTCCTACAGTGTGAACAGAGAGATTTTTTTTTAGAACTGTTGCACACTCAGTAGCTCCTGCTGAAGTCAGTAACCCCTTAGGTAGGTGCATACACAGGGAATTAGGCAGCCTCTGCAAGAAAAGTCTTGATCTGTCACTTTATTCAGATTGTTTTTAATGCTGATGTGAGAAGTGCTCAGTTCTACAGTGATGTCTCTGAGTTTTGTGTCCTGTGACATGTATGAAACCTCACACTCTCTCCAGCCAGACTTCCCAGGCATTAAGTGCATTTTGGGATCAGGATTCCCAGCAGTACTTCTAGCCTTTCTTGCACATTAATATGATTTCTTACTATGACTTGGTTCTCTGGAGAACACAGTTGACAGACTGTTTCCTATGAAACATGATGCTGATGTTCTTCAGGCTTGGACGAGCTGTGATAATTCACCTCTGGTGGAAGCACAGTTCCTCTGGCTGTCCTTATCCTCAGCAAACATGTTCTGAGATGCTGGCTGATAAAACACCTGTTTTCTAAGCTTCTTTTGTTGCACCCTGCTGTGAAATCAGCTATAGTTTTGGAGCATTAATCATATCTGAGCTCCTTCACTTACATTCTGATGGTACCGTGCCTGCTACAAGGGGATTTCTGCCTCTTAAGTGCTCTGGGATCTCTGGCATTTGTTTTCAACCAAAATCAGCAGCTGGAATGGAGGTAAATGATGCATTTGCAGCAGACCTTATTTCTTACCCTTATTTCTACACATAGTGCTTCAGCTCAGCCAGAATTTTCCAAGGTTGGAAATGGACAGATTTCCAGGCAGTATAAACTGACATAATTCATTCAGGAGATTTACACCCTCGCAGGAGCTCGTTCTTTGTTTCTTTCCTGAGTGCTTTCTTCTTTTCAATACACATTCTTTTCTTTCACAAATCACTTTCTTATCATTGATGAATTTTCCTCAACACTGCTGTTACTGATGTCAATCACACCATCATTCAAACACTGATATTTCTGGTACTTAAGTACATACCACCATATTTTGTACTAACAGAAACACTGCACTGGAGTTTAAACCACGAGGAAAATCAAGAAGCTGAAGACTGAAGGTCTGATGTGAAGGTCTTGGCTGGCTGGTTTAGGTAGCTCTAGGTAGTTAGTGCTGTGAATCTGAATATTGCTGCTGTTGGAAAGGTCTTTAATCACAGCATTACTAAAACTGACTTGGGAAGTCCCTGACCATTTTGCCTGTCAGGGACTGAGAGAATATCCAGGAGAGGACCCTGGTACACTTGTGCTGTTTTTATATTTCTCCCTAGGCTTCTGCTGCACACCACCATTGCAGTCCCAATACCAGCTCTGTCCTCCAGACTTGCATTTTTATACTCAACTAAGTCTTATTTCCCACTGATGCTCTCCATAGCTGGACCCTGTATAAAAAATATAATTTATGACATGTACTTGTGAAAAAAAGAGAGCTGATTAATTCCATAAAAAGAGCTCCAATTAGTCTTGTTACATCTCAACTGTAAAATTCTGGTTGAAGGAAGAGGGAGCTACTAAATATTGGATAGTTTATCTGCTGTCCTAAGGACCACTTTGTCCTCAAGCTTACTGTCACAATCTTCTCTGCATTTAGTTTTACATCATTTGGAAAAGATGTTCTGGGGGTCTCTGACAGACGTTCTTCACAGCTTGATGACTTAACCTTGAGGTCTGGCCTGCTTGAGATGTGGCCTCCCATTTTAATTGGTTCTCTTTGTTAACTTCTGTTTTTAACTTCCTAGGCAGGCTGCTGTTGGAATTTAGGTGCACCTTCTGTTTGTTCTTAGACTATTTCTCACACCTTTGGGAAATGACCTAGGGAGGACTTTAATTATCTCAGTTAATTTCAACAGGCATCTTCTTATTTTGCTTCCATTCTGCCTCCAGACTGGATACAGCTCTAACACTTCTCTGCCTGCAAAAAGCACAGATTAAGAACTGCAGACATGCAGTTGTTATCATCCTTTGCTGTCACACTTTCTGCAGGTTGTGTGTACACTATGAAGTAACTCCTAAACACTTTTACTCCTTTTTCAGTGCAGTAGGAGAAAGGGATTTTCAAGCACAGCTTCTTAGTTCTCCTCCTGTATGGAGCTGTAAGCTGGAGATGTAGCTTGGAAAATGATCTGATTAAACAGCACTTCTTAGTAGCAACTTTTACTTCTCAGTAATCTGCATTTTTAAACAACTAATGCCAAGTATTCCAAATGCCTTTCCAAATGGTGAGCTTGGGTTTAAACAACGCTGTGAAGTCACCTTGTTGCTTTCTGTTAGCACTAAAAGCTGTGTCTGGAATTCTAGTGGTTTATGTGTAATTTCTACTCATGATCTTCTATGGAAGGGAAGACTAGTGCACATTTTGGAAGATTTGTTTTCCTAAATGATTGATGATTACACTGAAGTTTCTTTTTTTTTGTTTGTTTGGGTTTTTTTTTCTGGAATAAGGTACAAATTTATAACATTATATATAACGGACATTTATTTTGGATTTAAATGCCACTCGGAACTGGGATCTTAAGAAATTCAGATTTGGAATAGGTCTGAACTGCAACTGATTTTTTGCTCATAGTAGCCTCCTGGACCTACCTTAGATTAAATTATTTTCTGAGGAACCAGAGAACTGCTGGTATACAGTTCTGCTATTTGAGAAGGATTACTGCTGCTGTATCAGTCCTGGACGTTTGTTTTTTCTTTCATTAGAAATGATGCACCTCTCCCCATAAAACAGTTTTGGAGGTGACCTGAATTTCTGTTAGAGGTCTCTCCGAAAGGATTGTACACTAGTTAAAATTGATACTAAATATCTTAGTACCATTTTATTAGAACCCCCATTTTGGCTTTGTTTCTGCTCACCAAAAGTATAAATCATTAACTTTATTACCAGATGAGTGGGCTATGGCCCATCTTTCCTTCCCTTATTCAGAAGCTCTTGAAAGCTTTAAAAAATGCAGTGTACACCATTCTGAGTATTGGCTCAGCCATAGAATTAGCTCTAGTTTAGAGAAGAAAATAGTGCAATTACCACATATATTGACAGCTGGGAAAGAACTGACTTTCAGTGGAGCTGACTTTAACAGAGGTAATGAATTTATGTTGGCAACAAAGGCTCACCTGAACCTGCAGTTACGCCTAGGTATTTGAATTTTTATGTGACTGTAATTTCTGATTCTAATGGGAAAGCATTCTGGAACTTCAAAAGTAACAGTAAAAAAGTTTAATAGAGTTTTGGACCTCCTAGCATAAAGAAGTCAAAGACTTTCCATTAAAAAAAATAGCCCTTTTCCTGAGGGATTTAAGGCCCAGAGGTGCACATCATAGACCTTATGTAAATATATGAAATTGTTACACCATACCACAGAGTAAGCCATGATTTCAGTTTTTAAAGAGAACACTTTGTCTTTGAAATTACCTTTGGATAATTTATTTTTACTTCTTGTCATTTCTGTTATGAAATAAGGTTTCTATATTGTCTAAATGACTCACACTTTTTGAAATACTTAAAAAACTCCCAGAAGTCCCTCTGAAACAAAAAATAAGAAGAATGAATCCCATTTTCTCACCAAAATGAGAAAAATCTCATGTTTTAAATTCAGAACTGACTTCTAATTGATCATCCATGTATTTTGTCAGAGAGAAAACAATGGGTGAAGTTGTTAAAGAAAGGAGTACATTCTTGATAGTGCTTTGAGTTTCAACCTGAGCTGCTCAATTGCGTGACAACAAGATCATCTGCTGTGACTCAAAATGTGCAGAGAAGTACCAATAAAGGAAGAAAAGGAGAGTTTATGGGCAAATCGGCAACTCCCAGCACACTCAGAGATGTCCCCTAAGAGGTTTGCAGTGCTTCCTCCAACGCACATCTTAAAAGCCACTGCCTGTGTTGGGAGGTGAGCAGAGGGTGATGTACACACACCTATGGGCTTGGCCAAGGAAACGCTTAAACATGTGAGTAAGTCCACCTCTACTCAGGTAAGCACTTAAGCCAATAGTTAATGTGCTCCAGGAAATTACAATATATAAATATCTGCAACTGCTACTTAATTCAAAAGCAATATAATTAATTTATATAGAGTCATGCATGTATAAAAATGTAAAGATGAAAACCCACCATATTCTGGGACCTGGCCTGTTCCACGTTTCAACAACAGTCGCACTCTCCTGCCACCAGACTTGATTAGCTCTATTGCTCTGGCATGTGTCATGTCCCTTGTGCTTTCTCCATTGATTTCAATTATTTGATCTCCCACCTGTCAGGTAAGAAGAATATTGAGTCAGACAGAATTGCAGTAAAATGACGTTTCAGAAAGAGACATATTCAATGGATCACAGGTTACTTGAATGACAGACAGACACATCAAGGTAAATTTGTTCCTGTCTATCTGAGGAATATTACTGGCAGATCAAATAACCTCCAAAGTGGATTCTGAATATGGTATATCAAATGCTGCTTGTCTTCTGCTGAAATCAGTGTAATGCCTTTGCAACTTGTCTCACATCTTCTGCGTGTAAGAGGCTTTGTTGAATTGCTTGATATGGTGGAATCACTGGAACATTATCTGTGCTACTCTGTAACATGCAGTGTTGTGTGAGCCTAAGAAGAACTTTGTTGCACTTGCTGTTTTCATAGAGAAAAGAGAGGTTCAAAGCACAAATATAAACTTCCATCATTTGAATTTCCAAATCTTGGTAGTAAAGTTTCACACCAAATTAAGAGTAGTTATGAAGCACGCTGTTAAACAAAGAAAGGTTAGTGCTATGACACAGGACAGGCAGGTTTGCTGGAGTTCAAAGAGTAGGCTTTGAACTATTTAACCGCAGGAGCTTTTTGCTGGGAGTCAGCACAGCCTGTGGCTGACTGTCTAGTTAGAGCAGCCGACTCCAGGGTTCTGATTATGGATTTCTGCCACTCATCTCCTGGCCAGCTTTCCAGTCAGCGCTGGAAAAGAAAAATTATTATTCTTCTGCTGCTATTTCTATAGCAGTAAAATGTGGCACTGATGTCTGCATCTCCCATCCACCCCAATTTCCCTAGCTTTGCTTCCAGCCTGCATGTTTTGGTTTTGGCTGGCTTTCCGTGCTGGAAACCTTCTCCTTCAGTAGGGGAGCAGTTGGTTTCTGCTGTGCCTGGTCAGAACAGCAGAGAGCAGGTTTTGGGAGCAGCACTGTTGTGATACCCCTTGGTGAGAGCCTGAAACAAGCAGCACACTGAGGTGACATGTGAGCCTCATATCAGCAGCACCACGGCCTTTGGAGTTTGTGTTTTGCAGAAGCCTCCCAGCCCCATTGGAAGGGTGACCCCAGTGCACCCAGAAGGAGGGATGATCTCCTGGTGCTGGCAGAGGTGCAGGTCCAGGTGATGGGCAGCCAAGAGTGGGGCATGAGGGTCTCAGCTGAGTGGGTCAGCACACTCATTTATCAGTGCCAGAGAACACATCTGTTCAGCAGGATCACGCCTGCCTCAGCATGCACCTACAGCTTCCTCACAGTGTTTTTTCACTACACTAAAACAACAATGCCTACACATCCTAGAGAGGAGATTATACAGACTTCAAGGGGATGTGCACTTCCTTTTCCTCTTACAAGACTGTCTTAACAAAACCAGCTCTTAGCTGGCCTTGGACATTGAAATGTCTTCTATTTTGTATGTTTTCTTCACTACAATTGTACTTCTGTCAGGTAAAAGAGTAATCCTTCAGAGGTTTTCCTTCTTTCTTGAGTTTGAAATATAGTATTTACCAAATAAATGTGTACAATATGAAATGTCAACACGACTCCTAGCATCAAAGAAAATTGAAAACGATGTCAAGAAGTTATCTAGTCCCCGTTTTTACTCAGACACAGAAAGAATGCTAGTAGAAGTACTATGGCAGTGTTTCTCAATAGGAATTCATACTTTGTCAATAGGAGCTGCATCCTCCCAGGATCCTGTATGCTGGTACTTTGCATAACTAAAAAGCCATTGATACAAATAAAACCTATTAACCTTGCTATTACACTTTGTAAATGCTGCAGAATGAATAGTGGGGGAAAAAAAAATCAGAACTATTTTGTGCAGGATTATTTTTGCAGTGCAAAAATTTCTTCCTCAGCAGATTTTCTCTCTTTAAAAGAATGCATTTGGTTGTACCATGCAGTAAACAATTTAAAATATTTCTGACGACCTTCAGGCCACACTGACACACAACACAGGTGCTCTCTGGATCATGGTGAGATCTCCCCCAGGTCTGGCCATACAGGGCTCTCTGCATCCCCCTGACTTTTGGAGAATGCAGTTGGTGCACACACTTGGAGCAAAAAGAGAAAATCTGTGTTACCACTACCATAACACACACAGAAGACAGATTTGTAGCAACCCCACAAGGATACTAGTCAGGCCAAACACAGAGAAAATTCAACAAGTTTGGGAAAACCTGTTTCTAAATGTCATGAAACAATTAAACCCCATAGAAATCCTGTAAAAGTAAAGTCAGATTTTCAGAAGGCTTGAGGACAGCTCTTTTTTTTTAGTGCTACGTTGCCTGGGTAGACCATATTTTGGAGAAGGTATTTAAAATATTCTTGTTAGCATGTTTTGAGAGAAGTGCCAGATCAGATCAAATGAAAGAGGTGTTTTTAACACTCGTTGATGAATAGCTTTTAAAATGACTACTGAAAGCTGTGTACAGAATGTACAGTCTTTCAAATAAAACCCTCTGCACTTCAGAGCAGAAAGACAGAAAGATTTTAATACAGTTTAATATGTAAAAAGGTTAAGTTAATGTCACATTTTTCCCTTGCTGTTTGCTTTTCTTCTGTTTTCATTGGTCACTATGCAGGAACAATCTTGTATTAGTGTAATCTTTTCTGTATTTCTGGGAATTTGAAAGTTTTTTTCTCTGTAGGCAGCATGTAGCTGATTTGATATTTCCTTTCATTATAAAATATTGTAGTTGATTTGATATTTCCTTTTCTTATAAAATGTTATGTGAAAATAACTTGGGAAAGCTTAAAAAAAGGGCCAGTATTTTGGTTACGTGACTGGAGGGAAGAGAAACAAGTTTGCAAAAATTAGGTGCTCTGAAATCTACATCAAAAAGGGTAAGACCAGAGGTGTAATGAATAGTTGCAGGAGCAGTGGGTTAATTGTGTTCCTTGCTTTTGTGTCTTGTGGCTGACTGATGTACAGCTGAATTATACTGCCTTTGCAGCACAAGCCCAGCTCTGATTAGGTGGGAAAACAAGGAAAAGTTGTCAACACTCTTACCTCGAGAAAAGCTTCAATTAGACTTTACACTCATATCTGAAAATTCACACAAAAAAGAAAACCTTGGCTGAGGAGTGGTTCCCCATGTGTCAATAAGGTACAATTCTTGGGTTTTTTTCTGCAGTTAAACCTTGATAACCTCCCCTTCCTTTCCATTCATGTTGCAAATTTTCTTATGGCTGCTATGGGAGGAAACCCTGCTGTATGCTTCCTCTTTGTCCAGGCTTTCATATGTGCTTTCTCCCTCAATTTTTCTATTGTGGAATCAACTTTTAGATTTGTGGAACTATTTCTGTCTTTTCTAAATCCAGTGCTTTTAAGAGTATCTTAGATATACCCACATACTGAAGATGCACCAAGATGAGGCCAGAGGTAACTGCAAGCATAAAATCAGTGTCTGTTACATGGGATCCTCATTTCTCTTTTTAGGATCAAAAGTTGACTCCTGCAGTTTACACAACACAGCATTTCTCTATACTTATTTTCTGGATCCTTCCATGTCTGTTCACAGTCTCCAAACTGGAGATATTATGAAGATGGGGGGTAGGTAGAACGGATCAAAATGATAACATTCTTTCCACACTTATTAATAATGTTCCCAGAACAAATCCTTTGCCTTTTTGTAACACACCAGATTTGCAACTCATGGTCAGTTTGAATTCTGAGATAATCCCCAGCAGTTATCTCCTATTTTACATTGTGCATCTGATTTCTCTGCCCTAAACTGAGCACAGTGCACCTTGGTGAGTTTTACCAGATTAACTGCTTTAGCATGAAATTTTTATTTTGAAATAGCCTGTTTCTCCAAGTCTTTTTAAACTCCCTATGAATAGTGACATACTGGCATCAGTAAATTTTATTTTATTATTTATCAGTAGGTCTCCAATTATTAATGGAATATTGAACTGAGTTGGTTTCATCCCAGAACCACACTTGTAATTACTATCAAGGAGCAAACCATTCAGAGGAGCCTTTGAGAGGAATTATTGTCAGTAACCACTTTAAAAGAGATTCCACCTAGAGACTTTTTCTTCATCCTTTTTATGTGAATTTCATAGAAGGTACTGCTGAAAGGTGAAAAGAAGCCTGTACATTCTCCTCCCCCTTTTTTCATTTGGAAATAAGAATGAAAATCAGACATAAGAAAGGAAAATTAGACCGGTGTGATAAGATTTGCTTTCCACAATTCACATGTCAGTGAACGTTCTCAACTTTTGATAACTTGTCACAGATTATTTCTGAGTACAAAAGTTAAAAGAAATTTTCTTTATTTGACTTTAAAAATAGGGCATATGTTTTGCTTTCTCTAGTCTACTTCTAACTTTCTTGTCCTCCATGAATTCTTGGACATAATTACTAATAGTCTATAAATTTATTTCCCTTAGTCATTGAGCATACATGAACATCAGCAAGTTCTGAAAACTTTAATCTACGTATGCTTTATGCAGTTTTCTCCTTATTCTGATTTATACTAATTTTTCTTTGTTTATGTTTCTTCTGAACATCTCAATGGAGACTGATACAAAGAAAACACTGAATATTTCAGCCATCTCCACATTCTCATCAGGCACTGGACTTCTTTTTTTCCACTTCTTCATGTTTCTTTAAACATATTTATGTTACCTTTTCTTGTTCCTTTTTTACTTTCTTTGGGGACTGTTTGGATATAATTCTGACACATTTAATCTTCCCTCTTCATCCAGTGGGTCATCAACCACCTAACAGGTGTTGCAGCATCAAGCTTTGAGTGTCTAAATATTTCAGTGGGTATGACCCTGTGGCATTATTTCCTTTTGTGGAAAGCCACACATTTCGATATCAGACAGCTATTTTTAAAAGGCATTTCAGCAAACTGCCTTCTGTGGACATATGTGGCTTTTCAGACGAAACATCAGAATACTTTAAAAGATAAACTTCAGTGTAGCAACTTTATTGTTTTGCATGGAGTTTAGGTCCTTGGTCATGTTACAACTTTTGATTTCACTTCTGTTAAGAAATTAACAGAAAAAGCAATTCCCTAGATCTAGAGAGTTGGCCATCCCTATGGTAATACCTTCAGCTCCCATGCCATTCATGTACAGTGTTTGCATGACACCTTGAGAGGACACATGCATCCTAAATACCATGATTTAAACCCTCAAGCAGCAGGGAAAGCATTTGAGAGCACAGCCATCGAGATGTAATATTTTAACCTCACAAAGCCACAGACTGCATTCACATCCTTTAATAAATATAAATAATAAACTTTAATTCGAAGGTGTCAGCATGGGATCCGTGCGCGGAGCTGCGACGAGCCCTTGGCAAGGCTGGCTGCTGTTGGGTGGCCGGTCATGTGAAACGGATGGAGGGACCCTTTCCCAGCCCCAACAGGCAAGCCCTGCATCTTGGGACACTCCCCAGACTGGCATCAGCTCTGGTTTGTAACCTTCCTGGCAGTCTCGAGCAAAGACTACAAAGCAGGAGTGATTTACCTCTATGTCCTCCAGATGTTCTCAGCAGCTTAAGGTTGAAGCGTGTTGGCAAGACAGCCTGGGAAGCTTGCCTGGCTGCTGCCTGAGCTGTATTTATTCTGAAGAAACATGCTCTTTGCAGCTCTGAATCTGGAAATTTTACACACACTGACTTTGCGTTGTGTTTCTTTCTTCCTAAAGAATATGATCATTGCTGAATTTCCAGGCTGCTTGGGATAAATGCCTACCCAAACCCACTGGTTCTCCTCCTGACCCAATGCCACTTGGTAAGCAGAATGCTCCTCTATTATATTCTTACAATGGGCAAGCACAAAGTAAACACTGAATGCTTCACCCCCATAATGTTTTGAAATTTGAATATTAATGATTTAAATGTAATTATGAAAGTAGTTTGTGTGTATGGAAAATGTTTCTTTAAAGAATCTGTTTCAGTTCCAGTTAATTCAGATGCTCCATCCATGTGTAAGAACAACTGAGCTATAAAATTGGGCAACATGTTTTCTGGCAATAATGAGAAGATAATATTCCTAAGGAATGTTTAAGTGACATCACTATTGATAGGTTAATTAGAAAGAAAATTGTAAAGCTTCTCCAAATCATTAGAATAAAGTGCCTCTAGTACATGTGGGTTTATCTGCAGAGCCTTTGTTCTGGCCATATTCTATAGCAATTATTACTGGTCCTGTTCAAAAAAGCTGACCATACATACAAACAGAGTTTCAGAAAGAGGGTGAACCAGAAGGGAAACACATATAGCTTTAATGTAGTAAAGAGGCTTTTCCTTGCTTGAGTGTGCTTTTAAACCACGGATGAGAGCCTTGTGTATGTTTGCCTCTGTTGGCGTGTAAGGAACAGTCTCTAAGCAGGTGTATGGTTCCCAGTTGCATGAAATTAAATTAATTGTGTATGCACATTTTCATTCTATGTTAAATCTAATGATAAAAGCAGCCTCAAATGATTTGTGTGGAGGGCATTGCTATCTGTCATTTTATTAATGCATTTTACAATTAAACCTCGGGAAAGAGACTAATCACACTTAATTATTTTTATATGGGCATTCTATTTTTATAACTGAGACACTTTTTACATGTTATTTGTTGCTGTTGTTAGTGTCAATTGGTCCAAAAGGCTGAAAAATTGTCTGTACTTGGAGACCAAATGGCAGTTCCAGAGTATCTATTTTGGTGAATTTCCAAGGACTGTCAAGCCCTAGTATCATTGCCTGGAGTTAGGCACAGGCTGGATATCTGCTGTGCAAATTTCCTCCCAGCAGAGAATCTGTACTGCCTGGAAATCCCAGGTGTAATATGTAGCCTGAGCAAAGCTATGGGGTTTTGGTCATCTTGGACTCCCTCCAGTGCATTTTAGGTATGTGAGCTCAGATACCTCAGCAGGAGACAAGGTATTTCTCTTTGGGGGAATTACAATAACATGTCCCATGCTGCTTTTGAACCAACCACCCATAAAGGTTTAGAGTGAAAAAGTCTTTTTTTCTGTGGCCAATCAGCTATTTAAGCAGCTGTGGCTTCTCACCCCTGGAAATGCCAGGCCCTTTGTTCCCACAGAGACACAGTCTTGACTCCTGCCCAAAAGAGGGGAAAAGAGGGGCCATGGGACATGGTGCAGAGCAAGAAAAGGCCTTCACACCACTCCTCAGCAGGAGCTCCACCTTTTTTCTTTTCACTTTTTTACCCTTTCCTGAGAGAGAGAGAAACAGTGCTATTTGAGAAAGAGCGGCTGGAAAGAGGAAAATGTGCATGCCTGGTTGTCTGCAGAGAATGGGGAGTGCAAGAGGGAAAAATGGAGTTTGCAGTAGTTGGGGGACTGACAAGACAGCAAAGTGGACTTCTGCTACTACAGTACACTTGATGCCTTTCACAACATTGCTGCAAAATAATCCATGTATATGTGAAATAAATCTGTCAAAGATAAAATGAAAAAGCATTGTCCTCCTGGATTTGATATACTATTACTTTTTTAAAACAGAGGTGGGATAACTCAGTGTGGCATAATGTAATATTAATAACATGTACTTCACATTTACAATCAGGGATGGGAACCAATAGAGACTATGAAAAATGAAGAAGAAGAAAAATTTCTGGTGTCTTCTTGATCAGGCAGTTCCCATCAGGCAAAAGCAAATTCAAGAGCTGACAAGCTGATTTTATAGATCCTACATAGAAACCTGGGCATGGAGATTGCTTCATCCAAAGTTGCATCTATGCAGCAAAAGACAAAAGAACATAAACTCTGACAAGATAAAGATAAAACCACAAAAAGATTTTGAGGAGGAAAAATGCTGAAATGTAAGATCTAAGAAAGTATTTTCAAGCATAGCAGAGGCATGGAGTCTGTCAGATCTCAAACGATAGTTTGGGCGCCAGGTAGAAAAGACTGCAGAAAACAGATTAATTCTTTGCATCAATGTTCACTGAAGAGGAGGGCAGCAAAACTCCTGCAGAGGGTCTGCTCACGGCAGGGTTGAGTGAGGAACTGACTCCAACAGAAGGGTCAGTGGCAAAGATTTTGTAACAGACTGATGAAATGGATAGTGAGAAACCACCAGAAGCAGATTACTTTTATCCTCAGTTCTAAAGAAATTTGGATATGAAGCTGCTCAACTAGTAGCTGTAGGATATAATCTACTGCTTAAATCCGTAAATTGCTGAATTTCAAAGGAATGGGAAGTGGCAAGTGTGACATCAGTCTTTAAGAATGGTCTTGGAAAGTAACCAAGCGAGTCTCATGTTCAATTGAGCAGATGGAAGGAAGCAATAAGGATGGTGAGGCTTAGCTGGCACATGGATAATGATGATATAGTGGGAAAGGGTCAGTGTGGCTATTGTAGAGGGAAGCCATTCCTCACAGATCCATTGCAGGTCACTGGAGCTCTCAATGACTATATAGATAAATGTGATCTGGTTAGTATACTGACATTTTCAGAAAGCTTTTAATAGTAAAGTCTTCAATAGAGGCTCTGCTGTGGGATGAAAAAGAATAGGGTCTTCTAGGCAGGAGATTAAATTCTAGGGAAAAAAAAGCTTTAAATAAGTGGTCAATTTTCACAATCAAAAGACTCTACCACGGTGATTATTCTGTTCAGCATACTTGTAAATGGTGTGGGGAAGAGGTGATAGGATTTGCAGACGACACATTACCATGCAGTATAATCAAATCTTAAGTTAAAAGCTCTAAAAAAAGATGGCACAATTCTGTGTGCTAAAGCAGCATGTGAAATCCAGTGGTGCTGAGTGCTAAGCACCAAGTATAGTACATGTGGAAACCTACCTACACCATCACTCTGTCAGCCATCACCCCTGGCGAGACAGATCCCACAGTCCTTGTGCTTAGCTCACTAAGCTGAAAATGTCAGCACAGCCAAAAACCCAAACAGAATACCAACTGTTAGAGGCAGAGTGCAGAATAAAGGAAAAGCCACCACTGTGTCATTTAGGAGCACCAATATCCTGAAAACTGCAGATTGTTCTGGTGCTTCCACCTCCAAATGAATGTGATACATTAAGAAATGGTTTGGAGGAGGCCAATGAGGCTGATCAGGGGTAAAGAACAGCTCCCTTTTGATGCAAGATGAAATAGACTGGTAAGGTTCAGTGGGAAAAAGGTGGATATGATCTAGGTCAATAGAATAAAGAATGACATGGAGAATGATGGAGTAGGGTTATTATATTGTAACTACAAACAAAAAAAAGGTTTTTTTCAAACAATGCAAGCATTTAGACTTGGAATCCATTGGCATTGTATATCTGGAACGTCAAAAGCATGAGTACATTCAAATAAATTACTAAAAAATAGTCCTAACACTGAATTCTAGCATAGAAAAATCTATAAACTTCTGACTGCCAGGGTGTTGGATGTTATATGCAGTGAAGAATCATTTCATACTTGTCCTACATTCCTTTTCTAAGCATCTTTTACTTGTCCTTGGAGTGAGGATACTAGGCTGGTGGGTCATAGGAATGGGCCTCATATCTTTATCCTTTTACCTTCAGAAATGACCTCTCCCAATTTCCTCTTGTCATGGTTTGGGAAAACACAGAAGCCAAGTCGATGCCTATGTCACTCCTGTTGCTGGACAAAGTGTTTTAGTTAACAGAGCAGCATCATGTGGTGTGCTTATTTTTTTCTATCACTCTGATTCTTAATTTTTAAGTTAGGGTTAATTAATTTTTTAGACCTGAAAACCTTCATAAATATTCCATAAACCCCAGATTTAAATACGATGCCTGCCTGCCAACTAAGTATTTTAGTCTTAAAATTTAATACTAAACTATTTTTATCAAGATTATTAACTTGGGTTTTTTTTCACAGCTGGCTTGAAAGATTTTGCTACTAGGCATAAAGTTACAAGGATGCTTTGAATGTGCCAAACTGAATTAATTTTTGCAAGAAGGATGTTAATTAAGTGTGTGAGAGGAATACTTCTCCTTACCTTTCTGCAAACAAATTCTAAAAAACACACACAGATGTTTGGAGAAATGCTGAATAATAGTTCACCTACAGATAATTCGCTCTTGATTTATTAAGCTTTTTTACTGTCAAAATATATTCAGGATCCCTGAGGGCCTCAGTTTGCATTTCTTTGTTGTGCAGACAGTAGAATGTTGATCAGCTTTATGTCTGCATGTCAATATATTCTTCCTTGAGTTCTGCCAATTACACTAACCCAGCACTGAGCTCCTCTTGCCACAGGCTGGCATCCAGCTCATATGCTTGAGTATCCCAGTTGAATTCTCTGAGTTCAGATCAATCACACCTAGTCTTACTACAAGTGAGGTTGGACAGTGATGTATGTAGTAGGGAATTGGAGTGTGAATTAGATTACCCCAAAGGGACATGCAATTCAGTGGGAAAGCATAGCTAACATCTTCCTGTACTGTTCAGATGGTTCACAAATCACAGAAAAAATGGATGGGACTAAGAATATCTTTGTCTTTTTGTTCCATTTTAATGACAGTGTTGACATTCATTGAATGCTTATTATGAAGGTAAGATTTATATTACTGCATAAAGTAAGCCAGGTATGCTGCAGGTTTTAAGCGTAAGTGATACTTACGTAGAAAAGATGGGCTCCTTAACTGGCATGAATCACTCTGTGGGCATTTGTCTTCCAGATGTGTGCACAAGACCTTAGTCAAGCTGCTGCTGCTAGAGCACCGTATGCTCCTGGAGTGTACTTCTGTCCCTGATGTGTGGGATTATTCCAAATATTAGTGACTTTTCGGTGGGGTTTCTGACAGCCTTCTCAGGCCCTCACTCACATCAAGGGTTGAGCAGCTGAATCCCTACTGTGCCCAGCACACCATGTGGAGAAGACCTTTCTGGCTCTTTGGACCTATCACTGCTCCCCCTACCCTTGTGTTTGCTGTGGCTAGAGCAAACTGCAAGAGGCTTTCCAACAGCAATATCCACTTTCCTCCAATATTCTGAATGTAAGACTTCACTGTTTTTTGGGACCTGGAGAACCTGGGGATTTTCATGAGTCACTCAGCAGTATGTCAGTCTTGTGCTTTCTTTTCACTCCAAAATAGGATTCCAAAGTTTTCTATAGCAGAAATTAAACAGGTAAATCCTTAGTTCATTTTTGGATACTGGGATTGCCTGAATGTTTGAAAAAATTCATGACTGATCAAGCTATTCTTGCATTCTTACCATTTCCTTGCTGCAGCTTTCTTGATTGGATAAAGAAATGTCTGTATCTGTCACCTACTCTCTCTACAGTATGACAACTGTTTCTCTCTCATTTTTAATGCATGTTACTCTAATCACCCTCAAGCTGAGCTGAGCTACTTCTTGCTAACTGTACTTACTGATTGCAACCTTAGGTGTTTTCCACTGCAGACTGTAGGAAATCATCCTTTAATGTGGGGCTAATCACTGATGGAGCATCCCAAATAGATGCTCTGTTCTTCATTAACTAGAAATCTTGGAGAGGCTCTACACAAGTGAGGAGTCAGTACAGATTGTGGAGTCTGCATGGCAAAGTGCTCTCAAAGATTTCCATTTACTGTAGAGTAAGGAATTGTACACTCTTCCTTTTGAGCTTTGATTTGATGGTCACTTACAGAAAACAGTCAGTTCTGTTGATGATCAGTGCTTTTCCATATTTACCCATTTTCCATATTCCTTTAGCAACAGGGCTACAAACAGCTGAGATAACCCTGTGAAGACTTTTTTCTGGAGGGACTGAAGAAACACAATAATAATGCATGAAGACCATAATCACAAAGATTAGAAGGTTCCTGTGTGTGAAACTACAGGAACTGTATGTGGTTTCTGGTAAAAAATTTGGTTGTACAATGGGAATCTCACAAAACATTTTGTGGCATCTCAGCCATTTCTGTTGGGTTTTGTCATCTCTGAGATGCAAGATAACAGCAACTAAAAAAATAATTTAAAAAAAGAATAAGGATATTTTGCACATGTTAATATGGACTTAAAAGAAGTGTCTATGGAAGTTGTATTACGTCCAAGCCTCAGAAAGGGAATGATTCCTTATTTGGTGGAAACAGGAAAGTGATCCATTGAGAACCTAGAAATCAAGGGCTGCAAAAAAGGGATACAGTGGTTAAGTGACTAGATGAACACCGAGCTAAATGTGTGCAACAGCTAACAATAAAGAAATGTGAAATGGAAAAAAATAAATGAGGAAAACAAGAGAGAGACTTCTGTTTTGCATGGTATAAAAGACTTTCCAAACACTGTAGGGACATAATTAACTTATGTCTGACTATCTATCCACTGAACCCAGAACAACTTAATTGATTTTGGGGTGCCCTGACCTGAGATATTTGGAAATGTCATACTCCAGGGAGACAGGCTCATGTTACCTTGTTAAACTCCATAGTTATACAGCATTTACAGAGACCAGATGCCTACATACTACATGCTCCTTTGAGAAGCCTGAAGAGTCTTAATGGTAAAAAATTTATTCTGTGAGCTACAGTCAGCAACAGGCAACTATTACATGCCACCCTACTGTTCACAAGCCTGGACTCCAGACTTTTCCAAGGGGACTTAAAATAATGTCTCTTACGGCTCAAGAGAGGGATTTAATATCAGATTATGAGTTTCATAGGCACTCAGTCACTCTTTTGCACATACGATTTAGGACACATACAAAGGGGAAAATGTCAATTTTGAATGTTGTTGAATCCTCATACATGGGTTTTGAGAGTAGTTTTAAATGTAATACTTATGTCCTCCGTGATTTGAAACTTTAGCTCTGTTTCCTTCCAAGAGACAGACTCTTTCTTTCTGCCTGCTTTTTTGACCCCTGGCCCTTGAATAGCCAACTCTCCCCTTTTCCTAGGAATAATTCTTGGTGTGGGTGGATGAAGGTTTCTGAACAACCACAAATAAGGTTGGTGTGAGCTTTATCATTATGGGAAATTATCAAATACACAAACTGTGCTGGTTTGCAGAATGCCATGAACCTGACCACAGCATAGACTGCTCACTGGTGTGAGCATCACTCGGCAAGCTGGAACAACCAAGCAAGGCCACATAAACTCTTATGCAACAACACAGAAGCTTGTAATTGACACTGTAGGAGCCTCCTGTCCATTGTGCCTAGTTTTATCTCCAGCTGTGTACAACTGAAACAAAAAGAGGGATGCAAACCACAGAAAAGCAACAAACGAAAAAAGACTGAAGAGTCAAAGCAGTACTGCAGAGCATGAAAGATACAGAATTCTGCTGTGCCTGCATTTCAGATGTCTGTCCTGCAAAAATACACAAAAAATCTACAATAAAATGTATAAGGAGATACGAGGAAGCTGGAGATAGGGCTAAATGGTGCATGAGGACTGAGAAAAATGAGTTGACAAGACAATGAAACTAGAGATGTCAGAGATGAGATGTATGGCTTTCGTGGAAGATGTGAAAAAAAGGATGTAGCTCACAAAGTGACAAAATGACACAGATGTACACTGCCTATAAAAAAGCACATTTCGCCCTCATTCTTCAAGAATTTCATGTTATTCTGCACCTTTGCAGCCCTCAGCCACAGGCTCTTTGTTTGACACTGGTTTCAATAAACACGCTGGCTGCTGGAGATATCATTCAAGGCAATAACAGATCTGTTGATCATATCTCATGTCTAGCAAACACTACGACCATGCTTAACAATTCTCCTGAGAGCAGTAAGGAACTTACCCCTTCCTTCTAAGACAGGAAGGGATAGAGATCTGCAAGCAGAGCTCTGCTGATCATTGTCCTCAACATGAGGCAAGAATAAAATATAAGTTAGCATGAGCCTTATCTAAATAGACCTGTAAAATTGTTTCCAGCAGTGTCTGAACTTTCAAAGGCTGTGGGGCCTATGCTCCACATTGTCTGTGTTGTGTCCCTTGTCTCTGGTGACAGATCCAACTCAATATGACTGTCACTGACAGTGTGTGTGCCGTGCTCCTGCCCTACTCTGAGACTGGGCCTTGCAGCTTTATTCTTAATACTGCCATCACCAACTAGTTTCAATGTTTTTCCATGATGTTGGGATTGCTTAAGAAATGGAATCCTGATGCTCTCAGACCTCTGCCAGTCTGGGAAAAGGTATCAAAGGCACTAATAATTCTCTGAACTTTTTTCGTGGTTATATTAATATGTCCTTATCTTACAGAGCACAGACATAGGTAGGTTTTTCAGAAATCACCATTGTAGCTTGGTCTCTGCTCAGCTGTCAGAATGAAGTCAGCGTTTACATATATTAGATACATTTTATGCATCTATATAAAATACGCTTGTCAGTATTTAATTCCGGTGTAGTGATGAGGTTCTCCCTTACAGCAGTCTCCTGTGAGGAGCCACCACATATCTTATCCATAAATTGCAGTAAAATCTTGCCACAGTTAATTGTGGTGTATGACCTGATATATGATTTCATATGAAGCTGGACTTGTGGCTGTGGGTCTCCAACATTGGTTGAGAATAGTTTAACAACCATGTGGGCAGAGGATGCCTGTGAAGAATCAGTTTCCTGTAGACCTCTGAGTGCTTTGATGGGCATTTCCTTCCCATGTCTAGTGATAGATGAATCCGAGTTAAACTAAGATATATGCTTGGGCTTTCTGCAGAGTCTATGGGCTCAAATCAGTCTCAGTGCATATGAAGGTGTCATGACTCAGTGCAACAAGACCATGAATGTTTTAAAACTGCTTTTAAGGGAATAATTTGTTGAACCTCAAAATTTAATGCAGTGTCTATCTAGGATGGCAGAAAGGGATCCCTGAGAAGAAGAGCAATATGCTGGGAAAACTGATGAACTCTGTATGACATCAACTCACTGCTCTTCCACCTTTCCAGTTCCCAGAAGAATTCTGCAGAAAATCAAAGTAGAAAGCTTCATCTGACATGAAATGCAATTAAAGATTATTTTAGATCTTGTAATCCTAAATTGGGTTGCTCCTTGGTGAATTTTTTTCCAAAAAAACACAATGTGCCTAGCATGCCATCCCCAGTGGGAAGGGAGACCAGGACATATGACTGGAAATGGTGATGTGATAATGAACTTCATTAAACTTTTTTCCCTCTTACATCAATATCTACAAACCCAGACAGTTCTGCCAGGGCCAGTGGAAGATGATAATTCTTGAGCTTGTTCTATGAGTCTGTTCTCTGTCTGCTCACAAGTCTCACTGAAGTTCATAAAAGCCTGGAGATCAAACTGAAATTTTTATGAGGATGTCCCAATTTTGATGCCATTTTCTTCATCTTGTTTCATCATTTCTTTCTTGTTCAGTTTCTCTTTGCTCCGATTATTGGCATATGGTACTCCTTCCATACTTACTTTCCTCAGTAATGGATCTACTCTTTTTTTTTTTCCACAAGAGAAAATTGTAAATTAGCTTTATTCCAGTTCTTTATTTACATCTGTTTTCCTATAATTATAGCTTTTACTTTAATATACTCTGCATCTGTAATGCTTAACACTTTTAAATGTATTTAGACCTTAGAATCTTTTGAATGTGTGGTGGTAGACTCCCAGATTTTTTAACATGTGTCCAAGTGGAATACAGCTGTTGGGACTCATCCCATCACTGTGGTTTTGCAGTGCCCACTAACAGAGTAAACATCCAGACTTCGACTTCCCTACCTGGAGCTGTCTTCAATTTGAGATTCCATTTCTTCAATTATATAATTTTATAAACCCAGTAGCTCTAGCTATAAACCCATAGCTCCAGCTCTATTACTTTAAGATAATTATTTTATTTATTTCTGTAAAATAGGAAGCTTTATATCAATATGAATGAATCTGTATCAGGGCTTTTGCTAGCTATGCATAGTTTGAACACAAAACGTTATTTGTGGAATATGTTTGTTTATTACATCTAAGTGCTCTACAGGTAACATGTTTCATTATATGATCTATTTTTTGCAACAACTTAGCTGGTTTTATTTTTCTTTTCTTGGTTGCATGAGTTGGAATAGCAGTGGAGTTATGTGCACTATTTCTTTTTATGAGCATGATCTGCACCTTGTGTTATGTGCTTCAATGTTTCTCTGTAAATCTTCAGTTAAATTAAAGAAGGCTGTTCAAGGAGGAGGAAACAGGAACCAAAACAATAATGGAGACAAGTAGGTCATCAGAAGGACTCTTAGCTGGAAAGTGTTCAGGTAACATCCTACCACAAAAGCGTGGTTTGCTATCCCCAGTGTTGAAAGCCTAGGATCAGAGAATCGTGTTTAATGGTGATGGTATCTAAAGCAAGAAGCACTGCCCTGATTTTTGCATGTTTTGCTGTAGAGACAGACCTGTGAAACAGAGAGATGCAGAGATGCAACAAGCAGCTTGGTGGTCCCAGCCAAGAAGTGTGAATGAACCTGCATTATTAACAGCTGATGTAAACTTAGGAAAGGAGATGTGGGTACAGAACTCTGCTTCCTTTGCCCATCTTCCTATGTAATACATTTCTTTCCACATTTTTT
This sequence comes from Pachycephala philippinensis, assembly GCA_013397055.1. Lineage (NCBI taxonomy): Eukaryota > Metazoa > Chordata > Aves > Passeriformes > Pachycephala > Pachycephala philippinensis. The sequence continues at coordinate 976,580 of VWZT01011297.1, read as the reverse complement.
TTTTCTATTTTTGTTTTGAAGCTGTTCCTTGAGCTTCTGCTGTCCATCAGGTCCCTGAATATAAGAATCTTTCAAGTTCCAAACCCATTTGTCAGGTTAAAATGTCTGTTAAGCAGGAGAATAAAAGCGAAGACTCTGTGACAAGGATGCACGGTAGAACTGGTTCCAAAGAATGATGCTTTTAGAAGGGAGAAAAAAACCCCTGTGACAACTATCTGGCCAGAATAACACTTTGCTATATGTTGTGGCCACTACAATGAAAAAGCTTTAAACCAAGTTATTTTAGAAACTATATTAGCAGTATTCATTAAAACATACAGAACTTTTCCTAATGCAATTGGAAAAAAACCCCTGTATTCATGTTAAATATTTTCTATATTTTGGCTATTCACAGAGTGGATTAACTTCATTCCTTAGTACTAGTTTGTTTAAATGATGCACAGATTTTAATGTTAGTTTTCTACCTAATACAGGTTATTATTTGAAATGAACCCTCTTCAAAGGTGTTCTTATTTTATTTTTTCCTGTATTCTTAGCCATATGTTTCCAAATATGTGATTCCAGAGCTTATTAAAAGCACAAATTTCTCTCCATCTTTAATCACATTATAGCTACTAATGTACATCTTGCATATGGCTTCTCATTAAGAGCAACTGACAATGATAATGCTACAGTAAGGAAAGAATGAAGACCAGAGAAGATATTCTTAAGCTAAAGTTCTAGCTGCAGCACAAAATCACCTATATTTCACAGAAGAAATGCAGTGGGAGTATTTCTGTTATCAGTTGCCTCCCTGACTATCCCACTGGCTTTCCTGACACAGGGACTGCTTCTGCCACTACTGCCAGTGACAGGGGCTTGCACTCCATGATACAACTGAGGACTGACTGAATTTTGCAATTCTGCAAAGTGGCCAAGTTAAGAGTGATTTGAAGTACAGCAAAACTCCTGAGTTACACACAGAAAGACAGCGCTCTTTCAGTAAGACATCAAATTTGATCAGATTGTTAGGATTGTGAAACCGAATATGTGTAACAACCACGACATTTGTAAAATCTGCTCTTACCACTGTACGAAAAAAAATTTTCATTGCCCATCTTTAAAGTTAAATATTGGTTGAACGTGACTGAACTAATTAGGTACATAAACAACTTTTTATGTTGACTCTTGGTAGTCTTGCCTGTGTTCTTTCCTTCTCCTTTTTGTGTACTCACAATTCTGCAAAGTATTAGCAAGCCTGGATGACTTTATACCTTGTCTGTATCACAACTGGACAGATTAAATGCCTCTGTTTTTGATTAGGTTATTTTTCCTACACAGAGCATGTGTTTACCTTTTTAAAATCATGATCTCTACAAACAAGACTGAATAAGATCAATAAACAAATTTAGCAAACACTACAAAAGCAACTTGCTTAAATTAGTAAAATAACACAGATGAGGTCTTAGGTTTCACAGTTATCTAATGCGTCATACAGTTACCATTTTGCTTTTGAGATTAGAGACTCAAATGTTAATTATGCTATTATTATCTAAGAAACATCAAACTTAGAGATTTTTAGGTAGCTTAGAGTGAAAATAATAATGACAAGAATTTATAATATGGTCAAAATTATTATCAACAAGAAGTAATAAATTTATTTGAAAAGAAACTACACAGATCTGCTATATGTATCAACTAATTTCTTGAACTCCTTCGGAATGAGTTTATTTTTTAAGAGGTATTTGGCATTATTTCTTTAAAACCTGATCAGAAGTGAAAAAAAAGCTTTCTCTTTGACCCCATCACCAAACGTATCTGTAAACATCGAAAAAAAATATCACAACGCATTTTACTCACCCTCATCCTTCCATTTCTTATTGCTGGTCCATCTTCTGCTAACCTCAACACATACAAATCCATTTTATATTCCCTTCCTCCTCGAATACTAAACCCAAACCCTTTGGCTCCTTTCTCCAAATCAACGGTGAAATAATCAAAGTCCTGTACAGACAAATACAAAATGAAAGACAATTAATTGTATGAACATTGTGGTAGGCATTCAAGAAAACTTTAAAATAAATATCTTCAAAAATGTATTAATCAACTTGATATAAGCAAAGCTCCATAGAGGGGTCTGGGAGGGAAATTGCTATGTAGCTGCTGATCCATTGTCAGCCAAGAGGGCAAGATCCATGAGACCAGGAGAAAATAAAGAGCAAGCTTGGGTTGTGTAGTCTAGTGATCAGAGAATTAAACTGGTGATGCTGAGAAACAGCCAGTCCAAGCATCTCTCTAGATGCTAAGAAGCATCTTATAGGGTATGCCCATGGGAACAGGGATTTGCTATTTAGATACTGAAATGCACTGTATTTTCATAGGGTTCTCTGGATCCCATTCAGGAATTTCAATATTTTTCTTGATATGTTTTATGTGTCTGGTTTTGAAAATATGGACATGCAAACCACCTATACATGGTTCCAGCATATACTGTCCAGAAGTTTACATTCTCTTATTTAATATTTTTTGACCTCTGTTTTTCCTGCCTTTAAGTAAGGAGAAAGGAAGGTTTTTTTTCAAACTCTGAACTTTGAGCCAAATCCTCAATCTTCAAAACTGTCAGTAAATATCTGTCATCAGAGGAGTCTTGTCTAAGGTACCATAACTCTTCATCTAACTCATCATCTCTTTGAATTTGTCAGACCATGCTTGATGTCAAAGAAACTAGTTGCATGAGACAGTTTCTACTCATCCAGACTACTACCATCAGAAATGCAATTTTATCAGTCAGGATTTTCATTCATTTATGTATTTATTCCGATTAGATAAAATCTTAATTTTTAAGAATGCTGTAGAAATGCAGTCTGACCTAAGTACACCCACCATTTGATGACTATGTCTCAAGAATGAAAAGATTCCTCTGCTGATGAAAAGGCTTTTTATGTTAGAATTTTTATTTCAACTCTCCAGTACCTCAAAACCGGCATTTATTTAACATTACAGTTACACAATTACAAATGTAACGTTAATTTACAGATCACACTTTACATTAATATTAATGGTTTGGAAATAATTTCCTCTACAGAGAAACAGCAACTCAGAGTAAAACCCATGAATGTGCCTTTTCCTTGCACAATATGACCTTCCTTAGCAATATCCCTGACCCGTCCCTACAGACCGTGACGCCTCCTGCGTGGGAGCGCCCTGAGTGTGAGTGTCTGTACCTGGGGCTGCCTGTACTCGGACAGAGGGTACTGCCTGGTGTCGGGGGAGTGCTGCCTGTAGTCCATCAGCGGTGGCTGCCTGTAGTCCAGCGGCGGTGGCTGCTGGTAGTCCATCACCGGGGGGTGCCGGTAGTCCAGCGGCGGCTGCCGGTAGTCCGTGGAGGACTGCCTGTAGTCTGTGAACGGGGGCTGCCGGATATCGGGCTTCACATCCTGCCTGGCTTTTACTTCTGACCTATAACTGAGGAAGGCACAGCGGCTTAGTTTCAGAGAGCGGCAAACCATTAAGAATATGCATTGCATGCAATACTGAGGAGTGAAAATGAGCTGCCTGGCTGCAAAATTGCATGAAATAAATTTTCACATAGAAGCAAAACTCTCAAGGGTAAAGAGTCGAGCCGTCCAAAAACAGTGAGCGCTTTTGAAACATGGGCATAAGCAATTTTCCCTCAGGTCATACTATGCAATTTTCCAGCTTGTATCAGGGAGATCAGAACTAAACTCAAAGGGACAGGAACAGAAAAAGCATCTTGATTCCCACTTACCTTGCCTATTTGGAAGATGAAACTACATGAGAAAACACCCGCTATAGTCGCTACAAAATAATTCACTGCGTTTATAAAGTGCTTTTTTCCAGAATTAATATTTCTATAGAATAAGTGGAATATGAATGCAGTTTATATCCCCTTTCATTGACATAAAGCTTATGTGAGGTTCTTAAGGTTAAAAAAGGATAAATTCTTTGTCTTAGCTGTTATCTTTTTAATGAAAGCTATTCTTTGATATAAAATATGTTGATATAGTGTGTAGTACTTTTATTATACACTCCCTATGATGCTATCTGGCTAAAAGCTATGTCACTAAAGTCATATCAGTAGTTATGCACAGAAATGACACAAGGTGAAAAGAAAAAAAAATGGTTATGAGGAATTATTTATAAGTAAATTATCGCTTTAGCTGGTTACAGGGAGATGGGTCCTAAAATTTGAAAGAAAATATTACTTTCTGAGGTACAGTGACTAGTTATTTATTTTATTCAGATGGGAATTGCCCTTACCACATGGAACTCAGCACATAATGGCATTTCACACTTCAGGATGAAGTAAAGAACATTTCTTCTTGCAAACATCCATACCTCAGCCATGTGGTGTGCTGAAGAGGCACAAAGAAAGTCCTAAACTCTTTTAGCAAGGTAATTCTGTGATAGTGCTTTGGGTTAGATTTTAACAAAAATGTTCACATAGTGGATGTTCTTACACTATTCCCTAGGTGCCAAAGGAAATACTTCTTTCCTGTGCAGGAAATAGACATTTCAAACTCTGCTTTAATAATGGACTGGAAGTTTTTAGTCAAGCAAGTGAGAATGTCTGTACATGGACACATACAGACACAGAGACACATATAGACTGTGGAAGGGATTTTGAAATGTACTAAATGACTACAAAAATTACATTCTGAATTTGTTTTTAATTATGTGGATTTACATATAAAAAGGTAATCTGAATCTAAATGTTTCAAAATGTCTGCTATGTTTCAAAACTTCATTATTTTATATTAATATAGTTACAGTGACATTATGGCAAATCTTCCTATACAATAGTGTTAATAATCTGAATGTCTAACCAGACACAAAAATATCAGAACTATTTCCCTTTGAGTTTTCTGAGAAGATTAAAACAGACTGCTGCCACGTGTTCTTTTAAAACCTGTACATGGCATCTATAATAAGACCTGCATGCACACATGCAATCCTCTTACTTTCTTTACTCAGTATCATGATCCTGTAAAAAGAAGACAGAGGACAAACAGGCTTACTGTGATACTGAGCCTTATTAATATTGGAAGTAAAAAAAAAATAGTTAATATTCCTAAGAGTTTTAAAATCTTATTTTGGTAAAGAAACAATGTATGTGTCTATACAGACAATCTGTAATCTAGTTTACAAAATCTAGTGAAAAATAATGCTATATGAACTACTAGATCAACTAGTAGTTGATATTTTTCTGAAATAATAGTCATCTTTAGTCAGGTTCCCAATATATGGCCACAGCTGCATATCAGGAGATGATGTTTTTATTCACAGATGGAGGCACTGTAATTTTTGCTGAATATGTAAATGGTGACACGAGCAATTATAGCTTACACTTTTCAGTAAAATTATTACAGAATTTCTTTCTGAAACTTTAATTAATATCATTTGCTGGTCCCATCTGAAAATTCCCAATTTAAAGATATTTAATACTGACTTACAACAGCACAGAATGAATTTTGTGAAAACTTTGTATTGAATTTTGTCAGAAACATATGTCTTCTAGGAGGTGATCACTTTTGGAAAAAGTACTCAATGAAATATAAGGCAAAGCAGTTTTCCTAATTACTAATTGAAAGAAAATAATTCTGGGCAAGTGAAAGTACTACATCTGTTAAGCAAGGAGAATTAGAGGGTATAGCATCTAAATCACAACTGAACTCAAGTATTTTCAGAGGAGAAAAGTTACAATCCTGTAGCCAGCATCATTTGGGGAAGAGGATCTTGATGATATGTGTTGGTCACTGAAGATTAGCATAAAGACAGTCAGTGTAATCAGCCTTGTTTAACATGCTAAAAAATAATCCAAAGACTAAATAGTGCTGATTGGAGGTCACAGAAAGTTGTATCATCCCACAGCCTGAGTGTGCTTTTTATATAAAGAGCTTCTGATACAGCTGGTCACAAAACTTCTGTCCCCCTGCAATTTAATTTCCATCACAGACAAATTTGCTAATGTATATGCATAAATTACACATGAGAACTTGGCTGATGAGCGATACACCAGAGATAAAACCCACCATAAAAATATCTTCCTGACTCCAGACTAATATACAAGGGGAAAAAAAAGAGCATTAAGAGAATGAAAAACCTGTTCTCGTGTCCCTGTGGCTGGAGGGGCTGCGGAGGCGGAGGCTGGGCCACGGGGCTGTGCTGGGCCACGGGGCTCTGCTGCGCCAGGGGACTCTGCTGGGCCATGGGGCTGTGCTGCTGGGCCATGGGGCTCTGCTTCTCCGAGCTGGGGGCCGAGGCTGGGCTGTTCAGCTCTGCGTGATGGGGAGATGGAGATTAAAAACCTGTCACAGTGCAGCATTTAATAAAGGGCAAAGGTACACAATAATAATTTTTGGTCACACACTACCTCTGCAAATTTATGCTTTGTTGGTTTTACTCTCTCAGGTTATAATTAGATTTTAAGACATTTGAACCTAATGGTCTCCTTTTGATAGTCTGTGGGATCCGAAATCTTGGTCACTTCTATAATTCTGGTTGACACCGTCATTATTTAAAACACAGTTAAACAAGGGAAATTACTTCCATGTTCCACATATTCTTTTAAAGCCATCAGAAATACTGATCATGGAATGACAGAATGAGAGAACCATAGAATAGTTTGGGTTGGAAAGGACATTTTAAGATCATCTAGTCCAACCCTCCTGCAATGAACAGGGACATCTTCAAGAAGGCCATGTTGCTCAGAGCCCTGTCCAACCCGGCCTTAAATTTTGACAGGAATGCCAGGATGGGGCATCTACCACCTCTCTGGGCAACCTGTTACAGCATTTCATTACCCTCATCATAAAAAAAAAAAAAAAATCTCTTTTTTATATCTGTCTGAATCTACCTTTCCATAGTTCAAAGCTATAAGACCCCTTGTCCTATCATAACAGGCCCTGCTAAAACGTCTGTCCCCATATTTCTTATAAGCCCCCTTTAAGTACTGCAAGGCCACAGTAAGGTCTCCTTGGAGCCTTCTCTTCTCCAGGCTGAATAACACCAACTCTCTCAGCCTCTCCTCATAGGAGAGACGATCCAGCCCTCTGATCATCTTCATGACCCTCTTTTGGAACTGTTCAAACAGATCCAGAGGACCCCACAGCTGGATTCAGAACTCCAGGTGGGGTCTCATGAGAGCAGAGTAGAGGGGCAGAATCACTTCCCTCAACCTGATCATCCATCAAACCATCCCCCAATCAAATTAATCTCTCTCCAATTTAGAGAGAGAAATGCTGGAGGGTACCATGTCAAAGGCCTTACAGAGGTCCAGATAGGCGAGATCCATAGCTCCTCCCTTGCCCATTGTTGTCCACTGATGTAGTTACTCCACTGTAGAATGCCACTAGGTTGGTCAGGCAGGACTTGCCCTTGGTGAAGCTGTGCTGGCTGTCCTGAATCACCTCCCTGTGCCTTAGCACAGCTACTAGATATTTGAAATGCTTTCCACTTAGAAAAAAAATTTTTTTTTGAGAGAATGAAAGCATTTTACTGCTTTCTCCACTGTTTGGGATGATAGACCTATCACAAAAGTTAAAACACCAGTGTCCTTATGTTAGCTCCTGCTTTCTTTGAGCTCATCAAGAGTTTCCAGTCTTTTTAAATTTTTGGGGACTGTGAACAGTAAAACAGTAAACCCAATCTCAGTGAATTCTGACTAACCATTTAAATCGATGTTTTATTTCACTGTATTGTTTCAAATGACGAGGGTTTCACATTAGAACAGTGCAGAAAAACAGAATCCTTCTTTCCAAACAACACAAAATACAAAAAGACAGAGAGATTGGCATAGGATATATGGTTTCATTGCTTTGTTACAAATAAAGGATGCCAATCTTCATTCAGGCTTCCTGCTGGACTTGGGGGAAGACACATTTGGCACTGAGCTCTTATCAAATATACTTCTTCCAACATACTGGCACAGTCTTGTTGTTCACCATTTACCTATTAGGAAGCATAAATGAGAGAGACTCCACCCACAGGAGGACAGAGCACTGTAGAAGTTCCTGCATTATCAACAGCAAAGGCAAATATTATATTTTTTTTATTCCTGCTTGCAACAGAAGGAGTGAGGCCAGTGTGGCATGGTGCAAAGCAACCAAAATGGACACACAAATGGCTGAGCATCCCTAACAGCAACAGCTACACGATACAGATCTTGCCTAGTTTTACATTTGAATCTAAATCTAGTTTTTAATTTTTAATTGTTTTATTTTCAAATTTTTAACATGTGAGTTATTCCCTATGGCTGTACATTCCTAATGGTTCTCTACTTATCTAATTTATGCTCACAGTTATTATAAAAATTTTGGCTGCTATATTAAAAATATTTTCAATTTAGGATTAATTGTCAAAAAAAGCTTGTGTACTTGCACTTAAAACACTCCCCATGCAGGCATCAGCAATACTTGTCTGTGTAATAACTATGCTTAAGGCTGTAATCACCCATTTTGCATCTGTGAGTCTCTTTTGTATTGCAAGTTTTAGCGAGGAAGATTGGAAATGTTGGCCCTCATTTCTACATTACTCTCATAACTATGGATGAACTGGTCAAATCATGAGCTGCTTCTAAAACTGCTTTGCATTTATATGGTATTTTTTACCTGAAAGTATATTACAGAGGTATTAGATTTTTTCCCAATTTTTATAAGCTGGGAAGCTAATATCAGAAGGCAAATGAGGTGTCCAGTGTCACACAGTCACACAGGGGAGCTGTCCCTTGGGCACAGATCATTTCTCACCACCAGCACCTGCGAACATCTTGTAGCACTACAACTCAGCTGCACCTCTGCTTTCTTTCTAATTTAATGTATCCATCTCTAACACTGAACTATTAATGATGTCATTTAACCTGGATACTAGAGAGGCTTAAACAAACTTCATGGACTGTATGAAGTATCACGCTTGTTTTAGATGCTTGCAAAGCTGACCTCCAGTAATTACACAGATGCTAATTGATGTGAATTCTAAATTTGTGTATATTTGTGGTTTTCCCTTCACTGAATTCACTTAACAAAGTAGATGAGTTCCCTCAGCTGCAGTCCATGATGAGTGTCAGACTATTTCCCTGTCTGTTGCTGGATGCAGCAGCAGAAGGTGAAGCTCATCTAACTGGACCAAGGATGATTAAGTAATTCCCTTACTTTCTGTGTGTCATTCCCAGCTCTACTGGTATTTGTTGCTGAGATATAAAGATATAGTCTCATTAATGTGGTACAATTTATGCAACAGTGCAGCACACTGTTAAACTAAAAAAAGCCCTGAAATCAACCCCAAACCCCATGGAACCAACATCAAAAGATCTTCACTGATTAGATGTCGAGTAATGACCAGAATAATGAGTCTATCCCCTTATCCTCACCCTACAAATGAGATAATTCAGGGTTCAGTTCTTCCTGCCTTGTGCATTTACAGTGATGTATCACTACATGATAGTGATGGAAGAAACTGCCAAATCTGAACTCTTCCTTCACATCACTTTTTGTCACACGTAGCTGGTAGCTGAACATGCCTGGTGACAGCCATTGTAGTCTCTTGTGAATCACTTTGTCAAACTTTGGCTTGGCTTATAGCAAGATACAAGGGAACGGAATCAAAACTTGGCTCTCTTGTAGAGTGCTTTTCCACGCAGAAGACAATTCTTACAAAAGACATTAATATCCTCTTTCTCTCTCACTTTCAGGTTTCTCCAGGTTTGCTTTAAATATCCTTTTCATAACTTGAAACCTTTTCAAGAATTCAGATCCTATCCAAGCTAGTTCTGAGCTCGTAATTCTGGTGTGCTGCACATTACAGCTGAGGAAGGAGAACAAAAGATACTCTTTCAAGTGGTGACATAATTTAGGCTAATTGGAGGCTACTTAAAATTTTCTTCCTGTTTTTAAGGGCCATTAACTTACCCTCCTGAGGAATGATGCGAAGAGTTACACTGAGACCTGCATCTTTAATTAGCTTCACAATATCTGCATGAGGCATGTTAATAATAGACTGGCCATTCACAGCTAAGATCCGGTCTCCAACTTTAAGTTTTGCACAGCGATCCGCAGGACTTCCATCAATTATCCGCCCTATTTTATGGGGTACAGCTAGACAAGAAACAATAGACACAGTAAACATGTGCTGAAACAAGTGGTGATGTTCACAAGCAAAAGTAAATGAGTTCATTTTGGAAGAAAGTTCTATATGAACTAAAAGACCAGCTTGTGTAAAAGCATATAAGAATATAAATTCTTATACAATGTCATTTGCATTAACACAGTACTGTGTTTTTTCACTAAAAATTCAGAATCCAGATGCACATATACACATGGCATATACATATGAAGTTCAAAATAAGTTTATAATTCAGCTATTTTGCAAACTTGGCGTGAAACCACCTAATAAGCAGATCAGGAAAACAATAAGGCATTAAAACAGGGACAGGGAATAAATTTGCACAATAAGTAGCAGTCATAAATTGTCTCCCACCTCCTGGTTTACGGAATTTCTTTATTTGTATGTTGCAATAGAGGCACTAAAAACATTATTTATTTTATATACAAAAAAATGTTACTGAAAATGCCCAGGCTACATGAAATTGTTCTCCTCCACTCAAATGTGTTTATTGGTAAGTAGAAATAATACTGAAGATTTATTGAGCTGTGCAGCTCTCTAATTAGATATGAATAATAAATGAATAGAATTGAATCGACAGTTAACTATGAGTACGTAGACATGTACTACATCAAAACATCTCAGCCCCCTTCTCAAAACATTACAGAACAAAGCTTTTCCTTTTGTTGTTCTCTGTGGTTCTTCACCTTTCTGTTCACTCCATCCATGCTCTTGTTCTGTCTTTTCCCTCATTTTCGACTGAATTTTCCAAATATTATTCTTGATTTTTTTGCCCAGTGTTTTGACTCTATTATCCTCTGGTTTTTAACTAAATGCATATGCTACAGCTGACTGCTTTCTCTAGGCTCCCTAAAGAGCATGCTACTTTTCTTTCTCCCAACTACTCATAAATAATGCTTATCACAATTAAATTTGACTATATAGTCTATTAATATCCTAATGGTGTTTGTGTATTCCTCCGCAGTCCCACACTTCAGTCTTGGAAAGCTTAGCAGAAAGCAGCTCAGCCCCACTATCCACCTTTAAACTGGTGTTTAAAAACAATGTGCTTCTTTTTTCTAAAATAATATAACCTTAACATTTTATTATCTACAGAGAACTTGGAAAAATGAAAGACTGTTCGAACACTTTTTGGGAAATATCTAGGCTATCAATGCTTATTTAAACCAAAGCTCTAACAGGAGATGTGTTCAGAATACCTTGCTGCAGAACAAATTTCTCAGCACCCTGATAAACATTTACTGAAGGTTTTGGTGACTAACACAGACTGCACATCTGATATAAAGTCACAATACACATACCTCGAAGTGACTTTTGTTTCTAGTATGGATGTAAGTGTTGTTTACAGTGTTAAAAATTAATTTTCTGAAAACTGAAAACATAAGTGAGTACTCAGAAGTGCAAGCCATAATCAAACTGCATCCTTCTTTACCGCTATAGTTCACGCAAGAATATAAATTAAAACATGGCTTTAGTAATACAGACACAACTAATGTACTTCAGAAATGTCTCACTGCTTAGGAAATAAGCACCTAATTTATGTCATAATGCCTAAACATTTCTATGTTTTAAAATATACTAAATATGTATAGCCACACTTTCTACAAAAATTGTGTTTATTTTGCCCTTATTGCAGACGTATAACTGCCATGCATACATATCAGTAACCAAACAAACAAAAGAGTAACTTGACTCTAACACAGTTTATGCTCACACAGAGCCTTTTTTATCAAATCAGTCCTTAAAGCATCACCAAGAATCATTTAAACTAATACTAAAATGTGCCTGTTTCTGGCACATGTAATAAAAGATCTGTCTGAAATTGTCATGTCTTTACTATATATTAGTGGAGATCTGAAAATGAGACTGTCTTATCTAAAACCCAAGAAATTTGGTAGTAAGAAAGAAGGGGAAATATGGCAGAGATACCACAGCTAAAACCTCCATGCTTGCCATTTCTAACCCTAAAGATGTTTTTGCTAGCCTAAATATTTAAGTAGAGACATCATCTCAATAGTAAGGGGTGTGGGAGGGTAGGGGGGTGGGAAGTCCTACTGATTTGCCAGAAAAATTTTTTGGTTGGACTTCTTGTACCTGACAAGTGAATAGAGCAGATGTCTGCATGTTTGAGATGTCTGCTGAAATCAAAGTTGGAGGTGGGAGAGCCACGAGAGCCTAATTCAGATCCAAATCCTGAGAAAAGGAGGGAGAAAGAGGAGGAACTTGGTGTTCTTTTCTTCTTCCCTTTAAGCCTAATGGCCTTCACCTTCCTGATAAGGGTATCTACTCCAAATGTTTTAGTATCCCTGAACTCTCTTCGTTCTGTCGTGTTACGAAAGGATCAAGAGTAGGTGACCATCCGAACAAAGCTTGTGTCTGTCAAGGTACCTTTTCTACTCCCCTTTGGTATTTGAGGATTTAATGCTCCTCTTCTCAGGCTGTATTGGTGCCATGTGTTGCCAGTTGATCTTGCTGCAAAGTAGGGTGTGGGAAGATTTTGCAGAAGGAACCTGAATCTCTGCTGGATTCCAGGTTACACTGTTAGGCTCTATAGGGTTTTATGGGCAAATCTAGTGACTTACTAACGGAACTCGTGGCCACTCAGCAGGAACCGGTTTATGCACATTTCTGGATAATATGAGGAGAAGTTTGTCTCCTGGCTCCTTCCCTCCCAGTAATATTATCCTGAGGAGTTTCTGTTCTTTGCTTCTCTTCCCAGTGGAACTCTGCCTGAGAGCCCTCCTAAGCCACAACATCCTGGCTACCATGGTCCCAACTGCTTTCTTGGGAAGAGAGGATTTATTTAAGGCTTTATTTACAAGCATGAGTGCTTCTAAGGGATGCAGATTATCTGATGTGCAGGTTGATCACAAAAAAACAACCATGTTAAAATGTGTTAGAAAACTTCCAATTTTTAGAGAGAGCCTTTGGTGCTGAAATACTTACTTTGAAGGGATAAGAAGGAGCTACTCTCATAGGGGATTAATTAGGTAAAAGATCAGGAACAAAGGTAGAAATGAACTGTGAATTTCCATAATGGAGAATTTTTTATCATTCAGAATGGTCACATCTAAAACAAGTACGGAAGAGCTGTAAATTGTCAGTAGGGAGTGGGTTGACTGAAGTGGCAGACTAGATCTCATGAAAAGAAATGCAGGATAATGCACATAAGGAAAAATAACCCTGCCTAAGATTAAGCAGAGATGAGCCCTAAATTAATTATTATCACTCAAGAGACCTTGAAATGCGTGCCTACTTCTCTAAAACCATAAACTCATTAAAACAGTCAATATGACATTACGAGTCAGAAAAAAAATAACAAATGAAAGAAACTATTGCTAGTTACTGATGTGCACCTAAAGTCTGAGTATTGCTGATAGTTTCAGTATCCTCATCTCAAAAATCAGCAGTGAACTCACAAAGATTCAGAGAAGGGAAGCATGGAAGTCAGAAGCAGAAAACAGACTCTGCTCAAAGGAGTTGTCCATGAACTCACTGTCTACAGCTTGGGAAAGAGAAGCTGGGGCAACCTTCTGGAGGGGCAAAAGAATAAAAAGATTCAGGAAGGGATTAGACCAATTTACAGGGGTGGACTTATTGCTGATTAAATCAGAAAGTGTTGGCTGTGAAAGCTGAGGTGACGCCTGGGTAAGTCCTGTCTGCTGTAGGTGCTGTCCTCTCTGTCACTGGTCACGGCCAAGGGACAGCATGGAGCTGTGTGGCTGCTTGGTCTCTCCCACCATGGCAGGTCTCTTCTTGGGAAGAAACCTCCCCTGTCTGGAATTTCATTAGGGTTTTGTTAACATATAGTATTTTTTTTCTTAATTGCATCTTTGCTGTTTTATTTTTATCTAAGCAGAGCATTTAATAATGTAACCTTTTAAAGGAAGTCCCAGATCACCCGACTGGTGGTAAATGCTTCTATCACCTTAAAAATTTTTACTAATCTATTCATGCTTCTTTTAAGAATTCGCCACAAGCTGTTCTCCTAGCATATGTACATATTGAACAGTGGCAGCATGTGCCTGGATGAGACTTTTCAGAGAATTTGATCCACTTACTTCAAAACACTGAGTTACCTGAGCAGCATTTAAGATTAGCAGGCTATATGAAAGACTTGGGTTAGTGGGTTTTTTTCCCAAGAAACCCATTGTTCTTGCTGAAAGTGAGCACAGAAAACAAGCTGCCCCTTTGCAGAACAATTCATTTCTTGGTTCTCTCAGACTACACAATGAATGAGACTGCAAGGGCAAAATAGTATTGTAAACATGAATACTTATTAATGGGGATTAATACTTATTTTTTAGCTGTTGGAAATATGGGAAATTATTAAGAATGAATTTATATTTATATAAACCACACAGTCCTTCAAAACAGACATATAGGGTCCTTTTCTCCAATACTATCAAGTCATGCAAAATGTGATACTCAGGAGTGATACAGCTGGATATCTACCTTAAGATAAAAGAAAACCTTCCAAGGCATAATCCTAGACCCAGAATAATCTAGCACAGAGCAGCAATGCCACAGAAACCTTACCTAACAAAAGATCTTACAATGGGATATAACTTTTCTGCAGTGTATTTTTCAAAATTTCATGACTTGGGGAAGATTTGAATCCTGAGAGCACCAAAGCGTATGTGATTTTTTCTTTCATTAATCTCTCCTCCTAAATCTCGCTCAGATATTTACAGCACTACAGCACTACAGCACAAGCTGACCCAGAGTTGGCATGTAGCAGCTGATGCTTTCCCAGAAGGTAGTTAATTGTGCAATGATCAGCTCTTAGCTCATGAAAGAGAAATTAGATTTAAAAATTAAAAGACAAAATGATTTAAAAGATCTTTGGATTCAGAAAATGGATAAGGTCTGCTTTCAGAAACTTACTGATAACTACAAATTTACATTTTCCTCTCTATTAATATTTTTATTTGATAAAAATGACCCACTTTTGCTCTTCATGATTCAAATTAATATCCTTACCACACCTTCATGCCACAGAACAGAGAACAAATTTTGTGTCATTACACCTGAGTGTCCATATGCTTGGGTCAGCTGTACACAAACCCAGAGCAGTTGCTGAATATAGATACTGCTCCTAATACCATATATCACAGAAATACAGAAGGGCTGGGGTTTGAAGGGACCTCTGGAGATCACACAGTTCAACCTTCTGCTAAAGCAGGTTCACCCAGAGCAAATTGCACAGGATTGAGTCAGGTGGGTTTTGAATATCTCTGGAGAAGGAGACTTCACCACTTTTTGGGGGGCCTGGTCCAGTGCGTGGTTACCTTCAAAGGAAAGAAGCTTTTCAGAATGAACTTTCTGTTGTGGGGTTACAAGAGTAGGCCGTAGGCAGCCTTGGCCTCATGGCTTACAGCTGTAACCCTGGGGGAGGGAAGGCCAAGCATTGAATGCAGGTGTGGTGATTCCTACAACAAGAAGCACATGGGTAGCCCAAGGGATGATGGGTATAAAGGGCTGTGCTGTAGGATCACANGGACTGCAATCCACTTGGGGGAAGTGGAAAAGCCGGCCGGCGCGTAATCCCTGGGCGGGGGTGTGCCCAGGAGAGCCATGAGGAGCCTACGCATGTAAGTCCAGGATTGGACTGCCTTGGGCGGCTGTGCCTCTGGGAAGGATGGTGAGCCGCTGTAGCTCTTGCCCAAGCAAGTCTGGGATTGGACTGCTTTATGGATGACCGTGCCTCTAAGAGGGATGGTGAACCGCTGTAGCTCTTGCCCATAAGGTCGGTGAGCCGCTGTAGCTCTTCCCATGCGTGATTACTGCAGATGGTGCTGCAATGTTACACTGCAAACTGTGTTGGCCCGGTGTAAGGCAATATCTGGAACTATGTTGCCCCAGTGTACTGCGACATCTGTGTTTCAGGTTGTTCCAAATGCACATTTCTGGCTCTAATCTGTTGACACCTAACCTTAAGATATTTTTATGCAATGATAAGAGCCCCTCTTAGCCATCTCTTCTCCAGGCAGAACAGGCCCAGCTCCCTCAGCCTTTCCTCTAAAAGAGATTTTCCTGTTCCCTAATCATCCTCTTAGCGCTTCACTGGGCTCTCCCCAGTAGTTTCAGGTCTTTCTTGTATGGAGGAGCCCAGAACTGGGCACAGCACTCCAGATGTGGCCTCACTAGGGCTCAGTAGAGGGATAGGACCTCCCTCAACCTGCTGGCAATGCTCTTCCTAATGCTCCCCAGGACACCACTCTCCTTCTGGGCCACAAAGACACAGTGCCAGCTCATGGACAGCTCGTTGTCCAGCAGCACCCCCAGGTCCTTCTCTGCAGAGCTGCTTTCCACAAGTCAGCCCCAGCCTGTGCTGGTGCCTGGGGTTATTCCTCCCTCGATGCAGGACCTTGCACCTGCCTGTTCAAAGTTCATTAAGTTCCTCTCCCCACAACTCTCGAGATTGCCCAGGTCCTGCCAGCAGAGCTTTCAGGTGTATCAGCCTCTCCTCCCAGTTTTGCAACATCAGCAAGCTTGAGGGCACACTCTGTCCTTTCACCCGGACCATTGATGAACAAATTAAACAAGACTGATATCTATCAGCCTCTTGCTTTTTGAAAGATCCACAAACTAAAAAGAGTGCATTCTAGGAAAATACTACCACAAATAAGGCTTTTCTTATTTACATCAGTAATTTTTTTTACATCTATTCAGTACTTCTAGACATAACTGTCGAGACTATGTTTTTTAGACAGCAACTTTCCAGTTTTTCCCCGTGTATAGTAGTTAAATGTCAAAAAGTATCAGTTAAGTGGAAAAAATCAAACCTCTGCTTTATCTATTAAAACCCTCCGGCAGATACATTCTTGCAATGTTTTCTGATGTTAACAGATATAGATAGTAAACCAAGCAAATGAGCCTTCCTGAGCCAGCTGTCCTTTTCAATGTTATACAGTGATCAAATGAATATTTATTATATTTTCAATTCTCTAAACATGCAAAAGTTTTCATTCAACCAGCAGGCTCCAGCATATCAGATTTTAATTGGAAGAATATATTAAATATAAACATCTGTTATTTCATTGCTCCGGAAAAATTTAAAATTTGGAAAACTTGAGTATGGTGGACTTTCCAACAGGGCTAAAAAATAATTTCCTGGTATTGATAGGGTATTTTATGTGACCCTTATTTGGAAAATAGAAATCTGTGGCATGCTGCATACTTGCAGGTGAAAATAATCCCTTTTCTTTATAAGATTAATGAATCCATGAATGGAAACATTCCATTATGTGGAATATTTGCGAGAGCAAATTTGCTTGCATAGCACAGGCATAAAAAGCTAGGTGGGAAGGAGTGCACATACCTTAGAAAGCTCAAGATCTAAGAAAAAAGAAAAGAACTTACATACTTTAATTCAAGCTTCTAATGAAAGCAAAACGGGCCCTGTGGAATTATTAGAAAAACCTTGATTCCCTTGATGGGTTTTGTGCTAAGAAAACTCACAGTGGTAGTTCCTTGAAAACACACGAGCAGCACCTGTAGGTCCAAATGATGTATTCAGAAAAATGCTGGAGGACAGAAATCATCTAGAGAGGGGAGTAATACAGTTAAGATCCTCTGTTCTTTACCACCAAAAAATATCAGATAGAAAATTGAGTATTTCATGCCTGCAAACTGCAGCAATGTATTTTGATGATATTAAAGACCTCTGACCTCTTAAGGTGATTCCACTATGATTAATTGCTTATGTTGATTTGCAAAACTAAATCACATAGAAATTTCTTTCAGCTGCAGGTTTTACTATCACTTAAACATATTTAGAAAGAGTGATTTTGTAGCTGAAGAGGCAGAACAGCTCAAACCTGAATATCAAAGCTACATAGAAATGAGAATCCAGATTCCTTGCCCACAAGTTGCAAATATCTTCCATGGGGGACTCACACTGTGGGTGGGTTTTCACTGCTATGCTCCAAAAATGTCCTAGGTGGGGTAGACAGACATCCTAATTTCCAAAGCTCTGTTTTCTTTAGAATTTGCAGATTGGTCACAGAAAATTATGTCCCTAGGCACCATCTTACCCAGGAAAAGCATGGGTGAAATTGCTGCACAAACAACTCAGATCACACAGTTATCACTGATCGATAAACTCGTTTTTATCTCTAAACTGTGAGGAGTTCAAAGAAACTCTGGGCTGAATGGGACTTATTCAGAATGCTGTTTTCTGCAGTCAGCAGAGGCTTATCTTGGATTTATGTTTTTTTAGTTAAGACTGCATGTTTTGAGAAATGAAAGAAACTTCTTTCATTAGACTCTGTTTTACCATGTTTTGAAAATCCAGCAGGCACTGGCATATGCAGTGTGGGGGTAAATTAATCTACAACTCCTCTTTTGCGAAGCAGGAGGAAGATCGTAACAAGTATGCAGTCATCTGCCTTTAATTTTTTGAAAATCTTTTATTGATTATGCCTGTATTTTCAGTTTGTTTACACTTTATAACTGTGCTAATTGACAGTACCTGCTACAGTAAAATTCCTGGAAATATTGCCAATTTTCCAATTTCACTGGAAGATGCAAGTTAACAAGGTCTGTTTACAACACAACTTTTCTCTCTACAAAAATCAGGATGTAAAGAGATTTACAGGGAATCACAAGTACTTCTAGATGAAGCTGCATCCCAAGCACATAAAGTAAAAGCAACAGGAAGATATGAAGTAGTCAGGGACAATTTTACTCCATGAAACTCTGGGACACATTCATCCAGAAATCTCATTCTGGCCATTTCCAGAAAGCTACAAGTGCTTTTCCATGGGCTGCAGATAGTGAATTTATCTTGATACCCTAAAAATATTTCCCTAAATGTAATGCAAAGTGTAGATTAATTACTTAAATTTAAGTATTTTAGCTGTAATTTCTCATGTGTGGAGAAGGGATGAGAGCCACATCCCCCTTTAATGTTGGAAACAGGATCTGGAGGAAGGCACAATAATATACTTTAGAGGCAGTGGAAGTTAATCCTTTCGTTAGAAATAGGTCAGGAGCCTGGACAGGTGTATTTTCTTTTCTTAATCTCTTAGCACTCTAAGATCCTCTGCGTGCTGCACTAGGCAAAATGACTTGCTTCTGGGTATACCATTCAAGCACAGCTCTTTATTTATCCACTTTATCTCCTTTTACTGATACAATTTCGAAGCATGGCTGACCTTTTCTATGCCCCTGCTTTGCCCTGTAAAATCTCTTCATTCAATCCCTGTCATTCATTTTCCACTCCTGATCTCCCCACATCAGAACTGTAGTTCAGTGCAAGACAATCCCCAGCGCTGGATTAGAGAACATCCCAAGCAATGTTTTGACAAAGGGGAAACAAAATTTCTACCATTATAGACACAGGAAAATAAATGTGCCACAAGAATAGGATGTTTAAGCAAGTACCAGTAAGGAAAAATGACATTCAGATCTAAAGGCTGACTCCAAACTACTTAACGTTAATTTATTAAAATGACAGCTATTACAGTGCTGCCCATCACAAAATGTGAAAAAATAGTCTGTTCCCTAATTATGGCTGTAGTCTGTCCTCACTCTGTGTCCACATCAATAGTGAAAAAAAATGCATTTATTATTTTGAAAATTTCTGCAAGGAAGAGGTAGGCCTGTAAATCAATGGTAACAACAAATCCCTTGCAAACCATGTTGAGAGAAAAGCTGACCAAGACCCTAAACCTCTTGGAAAAAGAGTGACATCTCTAATTCTGGGAGCTCCTGAGCCTTTCCTGGTTCATTCTCAGGTCAGAAGGAGCATGAAGCACTCCTAAGAGGCTGTGTGGGAGCAGTGCAGCCCACGCCCCATGAGAGGGTGGAAAAGGGATTTGAGACTCAGCTGGAGCACTGCTGTTGTGACTTCATGGGATTGTCCTACAGCTTCACAGACAGAGCAAACTCTCCTGGCAAACAGAGTGAGCTTTTGTGCAACCCCTTCAGCTTCAGGACAACTGTGAAGCAGCAAACTAATGAACCTGCAGCTCTGTAGCCAGTAGCAACTTTGCTGGAATGACTGCTTCAATTTAACAGTGCTTGAAGCACAGGCACCTAGCAACACAAAGTGCTTGCTCCTGTACTCAGCATGAGCTGTTGTAATCTGTTGGACTGTAAAACATAGTTTGTAAGTGTGATTCCAAGAACTAGGAAAATACTTTCAGTGCATAATGAATTGCCTTCCTGAGCAAAAGTGGTGATGATACTTATCCTTCCAAGACCTCAAGTCTTTTGCTTTTGCAAGAAAGCAGAGAAGGGAATAGAGTTATTGAAATAAACATTCTTAAATGAAAGGAACGCTTCTTCAGTTTGCCCTGAGCATGCTCCTAGTGAGACAACTTCCTGGAGAATGCTCTTCCTAACAGAGTCTGGCACTACATGATACTCCCTTTTCTGACCTATTTTGCCCATTTTGATTTTTTCAGAATTGCTTTGCAATTACAACATTAATGTTTAACTGTGCATGCATGTCTTCATAACATCATTCTCTTCCACATGGGGATGCAGGAACTGGCAACAAGTGCACTGGCTCTGAAACAAGGGACACTGGAACCAGAGTACAACATTTCACCCAATTAACATATTACTGCTATGAGAAGTGAGTAACTACCAAGGTATTAACACGGTCCCATGCAGGTTCACACTTCAATAGTGATGTATCATATATTTTGGATATTGCACTTCCTAAATCCATTTGATATTTTCCTGCTGTTGGTATGCTTTATACCCCTGATTGTGCATTTAAATAAAAGGATTTTGTGTTATTTCAAGCTAGAACGTACCTCAGGACAGTTACTCCGTTCTGTTTTCTACCAAAGGGCCCAAAACTTAGATGCTGTATTCTAAATGGATGCCAGTGAGTGCTGAGTTAAAAGGGGATAATAATTTCCCTCAATCTACTGGCTATGCTGCTTTTAATAAAGCTCAAATTACTTCACCCAAATAAATATTAAGTAAAGAAAATAACCTCTCTTACTCTAGAAAGAGTAAATAATTTTTAGATTGTTTTCATTACTGATGACAGACCAGGTAATTTTCAGCATATTTTTTCTACTACAGTTTTGTAACAGAATTCATATAGAAAGGGTATTTTCTTCTCTTTTCTGTCACTATCTAAAGTAAACGTAATTTTTTGTTCACCACTGTTCTTGTAAACTTAGGATTTGGTGCTTTTTGGGATCACTGAAATTCAATGCAGTTATTATTTGAATAAATTCTCTTGTCACTTCCACAGCAGACTGTCATTTCCCTTTACTATTGGTGATGTTCAACTGAGCATCTAAAATGACTACTTATGTAGTTGCATGTGGAGAAAGAAAGGTACTGAAAGAACATGTTGGAGGGTAGGAGGCAAAGCAGGATCTTGAACCTGGGTCTGCAGTCTTCAAGAGAATATTCCAGTCACAGAATTTTTATTTGCTTGAGCATTTTATCTTTTTCTTCCTCTCCCCTTTCCCTCTCCCTCTGCCCCAACCACAAACTCTCTCTATTAAATAATTTTCTTGAAAAAATCATGACTGACTTAACTGATTAACATGTATGTATCTCAACGGATTATTTTTTTTTCTTTTCTGATGTTCTGCAAAGAACTTCCAGTTCTTTGGCTATTATATTCAGTAATGTGAAAACTCGGAGTCCCAAGAGGCTAATTAGCTACGGTGTTGTTACAATATTAATTCTGGCAATCATGGAGTTTTAAAATTCAGCTGAGGTAACATGAAAAGCAACTCTTATAATAACTGCATGATCATGAAATACTGCAAAAAAGTTTTCTGAGATAATTTGCTATTGTGAGATAAGGTTTTCCCAGTACTCTCTTAGCTGCTTTTCAGGTATGAATTTAGAAGAATGATGTTTGGCCCTAAAAGTTGAAATAGTGATTTTATTTTGTCAGGAACCAGTTTCAGGCAAAAGAACAGTTCCTTCAAAACATGTTTTAATGTAGGGAAAGCATCAGATTAGGCTGCAACTTGCAAAATGATAAATGTTCTCACTCATCTTGGTTTTTCAGCTGTGGTTAGCGTTATTTGGTGGGGCATGTGGATGTCTCTCAATATAAAGCCTTTTTACTTCCTTCTTCCAGAGGGCTCAGCTCTCATTTGGTTAAATGTCATTGAAAGACCTAAGGGTGTCCCTGTGCCTCCAGCTGCCACTACCAGGGTTTGAGTCTTCTGTAGGTCCTATGTCACATCTGCCTGATCTCTCCCTGGATGTACCCAGGACAGCTCAGGTGGCACCAGGTGTCTATATTAAAGCAGTAAAACTGACCCACAGAACAAATCAGTTTTCTGAACAGAAAGTGAGCTGTAATTATTAAGGGCAGATCTTGCTACCTGAGTACAGAGAGATACACCTATCCCCCTGTTCTCAGCTGTAATTTTTTTGCTGTCTATACCCCAGCCAGTTAAATCAGCCTCTCCGCACCTGCATCTAAGATGTTTTCCCAATTTCCAGTTGCTTCTGCAGTCCCATGGCTAGACAGCTGTTGTCATAGGATTTGCTGTGAACTAAGATTTTTTTCAACTTGCTGAACTTCGTCTTGATTTATTAAAAAAAAAGTCTTATTCAGTTGCATGTGGGAGAATAATTTATTCACATAACCCTACTGGTTACTAACAGAGTCTCTTTGAGACATAATAGCAGAGAAAATCTTCTTTATGGGGGAATCCTCTAATACTCTGATAGTCAAGGAAGTGTGGAAAGCACAGAGCTTGAGAGGCCAGAATAACCTTTGGTTTTGTCCAAGACACAACAGACAAACAGTGCCCTGAATCAACATTGAGAGCATCTTCAGTTTAAATCCCTGCAGTGATAAATTATTAGCAGATATGTTTAAATTAATTATTGGTGTTTTTTATTTGGGGCAAACTTGGGAGAAAAAAGAACTGAAAAACGTGATTTGCTTACTTATTGTGGACCCAGATTCGGGCCTGTTCAGGGAGCTGATGATAACGAAGCCAAAGCCCTCGTTCTCCTTGCGGTGGATCACCACGTCACTGGTTTGCAGGCTGTGAGAGGCGAAGCCCTCGGGGGGTGTGGCATTGCTGCTGGAAACAGCGTGATTGCTGTTGGCATAAGTCGTGTAGTCACTTCTTGGAGAACTGTGGTGCGTAGACACTGAGCCTGGGCTTCTGCCATTCTCTGGGCAGGGTTCTCCTACAACATAAATCACACCAGTGTCACAGTCAGACTCGCTCAGTGGCTCTGTGACTTACAGTACATTTGCTAATGCAACATGAATACAGTTGACTGTCTACAGACCAGACTACCCCGAGTTTTAAACTAGGAGCTGTAAGAGATGCAGAGAGACAGGAATCTACACAATTATGCAGAACATTCAAGGGCAATCAGATAAAGCAAGCATGAACACTGACTGCTAAGGTAGCTACAAGAGAGGAGTGGAAAGTAAGAAACAGTGTCTATCTGGATTGCAAAAACATTAGCAAGTGCTATTCCCTTGTCTGCTAGTTGATCTGTCATTAATAGGAAAATGTGACCGTCTAATCCAATAAAAAATTATTTGTGTTTGGATTACAAGAATTTAAGCAGGGAGCTAACAGAGTAATTAGGATTAGCTGCATAATGTTCTTCTTGCAAGTTGATTAGCATGTTCAAAAGATGTTCACCAAACAGAGCTGTTATACAATGAAAAATGATCACAAGTAGTTTTTCTGTGGGTGTCATGGCAGAAGCAGTGGTCATTTAAAGGTTTGGAGAGGCTCTTGTTTGGCAAGTTCAAAAGAGCAGAAGTGAAAATGGAGTCCATGCACACTTTAGTATTGCTTTACAGTAACAAGAATAGGAAACAAGTTAAAACTTGTGGGACTGCACATTTTTTAGTGTGAGCATTTTGGCAATTGAAAACAGTAAAGATACACCTCTAGATGGGAAAAAAAGATTTATATTCCTTGCAGATCTAAGTTGTTTACACAAATCAGCATTTATTGACAGTTTTAATACAGAACTTTCAGATAAATGTAAGTAATATGTTTTCTGTTTGGAGCAACAAGAGTGGCAAAGTCATTTTACTGAACATGTGAGGCATTCCCCCATATACACATACATCCTAGGTAGAGAGTTTGCAAATTAGACCTTCAGTGTCTGTATATATTAATAAAACAAACAGCATCCAAGGACGAGCTGTTGTTTTCTCTGTCAGGTGTGTCCGTTAGCAGTCCTTCTGCAACTATGAAATAAAGTAATTAGAGAGTATAAAGAGGAAGAAAAAAAAACAATTATTATACTCCTGCTTTAAAACTGAAAATCTCTAAGAGTTATGGAACCAAATCTGCAACTAAAAGCCGTAGTCAGTGACAAGAGAGTTCTCATTTTATGGCTGTCATGTTTCAGAAAGCTGAATATTGTTTATGTCAGTATGGCTGCAACAGAAAGGAAATTATCTTACCCTGTAGAATGACCAAGAGATGGCTTGGCCATAAAAGAATGCAACTGAATGCCATTAAATATAGGAAAAGAAAGATAAAGGAGGAAAAGTTTAAATGGCCAGTCGACTGTCAACTGTGCAATAGATATTAATCAAAAAAATTACATTTTGCTTCTGCCTGTGAAAAAATGGCATTTTAATCCATGTTGTTCCAAATATCACATTTTCCTAATCAAATTGTTTTCCAGAGCTTGTGAACTGTGATTTTCTGTTCCAGATCTGGGTGAGTATATGTACAAAATGGTAATTCCAGGTGAGGGCTAAGATTTGTGTATCAGCTATAGACAGGTAAGGAAAACCCTAGATCCCTCTGTTGTATACATTCACGCTAGTGAGAAATTCCCATGAAATTAATTGGCCTGATGTATTAGTATAGCATTTTTCAGTCACGCCCAACATCAGTAGTTTCAAACTCTTCCACAAAGCTCATGTCGTAACACACCACATTAAAATCCTGTTCAGCTCCTGAAATGCTTAAACATTAATGAGCTACATGCTACATTTCCTGCTGTGGCACTCTCGAGGCCCAAGAATAACTTCAGGTGTTTTACCAGCTTGCTTCATTGTCTGCACCAGGAGCCCAGGCTGGCTAGCAGACCCTTTAATACTTAACGAGCGGCAGCGAGGGCTGGCATCCACTCTGTGCTAATTTTTCCTGCCGTGTGTACGGCGGCTGACCCGGGAGAGGCGCTGGCGGTGAGGACTCGGCATTACCTTGGTTATTGGCCATTTTCCTCGCGCTGGGGGAGCTGCGAGGGGGCGTCGCACCAGGCGCAGGGGCACCTTTCTGGCTGGAGGACTCTGGAGTCAGTAACAGAAGAAAGTCAGTCCTGCGGGAGCACGGCTGGCACGGAGCTGCGCTGCCGCAGTGGGAGGGGGACTGCGAAGACGAATGTGAGTGGGAGGGCAGCTTTTTGGCACAGGAGCGAAGGGGAACGGCGCAGGCAGCGACAGTGGATCTAGGGCACGGGCAGGCAGGAGAGAGGACAGGCTGGGAACGTGGTTTTGCTCATTTCTGGTACCTCAGTGAAGTGTACTCACCAAAAACGTTTTAAAAGTTCTTACATAAACTTCTTTCCTCAAGTAAGCAAAGGTTGTAATGGAAGGGCATAAAATTTTCCCATTAAAGCTTTAATAGATGCTGCCATACATTTTTCAAGGTTCCGATGTTTTTGAGCAACTGAGACTGAGCTAGTCTAAATGTCTAATTTACTGCAAATATTTCATATTGGTTTAGGTTCATTTTCTGAATGTGTCTGCTTGACAGAAGAATCCGGCCCTGTTCCTAGGAGCCACTTGTGCCGTACAGAAGATTTTCAGCCAGCTTGCATTGCAGTTCAGTGGGAAATTCCAGATGACATCAGTGAGACCAGAAATGGGCTTTTAACACATACAAGAGTGAAATGAGTTCCTGCCCTGGACAGTTAACAGTCTTTGAGCTTTTCTCTTATTGACATAGTCAGCTCAAATGGCTTTAACTTAGGTGAATGTTTAGTCCCAAAAGAGGACAAGAGGAGACAGCACAGACCAAGACAGCATGGAACAAATCCAGAGCACTTATGATCACCACACCAGGGTTGCCAACGTTTCCACTTCTAAAGGAAACAACACTCAGTTGTAGTATTTTTGTCAGAGAAACAAGGGACACATATTTACAATTATTCTTTCCTCAAAATGACACAAACATTCACTTTGATTTCCTCCATTTTTTTAAAAACAGCACCTGTTTGTGCTGCCAGCATTGGGATCTGTTTTTCCTTTCACCTTTCCCAGCCTTCACTCACCCGTGGGTAGCACCTTTCTCCTCACAGTAAGATTCACCTGCCCGTTTCGGGCAGCGTTATGCATAAGATCAATCACATATCGGTGGGTTTTGCCGGCCACTGGAATCCCATCTACATATACCAGCTCATCACCAGGATGGAGACGACCATCTCGGTCTGCTGAGCCCATGGCAATTACTGCTCCGATGAGAATCTAGGCAGCAAAGAAACAAAATCCTGTCATATATTACGCTGAGCCCCCAATTTAGTGACAAGAATATTGCAGTGATTTTCCCTTTCCTCTGAAATTAAGCTAGTGATTTAGCACAGGTGAAGAGATCTGTGTGTGTCTGAAAGCTGTGCTTGTCCTCTTGTGGCTGTGACTGACAATGCTTCCTTTGGTAGGAAGGTAAGGTGTTTCCTACCTGCACAGGAGAGATACACCAGAGAGTCCTGATCTGAGTTCTGCTTCATACGTTCAAATCAAGATAATCTGTCTCTAAGGAGTGTTGAGTTTCTATAGACTAAGTTACACA
The DNA here is from genome assembly GCA_013397055.1 of Pachycephala philippinensis. NCBI lineage: Eukaryota > Metazoa > Chordata > Aves > Passeriformes > Pachycephala > Pachycephala philippinensis. The sequence continues at coordinate 949,728 of VWZT01011297.1, read as the reverse complement.
GATGACTTAAAAGATTAATTCCATGTAGGGATCTTTTTGATTGAAAATTAGCGAGTCTGAGTATTTCTTGTCGAAAGTTCTTCACTACTGTGTGATTTAAGCACCTGGAGTAACATACCTGAGGTCAGCAGTGCAAGTGACCCCACTACACAGAGCTCACTTTGGGACTCTTTAGGGGAAAAGAAGTACCATATTAAACATTGTTACTCATAATGAACGATTGCTTAGGTAGTGCTTGATTAAAATGGAAAGAAGAGTAAAAAATGTCAGCTTGCTCTGGGCAGATGTTGTTTTCCCAAATCAACACTTAAATGTAGTTTGTATGGGACATATAAACTAGTAAAAGATCTATCCAAAACCTCTTAATGACTTTCTCCACTTTCTATGCAGGTAACTTCACATAATTTATTAGAAGAAGACGTATATATTTTCCCTGTGGAATAACTGGTAGAACAGTTGAGATTGTTTCAAACAAAACCTGCTTTCTTTGAAAGGATATTAAAGCACTCACAGAGCGTGTTCCAAATTTTCTGTTCTCTTTTTCAGTGTGAGAGTGAGCACCAGATGATGGATGTGACATGCCATGTGACAATCTGCTTTAAATAATAAAAGATAAAAGCTATGAAGCATTGCTTTTCATGATGAATTGCAAGGGCTAGATGTGGTAGTAACACAGGTGGGCCTGTGGTTTTTTTGTGGTCTTAGCTGCAGAGTTGCAAGTATCTCAGCAGAGTGTTTAAATGAAACCCCATGTGGAGCCTGGAGAATATTCCCCAGTTTTTAGCCTCCCCTTGGCTTACTTTTGCTTTCAGAACTTAGCAAAGAGAGAACATGATGCGGCTTCTTCCTGCTTTCTGGTGTTCCTGGGATCCTGTTAAGCAGTGCCAGGCTGAGTGGCTGGAGAGGCTGTTTCAGGTTCTCCATTCTGCTCTTCAAACGATGAAAGAATATACCTCAAAGCTTTGGAAAATACTTTGTGCAAAATTCATCTATGAAATATGCATTTATGCTCCTTTACTGGAGAGAAGAAAAGCTCTCTAAGGCTACGTTTATCTAGATCTCCACAAAGTATTCTCAAAATGTTTGAGAATTAGACATCTCACATGAGTAAGAATTTCTTCCTAGTTATTTTGGGAAGAGATGGGTGATAACCCTCTGCAGCTTGGGAGATTGTAGGGACTGGCTTCCTCCTTTGGTTTTATTGAGCATTTGCAGTTTCTTTATAACTGTCTGACAAAATATTAAACAATTTGGGCATCTTTAACATTTGGAAAAACACAAATGCACATCACAGCATGGTAGGTCATCAGTATACACAACAAACTGGAAAAACCCTTTCTAGTTCTGACTAATTAAGTAATTATTGCTGATATTTCACATGTCCACCATGGAATGTGATTGGGCTACTCATCTCATTGTTGGACTCCTAATATAAGCAGCAGAGTCATACTTTAAACAGTACAGCTACGTGTGTTTGTCAAGATGATGGCCATCATATCTGTTATTTGGTATATTTAATAGCAAGAATAACTTAATTTTCCTACTTTTTAATTTTCTGTGTCTGAATTTGTTTCTTATCCAGTATCTGCTCTCATTTCATGGCTAAGTGATTGCCATAATAGTTATCAATTCTACATGTAAAACACAAATTGGAAAAATATGTATCAGTATTATACTACCTCTGAAATGCAGTTTCATACTGGCATGAGATTGCTTTGAACGTGTGAGGAAAAGGATGATGACATGTAAGCAATAACAATGTGTTGTAGAGAAAAAGAAAAGTTTCTCCTATTGTTTGAGATTAAACATGAGAAATTCTGGGTTAGGATGATTGTGGCAGAGCATAATCTGAATTTAAAGCCTGTGTCTACTAATTTATGCAGGTTAATCTGTTCTGATACTGACTTTGTGATTCTTGGTAATTATTTGAATTTGTGGTTTAGTTTCTCTGAATATAACACAGTAGCTTCACAGGCACATAGCAAAATTTAAGTATATACACATAAGAGGTGATTCACCTAATTTTGAGTGTCAGGGGTGTCTAAATCCAAGCTAACCATCTGAACTCTGTCTAATCACTGCTAAAATAGGACTTCCCAGGGCTTGGTCTTATCCTAACATTTTGCTCTGTGGATATCTATGTCTTAGAAATGTAGAAAGATATTTAGAATGTATCTTGGCATTGATAATAAAAAAGAATACAAACATACATCTTGCAGACATTTTTCAGAAAAAATCCCAGTCCATCTGTTTTGAAAAGGTAAAACTCTTCAAGAAATTAAGTGCATGTTCCTGTGATTCTGAGTCTGAGCTGCATAAACGTATGCAAAATACATCTCCCCTTTGGGACAGCAATTTGCAACTTCAGTAAAGTTCCAATTTATGTGTTTTTGCAACCTTTCAGTAGAATTATAATTCACCATAACAGAGGCAGATTATCTCTAAATCCTCAGGTTACTGGGAGATGTGATAAATAGCTGTTGTGGTATAATATTGTAAGATTTGAGAGGTGGTTGGAACTGGCACAATCCACAGTCTTGATATTTGAAATTTCTCAATAAATTTAAGTATTTCCTTTCAAAATCATCTTTATGCTTACAAATATGGAAAGTGGAGTAGTACAGCAGCACTTTCTCCTTCTGTGGTGCCAGGTAGCTGATATAACCAGAAGGAAACTAAGCTACTGTCCCTCTATAGTGTCAGTATTATCTTTCTAAAATAACTTTGTTTGGATTCCGCTTTGAAAAAGTTATTGCCTTATGCCGAAGAATCCATATTCCTTTTTAGAAATCAGACCACAAAGACAAAAGCTTCCTTTTGTTCTGTGTTACCTGACTGCACAGCAGGAGAGCTGAAACAAACATTTCAAAGCATCTCAGTTCTTATTTCATAGGAAAGGCAGGGCTTTGGAGAACAGGCAAAAACTGCTTCTCCTTTTTTGGAGGTGAAAGGAATGGGAGGCTGCAGGTGGGCTGTCCATGGGGGAGCAGGGAAGCAGTGGAGGAGAGAGAACAGAGTTAAGAAACCTTGTACTTTGAATACAAAATAGAGGGACACTAAAAAGAGTACGTCTGTTGTGTTTGTTGGTGTCGAATTTGAGCAGTGAAAACAAGAAGATGGGCAACAACGAGGGAGTGAGAATTGAAAACTTCAACACTGCAACACTTAGTTCTAAGAAGGTGCCTTTTTGCCTTGTACAATCCTCAGCTTCAAGTTAGGATCTTATTAACTCCTGAGGACTTTGAGAAATGTTTGCAAAGAGACATAAAGCCCATTGAATTGATAAGTCTCAAGGAAAAATGCTTTTATTTGTGCAAACCATGAAATACAGACAGCAACCTTGAGGCTAAGGGCAGGCTGGGAGCAGTTGTTTAACAGGACAGTGAAATGTGTTAGAGGGTGGTTCACAGACAGCAGTGTTTTTGGTCCTGCTCTCCAAAAATAGCAAGGTGCTTATCTCTGCACTTGGTATCCAGCTATGGCTCTTTGACTTTGGACAGTAAAGTCAGGTCAGACCCTTGCTGAAGAGACACTAGAAAGAGCTGATCCTCTGTAACACTTCAGTACATAATGCATGTAGTTGCAGGGCAAAAGGCTTGTTTCAGAATTTCCTTTCTACTGGATTGCTGAGCAGAGACTCAAGTCTCTCACAACTCCAGCATGTATTATGAATATGAACTATCAGAAACTCAGATATTCTACATGAGTTTTTCCTTAGTCTTTTTGGTTGAAATCATTCAGTTTTATATAAATAATCATCTTTTAGATAAGGCATTTGAGCTGCACTTTTCCCCAAGAGATTGTCATAAAACTCCAACAAGCAGAGCCAGTCAGATGCTTAGTCTGTGACTGCTTAATTATCCATTTGTAATGAAAAAAGCACTAAAGGAGATACCAAGAGAGCCTCTCACAAAATACTGAGCAGTCTTGTAGCCATGGACACATTCCTGGGAGATAGGAAATGCCATTAGACATTACTGTCCAGACAAGGAGATTTCCAAATCGTCACAGAATCATAGAATGGTTTGGGTTGGAAAGCATATAAAAAATCCTCTAGTTCCAATCTCCCTGCCACAGGCAGGGACACCTTCCACTACACCATGTTGCTCAAAGCTCCATCCAACCTGGACTTAAAGGTAGTGCCTTTCTAGTGCCATTTCCTAACAGTATAAAAAGATAAAATGGAACATTTCCAATACCACCTAACAGATTTCCTTATTGGCTTCACCCAGTAGGTGTGCTTTGAGAATTTATATGGGCTGGGCCATCCAGAAGGGACAGGAAAAATGCTTAGTTGGAGAATGTGCAGATGATGGCTCAGTGGCCTCCTTTTATGTGCACTGGGACATGCTCCACAGAAGGAAGTTACATATCAGGGGGGCTTCAGGCACACTGCAAGTGTAGAGGATGAGGCAGTGTTGTTTTGGAGTCCTTCTGGGCAGTTGTATTTTATATTTGGAAAACCATTCAAAACGCTTATTCTGAACTAGACTGCATTTCAAATAGCATTTGAAGCATCTTTTTTAGAATACACTGCATTCTTTTCTTTTTATGGGAGACATCAGTAAACTGGTAAGATTTATCAGTACTTCAACAGATATTGACAATTTTAAAATATAAGAGCTTCTTTGTTTCTCCAAGCCATGTGCTGGTTAACCTTAAGGCCTGAATGAAAAATATACTATTCTGTGTTAATTTGAATATGGAATATATAAATTATCAACTAGGGAATATACAAATGTAATAATTAATTATATATTATCTCAGAAATGTGGTAACACAGGACTCAGACTGTGCTTAAAATTGTGATAATAAAACACTATCATTACTGACTTGAGATTAGTCCTAGTTGTCAAACTATAGTTAGACCATTGAGTTTTTTCTGAAGGAGTACTAATCCTGCCTGCTCTCAAAATTACAGCATTTAGATAGATCAGTAATTTGTCAAAATGTGTACACATTTGTGGTGTCTTATGCACATTTGACCCTTATTTTCTGGGCTTCTACAATGTTTCTTTTAAATATTGTGTATATGGTTTAAATTATATTTTATTAGCAAAACATCTATGTTCATTTTGTTACCTGTTATTTGGTTACATGGATGTCTCCCTCCTAATGGTATAAAGCTATCAATTTTATGCCTGGTGCCTCCCACGATGTTGTCATCTAGCCTGGAACATTGACTATCACTCCCTGGTGGGGTTTTCTGTTTCTGGAAATAAACTGCATTGTTGACTGTGTCTTTTAACCTTTTGCATACATTTTGCATACAAGTTGCCTACTCTGAACATGGCTATAGATCGTCTTACCTAATTGGATTTTTAGAATCTTCTGCTTAAACTTGACTTTGGAAAGTCAAGATTAAGAGATGCCAGATCACACTCCACAGTAATGGGATGAGTGATGCTCTGTTTCTACCTTAATGCCTTCTTATTCTAACTTAATTTACTGTGACATCTTTTAGATGTGAACAACCTAAGAGTTCTGTCTTTTTCTAGGGATGAATAAGAATCATTTTACTTATAGCCTTAACATGGTGCTCATTTGGGTTCAGTTATGTAGTAATATTTTTCTGACCTTTACACAGATTATAGAATGAGGAAGGAAAAGGAAAATCAGGAAGAGATAACTCACAGGCTGTCCAGGCTCATCTCCTCCCAGGATCCTGAAGCCAAACCCAGACTCCATTCTCCGAAGGTGAACATCCAGCTCCTTGTAATCGGGACCTGGTTTAAAGGGAAATCCCATTGAGCAAAGTATTTTGGTCTTATGTTGAGACTTTGCACCAATTTCCCTCCCACGTTGTGTTCATTGCACGTGACTAATGGCATCCTGGTTGGAGCTGGTGGAAACAAATGGGCCACAGACAAGGAGAATTGAAAATGTAGGTGTCTCTTGGAGGATGATTATGTTCAGTAGAATACACTAAACCAAACTAGAATACATTCACAGAAGAACAGTATGGAAAAGTCTGTCCAAAATAGAGGTTATAAATACGTCTTCCTAAAACTGACTTAAAATGGACTGCTGTTCATCCACCTCTGGTATTTAATTTGCCTTTTCCTTGTGGTTCACTAAATCCTATAAAGAATAAACTGAAATGGGAGAGAGAGATACATCAGTCCAACTCACAAAATGCAAAAATCACTACAGGCCATTTAAGTTCCAAACACAGATATGTGTGTATATATATATATATATATATGTCTTTTCATGTAGTGTAGCTTTTGAGTATTCCACTTACAGTAATACCCTCAATAAGGAGTTTTGATGAAAATTATCATTATAAACCTCTTAGTCTCAGAGTTTAAATTGAAAATATTTCAAATATTATAAAGTAAAACTGTAAGCATTTAGAGGACTAAGAAGTTGTCTGTTGTCTGTTGTGACTATAGCTTTGTCTTCATGCTCAGAGATGCTTTAGGCTCATCACCTAAAGCAGTGATTGACAGGAATGGTCTTTCCTACGAATTGCACTCTGGTCTATACATTGTGACACAAAAGCTTCTGGTCAGTGTCAGCTTGTTGCTGACCCCAAAAGAAAAAAGGGATGACAAGGTTTATTTCAGCAAACTGCTCATAAGTGTCTCCAGCTGTGCCCTGTTCCCTCAGGACGAGAGGGATTACAGATGGCTGAAACGTGGTACTTCAGCAGCTCTCACTTACAGATCTCCCCTCAGAACCATCAGTGGATACCTCATAAACTGCGGAATTAGGCACATCCCAGGTGTAGTCTGGGATTAAAGCCTGATTTGTTTCAGTCAGGTATTGCAAAGACAGATACAGAATGACATGCACTGACTCTGTACTATGACTGTGCAATAAAAGTCCTATGTAAACAGCAGCATAGTGCATTATTTCAACCATCTATACTGGGGAAAGTGAGACTGAATCACAAATATTTAAATCCGTAAAATAAAAGTATTACCTTTATCTACCAACTTGCTTCTCATATATTGAGAAGACAAACCCAAACACAACTGAACAGCTTATTATACTGACTTTTTCAATTTATTTGATGTGTCTCAACACTAAATAAAGGAACAAATGAAGTTTGTGTGTGTACAGTATGTTAGCTTAATGCAAATAATTTAAAAGTTGTGAGAGGCAAAGGAATTTCAGATGAAAGCAATACTTTACCTGGTTTGCTGTGCCTACAAGGATGGGGCTTAGCACTAGGGAGACGGCTTTGCAGATAGACACAGTGTGATCACCATTTGTACCCCAGGTTTAACACTCAAAGGCACTGTCTCCTGCAGTCTGCCACAAACTGAGCACTACCTTTATTGTGCACAAGTGAATGAATATGCACAGTTGGGAATACAATACAAAAGTATAAGAATGTCAGGTTGTGAAGAACACTTGCTCTGGCAAACTGAGATGAAAACATCCCTCAGATAAATTGACAAAGCTGATCCAAACCAGTGTTGGCACCAGACTCTAAAATAAGGGGTACTATTTCTTACTTAAAAGAGGCTGTTTTTCTACCCATTTAGAATGGAATAGATAAGCCAGGTTGACCATGAAAAAGTTTAGGATAAAAAGTACTGTATAGGGGCCTACTTTTCTATGAGCCCTAACACAGTTTGGAAGCCTTTGGATTAATTGACTGGGCCACAATGCTCATTCAGAAGAGCCTTCCTTCCTAAAGAGTTGGAATTCTATGGAGCCCATTGTCTGCCAGCTCTCACCAGGCCACTGAAAACTGCTTTTAAAAAATAATGTTGTTTTCTGTCCCACTAAGGAAGCAAAACACAGGACTGGAAAGGATCCCTGGGTCATCCTGTTACTGCAAACCTCTGCAAGCCAACAGCACACAGACCTTACCAGTAAAGACACAGGCAAAGAAGACACTGGTAACTGAGCTTGTTTGTGGCCTTGGTCACTAGGTCACCTGTCTTGAAGTAATATATTATCACAGTATCTCCAGTGACTGACTGGTACACAAACCCGTCTGCTGGTTATTTCAGCTTTCATGTTGGGTATGATATGACTCCATTGGCTGCACTGATCACCTTTCCATTGCTCTGGAGACAGCTACACAATAGATTCCTGAGTTTACATCTCTGAAAGTGCACCTGACTTCTACCCTTGGTTTTTGTGCTTAAGTGATTCGTGAAAATAAGACAGAAGACTTAATGCAAGGCTCTTCAATAATAGTACTCCTTCAGCCCAGAAACTGTTCTTCTAGTAAAATTTCTTAGCTGCTTTCTAGCCATTTGTCTTTACATTTCATGCTAAGCACTGTCTTTTGCAGGCTATCATGGAAGTGTTTCAATTATAGCTGCCATTTTGTGAAATGTAAAGTATAGATTAATTAAGCACATATCACTTGTTTGTTGTAAAAAATCAGTTACCAGGTTAGTCCAATCAACCAACTTTTGCTAAACTCCCTTTGAATAGTTCTCAGTTTATCTTCAGTTTGTCTCCATATTGGCAGTGAGTCTTGATCAAAAATATGTTCCAAAGCCTTGCTGCTGCTGAGATCCTTTTTCTTATTTCTGAAAGACAGGTAAGTTGTTCACTATTTCATGTTTTTCCTACAGGAGCTCATGTTTGGTAGATTTACTAAAAGCCCCTATGTTTATGTGGCAGCAGTTTCAATATTCCTGAATATACATTGATTAAGTATTCTTACCCATGTAAATGATTACATTTCATCCGATATTCCTCTAGTGCTTCCTTCTCCAGGATTCTGGTACTTTTTTGTTCCTCACAAAGGATTGTTAGATAGACTAAATTTTGTGTTTTCTTGCTGGAGCAGATTTTCAGTTGATCATACAGAGAAAATTACCTGTACTTACAGCAAATGACACTCCTGTGCTTTGCAATATACTACAAACTGTTGGTTAATATAACTTCATTATGGAAAATGTGTCTTTTTGTTTTCTCTTGCTAACCTAGATTAGCACCTTTCGGTTCATGCCAAACAAGAAGAAATGAATAGGCTTGCAGACAAGCCAGTACTGAATTAACACTGTCTTTTCCAGTTTGCTTATCCTTCCAGACAACTTTATGTATCTTAATGCCCTATCTCCTACCAGTTTTACTCAAAGGAGAATTTCACCTTAAAGTCAATATTTTTGATCATGTAATATGGGTATTCTCTCCCAGAATGACAAAGCTCCCTGTCCTTCCTTGCTTCTTCATACATTTATATTAGAAAAAGACCTTTAACTTTGCTGGGTAGTAACTTCATTCTCCTTTTTTTTTTTCATAGTTATACCACTTTGTTTCTTCTTTTTGTGTGAAGGAAAACTTTCTTAACAGTTCATTTGGCCTGGAAGAAAAAAAACTCACACCAATTCACTTTGCTAGGCTACAAAACCAGCTGGCTCCCCCATGAATTTGAGAATGGTATTGGACAAGCTGTGATCTGATCATTGCTGCAGAGTGAGGACAGTGAAGAGCATTGGGAAATTCTTTCTGGTTCCTGAACGATGGGGGATTTGCTTTAAATGTAATGGTACCAGAATAGATTGTTACTGAATAATAGTGAGATCTCACAGGTGAAGATGTGATTATCAGCTCCCGGCTACCTTTCTGCACTGTATTCATCTGAATAGCTGGGTGAACTACACACTGGTAAGGGTACATGCAGCTGTTTCTTAAATGTTGGGAAAATATATACCTGAAAATGCTTAATTAATTTTCTGCGTGAGACAAGTTGAACAAGTGCTATGTGATTTTACATTGATAAACCTGGTATTCAGGATGATCCTGTAAATGTTGATATAAATGTTTTTATTAAATCTCTTCTATATTGCAATTAAAGCAAAGTTGAAGTGCTTTGCTGTAACAATTTTACAGTCTTTCTGGGTGTATTCAGCTACCTACTGAAAAGAAAAAAAACTGATTTGGACTCCTTTGCTGAAGATGGTGAAGATTTTTGTTTCATACAAGTAATTATAAATTGTGAATTGTGATGGACAAGAAAGTACAACAACTTCATCTGAGTTTCAGATGCTCTTGAAAGATGTGAAAATCTTGAAAACAGTAATGGATCTGCTGGTCTGCAATGTGAGTAGCTTTTTAAAAAAGCATACATATTCCCTCTTGATATTTATAGAGAAGAAAGCTGGAAAATAAAAACTTCAGTCTGAAAATCATCAAAGAAAAGAAAAAAGAACTGGTGTGCTAACAGAGTTATTCAATGTATAAACCCTAACGGGTTATGCAAAACCAGTCAAATGTTATATTTAATTTAAGATCTCTGTCCAACTTGTGTAGGACTAGAAAAACTTTGATAGGATTGTCAAAACAGCCTTTTTTGTATGGGATGCCTGTTTTAACTGTTCACTTAACATGACCACATTGGGAAATCAAAAACTGCTGTTTTTTAAAGAAGTCCATTGCCATTTTACAAGATCAGTGTTGACTCAAACACGCCAAAAATCTGATTTTGAAAGTTTTTGCTTTTACATTTTTATAACACAAGATATATGCATTGAAGCAAGGAATTGGTGATAGAATTAAACTCAGATTTAAAAAAAAAATTGCTTAAGTTTAGATTTGAGCATTAGCTATAGAGATACACTTTTATGCTAAAGAGTGAACACTAATATGAAAGTACACATAAAACACAGCAAAATGTAAACAAAAACTGGCTGAGGAAAAAGAAATACTTTTCCTTGTTCAAAATGCAAATCTATTATAAAAAATTTTGGAATAAGCATTCTACAACCCCACCAAGATCATACACAATAAAATGGTGACTGGGCAGTCATGACTGGCCATCATCTGGAGAAATGATTTAAAAAAGAATAGCTAAAACATAAAATGAAGGACAACTAGTTTACAGAAAACAAAGGCTGAAGAATACTTGCCAGAGGAATCCGCTCGAAAACCAGTCCTGGGCAGCACTTGTTCTGAATAGGAAAATGGGGAATTAAAGGTGAAATACATTTCTCAAGTTATTTAAAGATGCAGCATCAATTTCTCTGCTGTGTTCTGAATTACTAAAATGCAATTTCCAATTTTTCTTGAAATTTTGTTTTCTCCTCCCCTCCTCCCTGACTTTCCATGTGGTATATGTACATATTCCTGCTAGATTAATTACCCTGTCCATTTCTGTGCACAGTGAAAAAGATGGTGAGGTGGTAATGGTTCTTTAACACAATGTAGGTTCTGACGAAGATAAAATTTTTAGTTTGGTTAAAACCGTGAAAAATAGTGACAATATTTGTGCTTATTCAAGTACAGCAATAAAAGGGGAAGTGTAATGGGTGTGTTTGGATGACTTGACCACAGATGACTTGACCCCTGCTTTTATACAACTCAACTGCAAAATGTCTTTTATCATCAAGAAGAGGAAGATTTTGCTAGAGGGATGTATGTTGCCAATAACAACTGATTGTACATGAAGGTAAATGCACATAAATCCCTTTAACATACTCTTTATGCAGGTAGTTTCAAAATATTTGTATTTCACTAGATGAAGTGCAGCAAATAACTGTCTTGTTTTATACAAAACTACTTTGCTTGCATTAGAGGAATCTGGATGAGACCATAGCTGAATTCAGTCATGTTTCCTTTGCTAATTTTGAAATGTTCTGAACAAGAATTTCTGTTTTATTTTCTTGGCAGCATCCAGAGTGAACTGCAAAACATTCCAAACCAGAGGTGATTTCTATTGGCCTACACACAACAAAAGGGCAAATAAAGTATCCCATTTATGTGACTCTAAGCCAGAATACCATACCATGCATATTTCATGGTACAAAGGAGGTAAGGTCTTTCACATCAGCATTTGTAGGACAGTGATGCAACCTATGAGTATATACTATTTTCCTAAGACAGAAGGGTGTGGTGAGAGACAGTATTTCCTCTGTGGGAAGCTGTGTACCACTTTGAAAGAGTTTGGACTAAAGCCACCTGCCTTCTGGTGGACTGCTTCCTAAAGGCAGCATGGGCTGCAATGGCAGCAGCTGAGTAATTCAGAGTTCACTTGAGATAATACTGAACTGGTTGTTGCAGGGCAAAGACATTTTCCAAAAGACATCTCCCAAAAATGGAGACATCTTAAAAATTTTTTGGTGGGGATATTTAGATAACGGCCATGACCTGTCCAAATTCAGGTCCACTGGATGGGGAGATCCATTTGGATTTGGTGTTCCTGTTATATTTGTGTTTACAGTCTGTGTTGAGTTGTGTCATGTGGGCTATGCTGTTTGACTTTATAAGTGGCTGCATGTCTTTACTTTGATGGTTAAAGGAGGCAATTCCTTCAAACCTCCGATTTTGTACAGTGATTTGGGATCCTTCAGGTGAGACGTGCTATCTAAATGTAAAATATTCCACCAGCACAGTTCCTGAAAACCAAAACCTTTAAAACTGATGCTGCTCTACTGCAAACTTGGAGAAATGATTTTTTTAACTAACATCCTTTCAAGATTTTAATGGAATTCTTAAAAGAGACAAAGTGATTTTAATGTAGAGAAAGCAATTTCATCTTGATAGTCTCAATAAGCTTTTAGGTTTGAAAGTACACAAGCTTTTTCTCTTGGTCACTCAGCTAGAATTGCTCTTCAGAGCTGCTGTAAGATTAGTTCATTCTGTGTTTCCTTTTCTGCTTCCAGTCACTCTAATATCACCCAGAACTGGCCTCAAGCAGAAAAGTGAAAGAATCACCACCATTCTCAAACTGTGACCAGTTAGGTAACAACTTGCTCTGTTAAGACAGACAGCCATACATTTCAAGGAAGTTAGCAGTGTCCTTTTAGGGGAACTATTTGTGGTCAAGCAAAAGTGCCTGTCAGTGAGGTGGTTTCCTTCAAAGCTAATCTCATCAAGTCTGATATGGCTTTTGTTCCTTTCCCTTGCAGAACTTCATGTGGATTCTCACAGTGTTAATTATCATCTTGTAATCAACCATTCAGCACCCAGCAGGTGTTTTCACTGTAGTTTAGGAATTCACACACATGAAATCTGGACTGTGCTATGCTGAAGATGCTGAATCAAGCCTTAAAGTTTTTAAATATCTGATCACCAAAAAGATAAACCTAAGTGCAGATTTGTGCTTTTGGCAACCACAGCAAAGCAATGTTCATTTTAGGAAGAGTCTGCTGTCAGCAGTATGGGTCTCCGTGCAGTACAGGATAATTGTGATAATGTCACTGACACTTTGGAAAACAAAATATATTCTCTAAATGGCTGTGCTCATGCGACAAGCAAACTGTTAGCAAATAGTAGAAATCTTCAAAAGATATGTGAAGAACCTTTAACATAGAGGAAGAGACTGAATTAGCACTGTCTCCACCTGTCAAATGCAGAGATAAGTAGTTTTTTCAAAACTCACCTAGTTCTGTGCTCAGAGACCCTACAGAAAAGCAGCTTCCAACAGAGGAGGAAGGACTGCTGGGCCTGGTCCTCAGCTGAGCAGAATGCACGTCATTTGTGCATATCCTGGTGCCTTCTGTCTGATAAGGATAAATTGAACTGGTAATTTTACCAGAATACTGAGAGAATCTAGCGAGCTTTGTTTTATAAAAATCTGTCAATTATGTTTATAGGAAACTAACCTTTACACAAGGGAATTTGAAACTTTCCATTTATTTATTATTAAATTAATTTTGAAATTTTCTAAACTTTTAATATAATTTTTTTTAATATGTTAAATGTCCTGCCTCCACCTCATAGGAAATGAGGCAGAAGAAAGCAATTTTGGAGAGGTCAGGACAAAGAGACAAGTCTACCCTACGCTGCCACCATGAAGAGGCATTCAAAGTGCTGAAAGTTTTAAAATGATGACATAAAATTTCTGTATTCTCCCTATGATGACTTTTTGGATGAACCTCTGAAGCTGCATTGCTATGAGTAGTTGTAGTCTTTCATGTGAAATAGGAATGAAATACTTACAAAGCAGAGCTTGAACGTATAATAAAATGCCTGTTAAATTCAGTGATTTAACTTTTTTTAGTTCAGCTAACCTGTCCTAGAAACAAGAATCAGGGAAGTAAAACTAAGAAATCTTCTGCACTGTTATTTGTATATAACTGTAATCAAAATAAATCTCCACCATGGTGATGACTCCCTGTGCTCTGGAGAATGAGGATGCAGCTGTGCATTTTGTGAAGTCTTGTCACACATCAAGATTTGGGGGTTGGAAGTAGATCCTTTCCAACCCAAACCATTCTATGGCAATCATTCTATGATTCTTTGCATATCAGATAAATGCAAAGCCAAGATTAATTTTGTTATTAGAACATAGAACAGTAAAAATCTTGCATACCTGCCTTCATGTTTAGTTTAAAATAAATTATGCTCATAGTTTTTAAACTGAAAACTGTAAAATATTTGTGAAAACAGACAAGTAACAAACAAGACCTGGAGCATAATCCTGATTTAAATGAAATCTATGGTGAAAATAGTGGGTTTCTTTGCTGTTAAGATACAGCCATAGGAGCACAATTCACCCACAACATGACACAAGGGTATTTTTATTTGCCCCAGTGGAGCCACTGGTATTCTCTGGAGGAAGAATTATGCTGATGAAAGGTAGGGACGATAATACTTATTTTCCACATTCTATTATTTTCTGGATCAGTCTTTGTTGAATGCTAAATACATGGAACAAAACTACCATGAGGGAACATTTATATTTCAGCCTCTCAGTAATAGCCATGCCTTAGGTAAATAGAAGTTTTGCAAACGAGGAGAATGAGTGTGATTATGCTGCAATGTCCTTTCCAAAGCTGTGCACGCAGCTGTTTGACACAGCTCATAGTCAATGCAGCATCCACTTGTCTCATGCACCTGTGGCCAACTCCCCTATGCCTACAGTTCAGTTCTCTTAAATTATTACTTTGACTTCTGAAGTTCACACTGCCACTTTGCAGATCAAAATGCATTTGTATACCTTTTAGTAAAGTGTAAGTTGTTAAAGAGAAAGAAATACTGCATCTTTAACACCACCATCAGCTGTAAAACTGACACTTCATGTTAGCAGAGGTCGTTAGCGACCTACTTTGTGATCCAGCAATCAAAATCATTTTACATCCATGGTACTGTGATGATGATATACTCATAATTCCATCTGAAAATGCTTTTGCTTTCACTGTCAGTTCATATAAGCAACAAATCCATTTTGTCATGGTGAGTAATTCTTTCTGCAGTGACGAACAATACAAAACCATTTGACATTAGTCTGCTAAATTTCCTCTCCTTTTATTATGTATCATCTCATTAAAAAGAAAGAGTTAGTAATATAAGTGCTTAGACCATCTCCATGCTGTTGCTTGGGGTAGCAACAGATGCAAGAAAAACACCAACACGGACTGTTTGGAAATTGCTTTGAGAAATTCCCTTCCTATTCCTCAGCTGCTCATACTCTAGGTCAAGGAGTAGTTTGATGATAATACACCTTAATTAGCAATTTCCCAATACTTTTATTTACTAAGTGAAGGCAGGCATGACTTACTGACATAAAAGGCACTAACTGGTGAATAGAAATATTGAAAGATAGATATGGTAAACTGAGTGCAAGGAAGGTTTGAAACTAGAACCTGATTTTCTAGTTTACAGTCCAAACCCTTTACCCACACAAACCCTCCTTTACACAATACTTCTGAATATTCTGTATTTAATGCTATCATAATTCAGCACATATATATACATCTGTATACGTATGTGTATACATATATTTTAGAGCACCATAACCAAAATGTGACTTCTTTTTAGACTAAAAATGAGCAAAAATTGGAAAAAACGTTGGGGGTAAATTTTTTTTTTTGTCAGGAAAATACTGTCTGAAAAAAGTTGTAGTACCAATTATGTGAAAAATTTACTTCAATTTTTAATATTTTCAATCTTTAAGTTTAACTGTAGCTCTTCAGCCAATAAGCACTGGCAAGAAAATTCTGCTTAGCTGTCGACTATGCCATAAAACCCCTCAGGTGATAATGCATTCAGTTCTAGACACCTAATTTTTTTTTATGTTCCATGAGTACCAAATTTAGGAAACCCTGATTGCCTTAGTATTTTTCTGCAAGACTGGTATTTTTGGAGTTACACATTATGGGTCAGTATAATGCTGTCTGACAAATCTTTTCTACTTTAATGCATATCTGTGCTGAAAACCTGCAGTGATACTCCAGAGGAAAGGCAGCCCGTGAATATGAATTGAAGTGCTTGTCTGTGACCCTTACAGAAAGGTATTTGTAAGTCTGCCTCAGAATACACCTTATTTCATGGAGGCTAATTATGCAAATACATTTGCTATTTACATATTTCACAGCTGTTGGTGAACTTTGCTTTTTGGTTCTTCTCCAATTTGTTTAAATCTCTGGCAGTAAAAAAAAACAACCCAACATTGCATAAAACAGCTGATAGATTTGAAAGGGACTTGGGAAATTCAAAATACTGTGGTCAGAGGAGAAAATAACATGGGAGATGTTGAAGAAAGTAACATTTGGCCTTCTAGTTAAAGGTGTAACTGTAATTGTTCAGATTTCACTTTTAATGAGAGTTTATCACTGGCTTATCTCATTCTTCCCACTGGCATTTCTGTGTCACATCATCAGCCTTGGCTACCACACTAACTGAAGGACAAATGTAACCCAATCAACGTAAAAACCGTTTTATTTTACTGCCTTCCTTAGAGGAATACAACCTCAAATTTCTTTTATAACTAGAAAAATATTATGGCATTATGATTCCCAACAGGTTTGTGACTCCTGGTTGACTAATGTCTGCCTACAGGGGACTTTGTCTGAGCAAAGTTTTTTATAAATTGTGAATCTACAATAAACAGAGTTCAATATAAAATATAAGATAGGATAAGGAGAATTTATGAAAGCAAAAATTTAAAATTCAGGTGAGTGAGGTCTCCTAATTATAACTCCAGGGCTCCAGTTACAGCTGCAACAATCTGCTGCATATGAAGTCATAATTTTGTCATTAATAGGGAATTCCTGATCTGATGTTCCATTTTCTAGCTTTGGTACCCTAACCTGATTATCAGAAGAGTCACACTGTCACTTACAATCTAACAGTTTTCTTAAGGAGAAAGGAGTTAAAGGTTTTGCTTAGAATTAATAGTAGGACAGAAAAAAGGAAAAAGTATCCAGTCGAGAAAAAAACGTCACAGCAGAAATTTAGGTAGATTCTCTTCATCATGGAGAAGAAATAAGCAGAGAAGAGGGAAGAGAGGTTAAAAAAAACCAAACACCAACCCCCTCCCAAAATAAAAAAAAAAAA
>VWZT01011297.1:816668-932507 GCA_013397055.1 Pachycephala philippinensis | reverse complement strand
AAGAAAGAAAGAAAGAAAGAAAGAAAGAAAGAAAGAAAGAAAGAAAGAAAGAAAGAAAGAAAGAAAGAAAGAAAGAAAGAAAGAAAGAAAAAGAAAGAAAGAAAGAAAGAAAAGAAAGAAAGAAAGAAAGCATAAACCAATTTCCCTTTTTTTTCTTTTAAGCAGTTGTTTTAGATGCTGTGGTAATTCTTCTCAGTCTTTGGAAAGCCCTCATGCTCCTTTTTTGGCTACTTGGAGCTTTGAGCACAGGAGATAGGTGACAGCATAGGCTGGTGACAGCTAAGAGGGAAGAGCTGACAGGTCATAGCTAACTCATGACAAACAATTTTCGAAGGTGCTATGGCTTAAAAAATGGAGTAGCACTCTGGTTTTGTATTAATGCATCATTTGATTGTCTCTATGAAACTACTTCCCATGCAGAAGCAGTAGTGCTTTGTGATTCATATGTGATCATTACAAACTGAAATCTTCCCATCACACAGGGTCTTGCAGGTTCTTCATGTTCCTTAGGTGGCAAAACATTCCTATAGAGTGAAAATCATACTTTTTCATTGAGACTTTCTGCTTGAAGCCCCTTTCTTGCTGTCATTAGGTAGGGTTGAACTAGAGGCAACATGTTGGTCTAGTTCTTGCTCTGCTTTGAGTCATGTTGCTTGTGCTCCTCACAGAGCTACACTGTGATGCCTAACTTGCTTCACTCCCTCCCTTACTGGGAAGCAGGAGGCTTTTATGAAGTCCTGGTGAGTGCTGACTGTGGGGAAACCCTATGATAAAAGGCTCTGTAGAAATTCAGAGCTATAGAAGTAAAAAAATGAACTGTTTAGTAACAGAGTCTCACTGTGAGAGAAACAAAAATCTTGCACTATCTCTTTCTGTTTGAATTTTCCAGGTCATGATTGTTTGCTTCTCTGCCCTATTTTTAGAAGATGAAGATGAAAAGAAGGTCTTGCCAGGAGATAAGACGAAG
This sequence comes from Pachycephala philippinensis, assembly GCA_013397055.1. Taxonomy (NCBI): domain Eukaryota; kingdom Metazoa; phylum Chordata; class Aves; order Passeriformes; genus Pachycephala; species Pachycephala philippinensis. The sequence continues at coordinate 931,540 of VWZT01011297.1, read as the reverse complement.
TTGCTTTGAGATAAGAAGTGCTTAAAAACCCCAAGTAGCTGAACGTTTCCTGTGCACTTTTAGGGTATGTCCTTCCCAAAGATAACCAACCTGACACTGCAATATGGTAGGAAATAGCGTTGTCTTGAAACTCTCCCTCCTCTATACTCAAATTAGATGACAATTACTTGACTCAGTAATGGATTTCCTTCCTGTTGTTTCCCTCTTCAGGAAACAGTAGCACTATGTGTAGAATAAAAGCAATCCAAGTCTTGACAAATCAAATTTGCTAAAATGTGTGCTTATGGCATTCACGAAACAAAAATGTCAGGGAGAATAGAGATCTTTGGAGGCAGCTGTTTATAAATAAGGGATATGAATGAATGCAGACAAGATCTGGTTGGGAACTGTGGAATCAAATCTTAGAGAAAACGTTGAAGAGATAGCATTATAAGAAGACAAGGAATTTAAGTTTCCAGGATTAGCTGGAAGATGGGACACTGCTGGAAATCTAGGACGAGGTTACTGCAGTCTTGCTTTTCATCTCTCACTTTCTTGTTTTGGGCCTAGCAGCTTCATGATTTTTAATTCTTAGTTTTTCTAGGCAGCTGACTGAAAAAGTCTCGCATACAGTTTCCAGTTGCCTCTTGGACAGAACTCAAATGCAATTATACCATTTAAACACAGGTTTTAGCATAACTCCAACCTACGTGTTAGAAGCTCTTCCTGTGGTGAAGCATATACTCCTTAACACAGTAGATTATATAAGTAAAAGATAAGAGTTCATGTTGGTCCAAGAAGTGCTCAGAAAACTTGAAGAAAGCATCCATGAATAATAATGAACCACTTAATTCTTTTATTGAATGGTGTAATATATCTTGTAATGCAATATATAATCTTCTGGGGTGTAAGTGAATCTTTGTTGCTTACATCAGATCTATAATCCCACAATTTTATGAAGGGCACACATGGATCAAGCCTATATTGGGGATCAGGATGAAAGAAGATGCCATATAAACATGTATCTTATATATACATATGACATTTATAATGTTTTCTTAATTGCCTTACTGAGATATTTGTTTAAATGCAGGAAGTCTGCACTCTTGGCTTGATGACTTTAACCATAGAAGATGGTTCTGACTGTTGAGTGGAAAGTACAGATTTTTGTTAAACTACTTCTAAAAGCTGGGAAATGATTATTTGCATATAATATGGGAAATGATTATTTGCAAAGGGCTCCCTGTTCATTAGAGCTCTATACGAAGCCAAGAGTTTTTTCAGTAGAGGTACTGAACTAGATAAAATCCTTGCTTACTATGGAATGGATTCTTTTAATTTATCATATACCAAAATCTATTACTTTGGGGAATAACATGTCAGCTCAAGCAAGTCTTTTTATTTATTTATTAGTCTAGCCCTTAATGCACAAGAGAAAGAGGGGAGATGTCTGAAAACTACTTCCAATCTTCACTCAAAACTAGTCCTACTTCTTTCAAACCCATTTGGCCTACTCCACACAGTATCCTGATCCATGCTTCAAAGAGTTTTAAAATTTCAAAAATTATAGCCTCTTTTTGTACATTGCCTTGAGAGTACCAGCCAACATGGGCTACATGGTGTTTGTAAATACATTGGAAAGTTTAGTTTCCATGCCTAACAGTTTATAATTGAAGATTGAATACTTTCTACAGGGGTCTAAGTAAGTTCTCAAATCCATATTTAGGGTGAGTAAGATACCTGCTATTCCTCAAAAAAGTCAGCAATTTATTTAAGTACATAGATTTAAATTTGGGATCTTAATTTCAGGTACTTGTTAAATAAACAGAAAACCTCAACAACTGTCCACCTAAAAAAAAAAAAAAAAGGTCTGATTACCGAAAGTGAGTTTAAGGGGGACAATATATACTGAAAGTGTTCCACTAATAGGATCAGTGTGGCAGAAGATGCCACTGGCCACAGTGGCAAAGAAAGGAGGAATATGAAATGCAACTTTGAGACTAGATTGATGTAAAACGAGCTCTGTTTTTCTTCCGGCACATCCATTCTTGTGGGGACTGGGAATACCAAAGCCAAAGAGGAGATGCTGATGCTGTCACTAATATATAAGGGCCAAGGCAAGTAAGAACGGTATCAACCCAGTGTTTGGGACAATAATGTATTTTCTTAAAACTATCCCTTTGCATGCTGAAGAAATTTGAGCACTCCCTGGTCTCTGGGCCAAACTAATATTAATGGGCTGGTCTGGATCAGCTCCAATATTTTATGTGTAATTTATAATGTATTTTGGTCTATAGGCTCAGGTAATTTATAAAATGAGTTGAAAGGTGGCATGTGCAAGTATTGGCACTGGTGAAGAAGCTTTCAGTAAAAAAGTAAACTATTTTTAAGAATTGATCTTAATAAATGCAAAGGCTGCAGACAATTTAGAACAATCTTTTTAGCTAAAATCTTCTTTACAAATGGAGTAAGTCTAAGCCCTTTTACTCTTGTTGTGAAAAATATGTGATATCTTTCCAAAAACACGAGAAATTAAATCAAGATGAGCATCTCGTTGCTCAGTACTGTTTTGTATAGGTCTTCAAATAGTACTTTGTGCTACGGGTTACTTTCTAACTACCAAGGACAATGTGAACACTTGTCAAAGACATTTTTATAAAAACAAATAGATTTGAAATTTCTTTAATAAATATCACTTTGAAGTGAAAGTAGGTGAAATTCTTTTTTCATTGATAAAGTCACATTTTCCTATTGGTTGACTACAAAAAAAAAAGTGCAGTAAAATGTGGTGGCACATATATTGTGCTTCACCAAGGATTTAACGTCAACATGCAGAGATCAAAAAATGTAAGAAAAAAACATCTATGAAAGTCAAACATGAGAATCCAGGCAAGATCTAGGAAAATATGTAAGTGTAGAGTTTTTGAATAATTTACAATGGTCTCTATTTACTGGAAAAAAATGTAGTTTCTTCCCTTAAATTACAAAAGATAATTACAGAAAATTATGTCGAGTGACACATTCATAAGCAAAATTTTAAATACTAAATGGTCAGCAGGGTCAAGAGAGCTTTCACTTACGCCTACTTTCATAAATAGCTCTTGATTTCTCATACAGCTCATATGGGTCAGGTTTTCGTGGATCAAAGGCCTCTGTTGAATCAGGAAATGAACTCCTGTGAAGAGCGGGTGGATAGGGGATATTCTGTGGCATAGCTGGAGCAGACACACTTGTTTGAGGGCTCCCTTGATTCTCCCATCGTTCCATCATCTGGAATAAAAACATACAGAGAATAAAACTGAAGTTTTTCAAAAACTGTGGCTTCCACAATGAGACCAAAGACAGTGATTTCTTTTGAAAATGTGTTTTGTAAAATTAGTAAATCCATTTGCTGTCTTTTGAAATGAAAGGTGTGTTTATAAAATGCTGTTTATAAAATGACTTGGCTAAATTTACTTATTAATTTGTTGCTCATGGCAAGATGTGATCTTTCTCAGGTTAGATTAGGCCCAGCATTACCTCTGAAGCATGTGGAGTGCCTCTCACAGAATGTGCTGAGCTACTGGAAGTTATTTGCTAAAGGTGGAATCTGTGGGTTTGTGAAGACACAATTACCAGATTCATCAAAACACAAGGTAGTGCTTAACAAAGAAGGGACAGACTGTGTAGCAAGCGAATGACCTTAATGCTGTATCTTCTGAGAATGCATGAACATAACTAGCTGCCCAGGGGGAAGTAGATAACTGTACCTGGGAGCAGAATTTACAGCTTCAATTTAAGATTTAAAAAACCAAAACCAAAACCAAAAGAAAATCAAAACCAAAGAGAAAATTATTACAGCACATATTCAAGTATCTAGTGGCCAAAAAAACCCCCACTAAATTTACATTATACAACCAAGTTTCCAAGCACAGGATAAGGCTTTCAAATCTTCCAGACCATTTACAGGAAAGAAGTACACAGCAGCCTATTGTCTATGCATGAAAGACATCTCAGTTCACACTTTTTTCAAGACCGTCTTTAGCAGCCTTACATGTACATCAAGCTTGAAGATATGACAGGGTGTGCAAAACAAGGCTTGAGGATCTGCATTTTTTTTTTTTTTTAAAAGTTGGCTACTAATAAAATTGCATTAGCAAATTTATTTGAAGAGGTTAAAATAAACAAAACACAAATGTTTATCCCAGGAAATGAGTACTTGGATATTCCTATGACCCCTCCTGAGGACAAGGGTGGTAAAGCCTCCAGAACAGTGTGTTCTCACACATAACCCAACAATGGTAATTACACAAAAAATGCCTCTTGGAAACAAACTGATCTGTAATTAAATTCCACTGACTTCTATTGTTGTATCAGTGGAGCTTTATAAAAGATGATTGCAGGTTTACAGTGAACTTGCTCTACAAATTCTGTGATTATTATTTGTCTTTATTTCTTTAGTTTCAGAAGGTGTTTGAGTCAGCAGTTAGGCTTTACTCTGTTCTGATAATTAACTGCATCAGGTTTTTTTCACACCAAGTATGTGTGAACTACAGATGTTTTAGTGTTCTCCTGGTGAATATGCTGAATAACCATCCTGCTGCATATCCCAGGTGATCTGACCTTCTTAGGCTCATACTTAAGAATAAACAGATTATGGATATTGGCCTTTTTTAGTTGTTAAGGACCTCATTCTTTTACAAAATAGTATTATAATTCAAGCTGTGCTTCTGTCAGAATTTCAGCAGTAAGTAGGGCTGGTTAATTCAACACTATAGGTATGTACATTCTGTGCAATACAGTGGCATATGGGAATACCTGAGTTGCCATTGAAATAGCTTAGGTACCTTAGGAATGTACCTTGGGTACCTTCAGGTACCCCTTACACCAAGACAAATTTATCCTCTGCAAATAATTGCCCTTTGGATAAATTACCCTATGTGGTAAGCCACATGAATATCACAGCACTACTTCTGACAGCCCTAAAGAAATTACCTCAAGTAGGTATAAACAGTACGGAAGTGTAAATTCAAAGGTCTCTAGAAACACACCTGATTATGATGCTATGTCTACATAGGAAAGGAGAACTGAGCTCAATTCAAGCTCCATATGATCAAGGAAATTACGGGAGAAATATGTTTAGGCTTTACGTTCCCTTAGGAATCTAGAAAAAGAACAAGCCAGTGAAACCAAACTATCTATCTTATTATGAAGATGAAAGACATGCAGGGCCATTCTGCCTTGAAGTGAAAGATTCCTTATTTCTTGGAAAGTGCTGGGGAAAAATCACTTACCTCTTTCAAAATGCAAAACTAGACAAAATTAAAATACTTAAAGAAAGATTTAAAAAAAGAAAGGAAAATACAATTATCTTTGATGAGCAACCTTTATCCTGGTGAAAGGACAGGAAGAGATCAATTGGCAAAGCCCTGCTGGGTCCTATATGTCTAATTCTTGCTTGCTGGTTAGCTCTAAATTTTCAAGTGTGAAGTTCAACCAGCTAAATAAGTAGATAAACAGAAGGGGAATTTTATCTCCCAAACCGATATCAGTCACCTAGAGTTCAGTAATGCGAGTTATCATAATGCTGCTTCAGAAAAGAAGGCATTCTTGGAAGTGAGTAAGCACAGTAGTGAGTGCAGGGTATCAAATCCAAATTGGGGCAATGGTTTGGAGACATTGCTCATGGTCATTTTGGACTAATATTATATATGATATACATATGTAATATATGCACTATATACATAGGAACCACAGGAAGTATCTGTTACCCAGGTTACTTTGTTTTCCTTTGCTGTTACACAGCTACAGGGCTGTGCTTCAGTGTTGGGGAGGCTTTCTAAACCTCCTGTGCTGGCCTTACTGCTTCAGACTCTCTGCAGACAGTGCTGCCTGCACTTGGTCTCAATCTTATCTTCAGGCCCTGGACATGAGAAATTTACATCTGACTATTTCTCTAATTAAAAGTGGTGACAGGCAGAGGAATCCACACTACCTTTACTTGGCTAATCATTTGTGAAATCTCTTGCTGAGATTACCCCAAAATAGAGTAAGCAGTCAGCCTGCCTGCAGGTACAGTATCTGCACACAATGGTGTTACATTATTCTGTGAGCCCTGGTTTCCTCACATCATTGCATGAAAAACTGCATCACTCAGGTTGTTTTCCTAGACTCCTATTATTGGCAAGCGCTACTTAAGCAGGAACTACTATATAACAAAATGTTGCAGAAAATCGCCAACAATAAACTGATATTTATATATTTGATGTGTACATGAAGAGGCTAAGTATGGACAGGACGAGGTCTTCAAATGAGTATCTTTAACAAGTGAGCTCCAAGCTATCTATTTCATCACTTTTTATACCCCAGGCATTCAGGAGCCTTAAACTGGTGAGAGCAAGCTAGCCCTTAATAACCTGATTTATTTTCACGAATGTCCTGCTACATAGATGAATAAAGCAACTTATGCAATACTTATCCCAATGTATTGTATACAGATTCTGTCCTTTTACACCAAACCACCACAAGCTGAAGCAGTCTGAGGAAGTTGCATCAGCTGATTAATTAAGTGCTATTTGTACTTGACAGGATACAAAAATTCTTCTGGTATACCTTAAGCAGGAGATCCAATATGAGAGTATGTAAAGCTGTTCAGATTCAATGTACTTCCTCTGCCTGCTCCCCAATAAGAAGGCTCTAAGCTCTTTAAAATGCATTGTTTTGCTATTGTTATTCCTATCGCTCTTAGGAGTCATCAGGATCTATTTTCCTCTACACACCCTTGATGAGAATTAGGAATTGCTCCAAGGTTTGTCAAATCTCAATAAAAAAGCCAAATTAAAGAAACCAAAACAAAACACCCCCCCCAACAATAAAACAAAGCAGACAACTGAAAATAGTAGCCTATGATTTCTTTTTATATTGTGAATGCTGTCACAAAATTCAAAAAATTATATAATGTGGTGTCAACAGAATAAATAATCATTGCTTACAGTCTTACAGTAGGAAAAGCCTTTACACCTTGGGTTTAATGTCAAAATCACAGCAACACCAAAAAGTTGATTAGAAGGAACCTCAGTCAATTATCTAGCCCAAGCTCTTATTTGAAGTATGACTATTTGCAGCTCTAGATCTCCTAATGCAAGAAAGAATAATAGTCTCTTTGAGGATGTTAAACTCAAGCCACTTGTAAACCAGAAAAAGTGAATGTTGTTAATTTCAAAGAATTCGCCAACTGGAAGACTAGACTGGCCTCATTTCTGCTGCCTTCTCCTCCAGACCTCTTATTTTTAAGCCACCACATTTCTGGATCTTGCCACCCATCTTAACATTACTGTTTTTCTTTTTTCAGACCACTTCTGGCAGACTCCAAGTCAACAGACCTTCAGAACTTATCAGGGAGGCCACCCCTGGTGCTTTGTCACCTGGAGCTGGGGCACTGCTGAGAGGTGTCTCATGAGCTGGGAGGGTAGATGAAAGTCTACAGGAATTTGCTTTGCATGACAGGCATCTTATGAACTCAGTGTGTACAATTTTGAAAGGGAACTTACAGGCTTTGGAGTTTTCCATGGAGAAAAGAAACCTGAAATAAACAAAAAATAATGTTAGCAGCTTTTTCTGATGCATAAAGAGTGGAGGCTAGGTGGTGTCTATGCTCCCATTCTCATTCAGGTCTGCAGGTAATACTGATAGATATGAAAATTCTCTACACACAAGGGGTGAAAACACAAAACACAAGGGATAATTTCTAAGAAAAAATAGATAGACATATATATATATGAATACATATACATATACATATATATATATTTGCAAGTGGAGCTATTGAGATCATTGCCATACTTTACAAACAGCATGGGATTAGGTTGAAATTAAAAGAACTAATCAAAAGGACTTCCAAATGTCTTGGTGGACATTGGATAAGACACCAAATGACCTGGTATTGATGTGTCAAATGCAGTCGCACCTTTAGGAAGAAGCATTCAGAACATCCCATCAACAAAACCTAATAATACAAGAGATTTTTTTAGAAGAAAAGCCTGAAGAAAAATAACTGTTTCATCAGTCTAGATAAGGTGGCCAAGTCTTGAGAGGATTGCTTATTTTGATACTGTCCTGGTTTTTGGTCATAGTTAACAAGAAGTCATACATGACTACCTCTTTTACACAAGTAGTTATCTAATTTTCCGTTGTTATTGACGGATTGATAACTTGCTTTGGTGACTTTCTTATATTTCAACTATTGTAGCTTACAAATGTTTACAACTCCAGATATGTCTTTTTCATAAAAGGAAATAATTTGAAACACTCCTTGTAAACCCTGTTCTTATCTTATGCAGTACAATGTTAAAAAACTTTACAAAATATTAAATAAAAAGAAGCATTACAAAGGGTATTGGGTCACATTTTTTAAAATACCAGCTTTCAACACAGCTTTCATTAAAAAACTCATTCTCCGCTTAATAGCAGGTAAAAAAAAGTCTCTGGACTTTCCTAGGTAAGACTAAAAGCTAAAACCAAAGAGTTCATTTGTTTTGTCAGAAACAGAAATGGGGCTTAAACTGAGATATCTAATAGGAAGGCTCCTCTTTCATTCAAAAAATTGATTCAGCTGAAAGAGTAGTACTGACTTCATTATTTCTTTTTCTAAAGTGAGTCTAAAAAGAAAATTAAAATTATGAGAGCATTAGGATAGTATCTTTCTACAGACAAATCACAACAGGAATTATATTTGCACATATATTTAAGGTTTGTAGAATTCTGTGATAATGAGGTAATCTTTTCTGCCCTAATACCTAATTAATTTCGACTGAAATATCTTGCAGTGTAAAAGCACTTGAGCCATTTGTAGCAAAACACTGGCTGTTCAGTAATGCTGATGTGTAAGCTGATAGTGCTTTTTTTAAAAAAAAAGTATATTGAAAAGTAATCCTGGAAAGGTTTATGTTTACTGACTCTACAGTGCCTGGATAAAAACTGCTTTATTAACAAGTAGACAGATTTCTTTCCATCTGCAAACTCAAGCTGAGATAACAGGCATCCTTGATAGATCTGGCTTGTACATCACTTTTAGTATTAAAGATTCTGTAGCAGAAACTTATTAAATAACTTACTGGATGGCAGATGGCTACCTTTTTATTACCTCCTATGTTTCTGTACTGCTAATAAGAGTGAAAACTAAAAAGTACCTTTCCTCTCAAAGCTAAAGATAACACTTGAAACTTGCTCCAATCAACTTACTACCCTGATTTGTTGTTCATAAAATATTGGCAGAGGTAACACTCCTTACCCATTGATACTGGTGCACCTCCCATAACTTATTGTCATCAAAAATGACTCCTGATTAAACTGAAAGGTCTTTTTTCCTATTTATCTACTGTCTCCACCTAAAAACAAGTTATGCTGGAGTTATCATAAAAATTTTACTATCAATTAAAAATATAATAAATATTTATAAATCAAATAAACAATGACATATACATCAAGTCAAGATTTTTTTAAAAAGCGCCTCAATTAAAAAAAATTCCATTATTTGCTCAAACAAGGAGAATATAAACTTATATTTAACTTGGAGGTTATGGGCACAGACTGCAACATACAAATGACAACATCTACACTCAAAACAAATAAAAGGCGATATTTATTCACACAGCATGAAATTATGTTAAGAAAACTAACAGATATAGGATGCCAGAGAAGCAAAAGATCTAAAGGAAAATTAAAAAAAAAAATTGGAGATCCACATGAGTACAAAAGGATGCTATAGAAGCAGAAAATTTCTAAAGGTAACAAACCTTGGGGCTAATAGTAAAATCCATTCTTCTGATTTAATTTCATCTGTTACACCTTGACCTCACGTAAAATGAGATAATCTCTCACCTCTGTCAAAGAATAGGTGCTAAGCTAGACGGGTGAAGGCCTAGTTCCATAAAGTAAAATTTATATTACATCTTTCACGTATTACTTGACAATTTTAATGTTGTCTCACATAAGATCTGCACTCATATCTGAACTTAAAATCCGTTTCCCAATCTAAACAAAACTGACTTTTACAGAATGTGTGGCATTATCAGTTATTCAATATGAGACTGATTATGGATAATTGTTGTGTACCAAACACTGCGAATTACCACCGCTATTTAAACACATGCAACAAATCCTGCAAATTCAAGAATTCAAGAGAATATTGCATATGTAGCACACTGCAAATGTAAAAGAAACTTCACATGAAGAGGCATAAAAGCAAAATGCACTTTCTTGGGTATGCTGCACCCTCCCTTCTAACTTTCCCTTTTAAATAGTACTTTGCATGAGCACAGGAACAAATCCTCTACATACAGAAAACTGAGGCTTAAAATCCCACCTGAAGAATATACCTTAATAATGTGTATTCAGTGCCCACTCAACAGCGCTGGCCATCTGCAGCCACATCTACAGTGGGCAATGAGAAGAAGTGCACTTTCATTTAGTTTGACCTCACTTCACACCACGGTTTCCCTTGACTTTCTGGTGTTCCTTACATGCCCTGTGAGCATTCCCCACCAGGGACAGAGGGATCCCACCTGAATGGCAGCTGCCAGCAGATTGGCATCAGCTCATATACAGATGCTGATTTATCAACAGGGCTGAAATTTGTTCTCCAAAGAATGCAGCTTTCAACTTCTTTTGAGTACTAACACAGTACTAGTACTGCTCAACCTTCTGATCTCACGGCTAACTAGAAACATATACAGGATAAGCTCTTACAACCTCATTCCACTTCCAGATTTCTGCTTCTCCCTCCCCAAACTCCCAACCCCCTGCTGTCCACCTTGTGATATCTTCATAAAAACTTGGGTAGCTGAAAATATTAGATACATTTACATATAAACACCCCTCACCTCCATATCCACATACACGTTTAAAATTTGAAATAATAAAAGTCAACTTAGATCCATGTAAATAAAAATAGTTCATGAAGCCTGTTCTTACCATGAGTGGCTTTTGGCTCACCCATGTGCCTGACAGCCACCCCTTCTCACAGTAACCTCACCACGTAAGCTGTAGCCATAAGCACGTAGCTTTTTTGAAGACTCCTGTACCTTTTTAATTAACATTCCTTGTAAAGACAGCCAGTACAGGTCTGCATCAGTTTTGGAAAGGAGAGTGGGGTTACTGGCTTGTCTTAAAGAGCAACCACCACCATTCAGCCAGGTGCTAGCAGGAAAATAAAAATACTGTGGTAACATGTGAGCATGCAACAACAAAAATACATAACCTCATATGCTTCTGCAAAATTAGTTTTGAGACTATAATGATTTCTTATTCAAGGTTGGCTATTTAAACTGTAATAAGGTACAGCAGCTGGTGACCAACACATATGGACATTTTAATTGTTTAATTTCAAATAAATAAGCTGAGGTACAGTAATAAACATATGTTTTCTAAAAATCAGACTGACGTTTTCTCTTAAAGCAGTGTTACAAAAATCCATTTTGACATTGCTTTTTAAGTTGTATTTACCACCTTCCAAAATGAGCTTCCCTGGAAATCAGAGCTGTGATGGTTTCTATGTAGTAAAAACATATGTTTACTAAAAAACACTGTGAACTGAAAACAGATTTTGGATTCAAATATATTAGGAAGAAAAAACTTTATTTTCCTTTTTTTTTTTTTCAGATCAAGGCAAATTCCAGCTTCATTTTACTGTACTTCTCCTTTTTGATGAAGATATCCTGTAACAAAAGACAAATCACATCACACTCATTGTATCTACTCCTTCTTCTATCCAAATTTAGGTATGCTTTTGTTGTAAAATATTCTTACAGATATCATGTGCCTTACACTTCAGCAAGGATTTATTGTTGAAAAGTTTAGTTTTCTGAAAGCAGCTTATCAGGCAGGACTTTGAGCATTTGCAAGACAGAGTTCTGATTTGTTTCCTTTTTGTTTTTTTTTTTTTCAGTAAAACTCATGAATTTGGCAAATTCCATAATGTCAGTAATACAAAACCAGCCCTTGGTTATTATTCTGCTCCCATGGGGATGATTTTCACTACATTTTCATCTTCATTATTCTCACTATTTTGCATTTTTTCCTGATTCTTCACACCTGGTAGAATCATAAGTAACTAACACAGCTACTGCTAAGTCACAGGACTTTTAATGATGTTCACCTCTGTGGCAGATGTGTATGGATAATTAAACTGAAGCCTGGGAACAGTTTGATTTCTGCGGTGACAGCGTGTGCTGCAGGGAGGAACTCAACAGCATCAAACACAAAGCCTTTTAATCTAAAACAACGTTCAGGGCAAGTCAACATCCCTGCACATCACTTGTTGCACTTTCACTTTTAATGGGTGAAAGCCCACTGGCTTTCACTGGGCTTCTTGGGGTTTTTTTTTTTTTTTTTTTTTTTTTTTTTTTTTTTTTTTTTTTTTTTTTTTTTTTTTTTTTTTTTTTTTTTTTTTTTGTGCTTTAATATCCTTGTTGCATATGGCTTCCTGAGCAAAGCTGTCTTAAGCAATGAACAGACCTTTCTCCTTCCTAGATGCTTGGAAGTCACTGAACAGATGGCTGACGAGCAGTCCCAGAGCATTAACTGACTCCATGGGCATCTTATCAACATCCATGTGACAACACTTCACTTCAGCAAAAGTTTTCCTTTCTAGAAAAGTTACTGTATAAATTTATTGTAATAGTAGATTTTTTTTTCTGTGTTTTCTTTCTCTTACTGGAATCCCTGAGATGTCTATCAGTTGTCTACATGGGCCTGATTTCCAAAGATATCAAATACTCATTAACTTCAACTGGATGTGACAGGAGAGAACACTGAGAGTTCAGACTCAGGTGTTCACTGTTAGCAGGGTGCAGGGAACTGTTTCTTACCATTCACATTACACCTGGTCTCTCCCTCTGTATGTTTACCTTTTGTTGAGCTATGTTAGATGTGGTCAGATTACATGGACAGAACTAATGCTACCATTGAGCTGACTCATTAAGATTTAAAATATCCTACAGCTAAAATTCCAAAAATACTTGTGGGAGACGTAATTTTTTGTATGTAGAGAGAACAAATATATAACATTAATTTCTCTTCAAATATTTTCCCCTTTTAAGGAAAAGAAACATGATCAATGAGAAGTAGTACATTCAACTAATTTATATACTGTAGTAAACAAAATCTAAAAGGACACAATGAATGAAAATAAATGGAAATAATACTTATGAAAACAAGCAGGTGATAAAAAGTTTCAGTTGATCATGTCATATTTAAAGTATCAGATGATGTACAGTTAATAGTTCCATTTCTAATAAAATCAATTATTATTACGTAATATTTTTTCGAAGGTCCATCTCTTTGAAACAGCTCTAAATATTGAGCTCTTACTCTAGCAACAACAAAAAGTTGATTTACCTTGAAATAAAGAGCAGGTGTAAGAAGACTGGGAGCTCTAGCTCTTCAAGCATAGTTAGCTAGTCCTGCTGTCAGCTGTCCTTCAGAGTGACGGTGCCATGCTGTGGAGGATCCCTTTGGTCTTTAGCTGGGATGGCACCTGACGCAATGGGTCAAAAACCAACACATCCCACATCAGAGTGAGATGAATGACCCACTACCTTTGATCAGGCCACAACACTCCATATGTTTAGAGCCAGTGCCTTTTCCTTGCAGTAGGCTACACACAAGCAGCATGGCAAGTAACTGATACAGCACTGTGTTGCACTGAGATGAAGGCTTATTACAGTCATCAGTTGTTGTATCAAATGCAGGTTCACACTAATAAAACTCTGAAATACCTCTGTCTTCTTCATGGCTATATACATATGCTCAGATGTCCTGAAAAAAAGACTCACAATGGTACAAACTGATTCTCAGTAGTTGGTTGTGCTGGCATTTTGCTTTATGCTCCACTACTCAATTGCTCCTGATTTCAACCCAAGTGAAACTGCAACAGAAGTAGTGCTTAAATCATCACTGTTTTTCACTCTTTGGCCTACTACACCTATGAAAAGTGATCCCAAAGAATGAATACATCCCTGCCTACAGACAATCACTCTGTGAAGGTACAAGGCAAAAAAGCAGGGACAGTTCAAAGGAAGGTCAGCTAGATCTTTAGACCCCATTGGGGTTCCACCCTGTCTGGCTTATCTCTACTCCAGGTGACTTGGGGGCATCATGAGTCCAAGTCTATATTTCAGCTCTTCAGAGTTTCAGACTTGTTGACATGTAGCATAAAGTGTGAGACAGAGAAGTTTATCAAAAATGATGTAGAGGTAGAGGAGCACCTTGGGAAAATGTACCTGATCTCATCCTACTGAAGCTGCTGAGGTGAGTGGCTCTGGTGCTGACATGATCGGCTGTGGAGTGCTCCAGTGAGGTGCATGGGGGAGCTGCCTGAACTTGGGAAGCTCAGAGGAGGGCCAACAGCAGCCTGCAGCTCATGCCACAGTGGCTGACAGGACCAGGAGCAATGGGCCAAGCCTTCCTCCAAAGGATAAAAGAAGCCCTTAGGGATCTCTAATGGCCAGGAGCACCGCCAGCATGGTGGGCACACAGGGCACGATGTGACAGTCTGGTGGCAGCTGGCACAGAAGGGCACACAGGAACGGTGCTGAAACCCTGCCAGCTACAGGCAGGACGACACAGCCTCTGTACCTCTGCACCCACCGTGAGGGACACAGCTGCCCAGACGGAGCTCTGGTGGGAACACGCTGCCACCAGCGCCAGGCCGGGCACTGCCCTTGTGCCAGGGCCGCCGGCACAGTGAGGAGCTCCTGTGCTCTGTGACAGCTCTGGGAGGAGCTGAGTAGGCTGAGGAGTGTCAGGGGGAGTGTTAGAGCACCAGACTACTGGAATCACAGAGTATCCTGAGTTGGAACAGACCCACAGGGATCATCGAGTCCAGCTCTTAAGTGAATGGCCCATCCAGGGATCAAGCCCATGACCTTGGTGTTATTGGCACTGTGCTCTAACCTTCACAGCCTCTCTTCCCTGGGACAGGCTCCCCAGATAGACAAGACACATGATAGAGAGAATTCATTATCCTTTCCCCCTGGCTGAACACAGTGACTTAAGGGATCGGTGGCAGTTGTGACATGTGCCTGTCCAATGCATGTCTCCCCTGGGACTGCCTCACCTTCCTGGGTGTCCAGGCATGGCAGGTGTGAGGCTCTGCAAGTGGAACCAAACATAACAAGGATGGTGGTTCATCCAGCATGGGCGTGATGCTGAGGTCAAGTTGGCCCATGCCAAAGCTGCTTTCCAAAACTAGAAAAAATGGGTCATGGTCACAGAAAACTTCCTTCTGAAGAGAACAGGAGGCCCAAAATGCAGCCCAGACCCACTTCTTATGGAAGCCTGTTGCCTCCCTGAGGTCTAGGTTAAAGATATGACACATCCCTACTCTGACACATCCCTCAGATGTGATCTATTACTCGTTTCTCAGGTAGGCAGTGATGAAGTTGCAACAAGAGGTTAGAGGGAAATCAAGAGAGACTTCAGGGCCTTGGGATGACTAGTTAAGGGATCAGAAGCACAGGTTGTGTTCTCTGTTTTTACAGTTGCAGGAAATGATGAGGGAAGCAACAGGAAGACCCAGCAGATCAATCCTTGCCTCTGACCCTGGTGCCACCAGCACAAGTGTGGTTTTTATTTTTTGGATCATGGGTTGGTTTAGAGAACACCAGGACTTCAGGGAACAGACAGCGTACAGCTGTCTCATAGTGGGGAATCTATGCACAGGATTTAGCAGAACTCATTGAAAGAGACTTAAACTGGATTTGAAAGGGGTAAGGGATAAAACCAGGCTTGCTAGAGGTAAGCCTGGAGGCTGCATGTCACTGAGGGACAGTGTGCTAGTGAGGTCCTCTGGTCTGCTGTCTCAGTGGAGGTAGGGGATGGAGATCCATGCAGCAGCAGAGACATGAGGGTTATTGACATGCGAGAAATCATGGAAGCAGCTGACAGTGGTCACACATGAATTAGGGTTTCTCCCCCCAAAAAGGTGGCAGGATCAATAGCCCAGCTGAAGTGTGTCTACACCACTGCACACAGCGCAGGCAACAAACAGGAAGAACGGGAAGCCGTGGTACCACAGGAAAGCTATGATATAGTTGCCATCACAGAAACGTGGTGGGATGACTCACATGACTGGAATGCTGCAATGGATGACTATGAACTCTTCAGAAGAGACAGGCCAGGAAGGAGAGGTGGTGGGGCAGCTCTGTGTGTTAGGGGCTGTCTGGACTGTCTGGAGCTTAGTGATGTGATGACAGGGTTGAGTGTTTATGGTAAGAATCAGGGGAAAGGCCAACAAGACAGATAACAAGGTGGGAGTCTTTTGCAGACCACCCAACCAGGATGAAGAGGCAGGTGAAATATTCTATAAGCAGCTGGGAGAAGTCTCACAATAGCTAGCATCCAAGCTTGTATCAGCAATAGTGTGGCCAGCAGGACCAGGGCGGTGATCATTCCCCTGTACTCAGCAATGGTGAGGCCACACCTTGAATCAATTTTGGGCCTCTCAGGACAAGAAAGACACTGACGTGCTGGAATGGGTCCAGAGAAGGGCCTGCAAAGGGCCAGTGAAGGATCTGGAGTACAAGTCTGATGAGGAGCATCTGGGAGAGCTGGGGGTGTTTAACCTGGAGAAAGGGAGGCTCAGGGGGGACGTTATTGCTCTACACATTTCAGGTAGGAGGTTGTGGTGAGGTGAAGGTTGATCTCTTGTCCCAAGTAACAAAAGATAGGACAAGAGAAAATGGCCTAGAATTGCACAGGGGAGGTTTAGATTGTATATTTGGAAAAATTTGTCCACTTAAAGGATTGCTGAGCACTGGAACATGCTGCCCAGGGAGTTGGTTGAGTCACTGTCCCTGGAGGTTTTTAAAAGATATGTAGATGTGGTACTTCAGGACATGGTTTAGTGATGGACTTTGCAGCGCTGGGTTAATGATTGGACTTGGTGATCTTAAGGTATTTTCCAACCTACACCTTTTTACAATTCCATGATTCTAATTTTCTATATTTACAGAACTGATACAAAAGCCTAAATGACTGTGAGATCAGGTAGTATCAATATGCAGCTTTTTAAACATAGGAGCACTTTTTGCACAGTTAATGAAGTTTCACTGACCTAGCCTGCTTAAGCAACACATTTTCAACAATATTCAGATCTTCACAGATAATTAGAATAAGGATGGCTATTCAAAGTCATGAATGCTAGAAGTATTTGCTGTTCAAGCTGGAACCCTCACCGGTCACTTGAGTCTATCAGAATGTAATCTAAAACACACCAGAGAATCTCAAGCCACCATTAAATTTCACTTTCATGAATAGCAAAGAGCCTTTGTTAGCAAGAATACAGCCATCAGAAAAGGTCAGAAGCTGGCATAGTAATGAGTTAATTTACATTCTAATGGACATACAGGTATTTATTTTCCTTGGCTGCTACAGCTGAATTGCTTATCAGTCAGAGATTTAAAATAATTTATGAAACCAGGGAAAAAAAACCAAGTACCATGTCCTTCTAATTAATCTGGATGTGAGGCAGAGAATTTCTGAATCATAGCCAAAATAGTGCGGAGGCAAATGCAACAGTTAGTGACAATTTTTGAAATGTCAGTTTAAATATATTAGAGGTTGAAAAAAGAATAAAAATCTCAACTTGCAGAAAAACACATTTTTGGAACAAGCTTTGTATGTGGTCAACAAGAATAAATTATTTTCCAAGGACAAACTTAGTTACTAAACACCTATAGAATGTCTCATTTTTACACAAACTGTCTTCTCTTTTCAGACACCTATTACCAGAACAGTGTTACCTTGTTCCAGATTTATTTCCTTGCTGATAACAAACCATATTATCTGAAGGACAGTCATGTCTTGGAATAGAGAAAATGCTGCTGCAGAACAGATTTTAATGGGAAAACTTGACCTGGAGTAGAAAAAGATATCTTAGGGAATTGAGGAAGAGCCTTGCTTCTTGCTTTTTATGACAGAACTTTCTACTAAAAGTTCAAATCCTTAGGTTCATATCCTAGTTTTTGATTTGCAGCTACAGGCATTATTGGATGAACTGTTATTTTCCTTGCTGAAGTCTAAAAATCTGTATTTTTATTTAAATACTAATCCAATTAGCAAAATCTGCATGCATAGGCACTCATAAATGATGAGCAAGAAATCTCAGAAGTTTGCTCACAGCTTGTTGATTCTATCAACATTTTGAAAAGGTCAAGGGTGTATTTTTGTACAGACATGAAAAAGAACCTTTTGTTTGGCTGAAGGGAAATTTTCCCTGAAGAATCTCCAGTTTTGCTCATGTGTGTTGTCCAATGACTGCTGCTAAAAACAGTGTCACTGGTTCACTTCTCCAGACTAGCAATTACACTCTTGACTGTACGGCTCTAATGCTGTGAGAGCTGGTAATGAAAGTGATGCCTTGTCTTGGGCAAAAACATATTGTTCAATGCAACTCCCCCTGAGCAGAGCAGACACAGCAAGGTGAAAAGCCTGGTATGTGTCATACACGCAGAACCAGCAACATAATTTGGAATATAAATTGAGACTTCAGAACCCTGACAGCTTGTGGCTGTTGCTTCTAGAAGGGCCTGCAAGTGCTGCCATACCCATAAAGACTTTGTATGCTTGCTAAGAACACGTCTGACAACTCAGCCTGGCTTTACTGAAAGCTAATTTAAGCTTCAAAAACTTTTCAGGAATACTGCATCGTATGCTCGGAGCTCTCTGACAGTCAGAAGCTCTGCCTAACTATATCACTCTGCTCTTTCATGTGTTTAGATTCTGCTCCCATTTAAGCTTTAACACTTTCTAAACCCAATAAAGAAATCTCACATTACATTATGGTATGTCACATTGATGAATATCAAGGCATGTTCCAAACATTTTCCGTTAAAATGTAGATGGCGCATAAGTTGTTTTAATACAGTGTCCTAAAGTCCTCCTCACGAAAGTAGATTCACAAAATGTCTTCAGCAAGTGTCGGGGAAAAACATTCAATAATAAACCCATTCTTTTGCTTTCATGTGTATCCTCCTGGTGTGGCCAACTGTGACAAAGGACCTTTGGTGGGAAGAGATGTGGAATATCCAAGGGCATCTCACTAGTATAGGATGCCTACATGTCAGCATTTTTTAAATTCCCCATCAGTTATAATAGACACACCGACACCTATGCCAAATTTAGATATTGATATTCAGACAAGTACATTTTCATGTCATAGTCTGTGAATTAGGAACTTAACACAGATGCAGGAACACAGGTCTAGTATCCAGGGCGCCATACCTAATGTTATTCATAAATCTGTCCTAGATTGGCAGACATGACACAGAATCTATGGAAGACTTCACAGCTTCAGCGGTCATCTTGACTCTGCCATTCCACTGAAGGTTTCTTGGTACACCAGTGCATCTCAGATGGCTCTGGATGTTGCTAATGAGCTTACAGTCTCACTCCTCCTGATTTCTCTGAGATTTGGGAGCACTGGACAAAAGCTCATCATAAAGCAACAAATAAGTTAAATTACAGAGACTTAGAGAACCTCCTGGCTTCCTCTGACTGCTTGTCATTATTAAATTACACTGTAGTAACTTCAGTATTTTGTGTTTAAAATGAATCAAGCTGTCTGCACGGTTCTAAATTTTATTGATTTGCCTTTGAAATCTGTTCTGTGGCAATGGGAAGTGTCAGGAGCTCAGGTGTGTTAACCATAATTGGCTCATTTTCATACCACACGGTGGAATGACAAACACTCAATGGCAACTTAATAAAAAGGTAATCAGGCCGCTTGGCCACAGTGGTGAAAGCTGGGACAAGCAATAGCATGATTATTTCATGCTTCGAATCCAGATGTTATTCAAAGTAATAATTAATTTCCAATTTTCTGCTCCTTCACACCAGCTTGACAGATGAGTTTATTCCTGGTTATGGGGATTCAGGTAGAACAGAAAGACTGACAAACAGTTGGAGACTGTGAAAGAGAAGACTAACTGGAGAAATAAGAGCCACAAGGTTTACCACAAGAGCCAAGGTTTACATGGTTAAGTCTTAGATGTGACAATACAATATTTAGTGTTGAAAAGCAGAATATTTGGCAAGGGATGTTAGTGGAAGGCCCATGTAGGGTGTGTAACAAAAGAAAAGAAAAGAACAGCGAAGTTCTAAATTTGCAGTTCCCTGGTTGAACCTCCAGGTAAGTCACTTTGCTTTGAGCTGCTGAAGATTTGATACTGTCCACACTGACACGTACCTAGTAGAGTTAAACGTTTTTGCTTTCACATTCCCACTCAGGATGTAATTCTCAGTATACAACTTACTTATCAAGATGAACAAAACTGATTTAGTGAAAGCTTTGCTGATAATTTTAGTGATCTAAATTATACTGGTTAAAATGACATGAAGTTCAGAAGGTTTAGCACAAGACCACAGGAGCCTGAAAGAAAAAAATGAGAGAGTAATAATGATCGATGGGCACGATATTATTGCAGTACAGAACATTGAAGACTATAAAGCATGATAAATTGATCAAGATGACCTGGCTTGCAAAAAAACATTAAGAAATGTCAATTTTTTATGAATTCCTGAAAGTTTGGAGTTGAGCAATTAACATAAAGAATGGCTGTGTCCTGAAGTCTAATAAGAGAGGAACAGTATTGATGTGAATTTTATGATGTTTAGATTATGTGCTGGTCACATGTAGTTCTGTGCAGTACTTTAAAAAGTTAATGAACAGAACACTAAAAAATGATGCTGAAAAAGGATCCTGACAAGATAGTTGGGAAGTGATAAGTATTAAATGAATGTATTACAAGGAAAAGGAAGAAAAACTGGATAGATTTTTTCCCTGTGACAGTGCTGTGTCTCTCAGAGGAACATAAATTGGTTTCAGACCTCAGATTTAGATGACATGTCCAACATAATGGAAATAAACCCCTCAATACTGAGAAAATTGGAACAGTACATAAACATGACAAGTTAAACAGAGGAGATTATGGTGCTGACAACCGTGAAGCACCTTGTGAACCTTAAAAATTAGCATTTTTAGAAAGACATGCTAGGGTACATAGCATGTATGTCCCTCCTTGTTTAAAATCAGAACTTACTGCATAAGAAAACAAACTTGGATGTAGCCTTTGGATCTGTAAAACATCTTCTTCCTCAGTTTACCCTTACACCTCAGTATTCCCATTTGATCACAAGACAAAAACTGAATTTATGCCTGAAGAACATAGCTGGCTGAAGGAATCTGGATGAACAGCACCATTAATCTGGTCATCATACTTTCTCCTTGGATTTCCTCAAAGAATAGATAAATAAAAAGACAGGCTTACTGGTGTATAATCCCAATCAGATAGCACAGCAAGTAGTTTGTAGAGGAAATTTCCTCTGGTGTATAATTCATGTCATAGGGATCAACAACAAAGGGTCTACTTCAGGGGAAGAGGAAGGAGAAGGCTAATTCTAATTAGAGCCTTTTAGCAAAGGGAGTTTTCATTGGTTAATGGTAATTGTCTAAAGCCATTTTTGTGAAAAGCAGCTACATTTCCAGAATGTATTGAACATTTAATGGGTAAAAAAACATAATAAATCAGATCTCAGATGAAATTTCTATTCCGGTTCTAGACAAAATACCTGCTGACCATCTAACATTTAGCAGGATCATGTAATATTTAGCAAGCATTAAATATTAGATATCCCTGATAACATGGAGCGTGAAGTAATTTACCCTATTATAAGCAGGCCTTTGCTTCTCATACCATCAAAAAGTTTTTGATCTATCAGGCAACTGACAGTTCTAGATTAAGTTGCTCTATTTCTCAGTGGACGTTCTCTTTGGTGAATTTTTAAAAATCGTTTAGGACTTATAGGATAGAGGAAAAAAATTATAAACCCATTCTAATTTAAAAAAAAATTATATTTCCATCTACTCAGAAGTTAGTAATTCAGAAATTATTGCTGCCATTTGAAAACAAAATCAATATGCAAGAGAAAATAAACAAAATTATTTTCAGATCCTCCACTGAGCAATTTTTTCCCTGATGAATGTTCTGAAAATTGTGTGTTCTGCCATACAAAGAGACCTTAAATGGGCAACACGGCAAATACCTATAATTCTCTTTAATTTGGTAAAGTTTACTTACTGTTGAGGCAAACCGAAAAAATCCGAACCAGTGTGCAAGTAGCTATCACATATTAATGAATAAAAATGGGTACCTCTGTAGCAACTCAAGTAATGAATTTTTATTCATCCCTTTCCTAGCAGGAACAAGTTAGAAATGTAACTGAATTGCAATTCTACACCAGTACTCTGCAATAGATGCATTTAAATTTAGTGACAAAAGTATATATGTTGTTACACTGCAGTTCTTTATCTTTCAGACAACAGAGAGGAGCAAAAAATAAAAAGCTTTCGAGTATTTCAGAATTAACTCACTCTCTAGAGACTAGGCCTGATCCCCCATCTGCAAAATTTCAGAGGCATTATTTTTCCTTTCCTAAATTTGCTTGTTTTAATTTGAAACATTTTTTTCAATATACAGAATAATTATTTTCCTATTTATTATATTGCATTCTAAACCATGCATTTATTATATTGCATTTTATTCCTTTGACATCTGTGGTTTTTTTCCAAATATAAATTTCATAGCTTTACGTAGCAACAGAGAAAGTGATAGCAGTATATTTCAATTTGGGTCTCTTCTTCTCTGACTTCATAATTATATTAAGGCATATTATTTTTGTCTTTATCACCCCAGATTGTAAAACTGGTGCAATAGAACTTTCCCTTTCTGTAAAAATCTCTGAAATCCCTGAAATTTCTGTGTGATTTTTGTTTCTTCATTACTAACTCACAATTAAACAGCCACAGAAATGATTATCAGTTCAGAAGGAGAAGCAACTTCAGTTCTTAGTTCCAGAATTCAAGCCTTTAATCTGCAAACTGGTGAAGAAATTCCTATTTTGTGGCAATATAGGTGGTTTTGATTTGGTGTTTTTTTCCCACATGAGCTGGATCCCAGGCTGGCCAAAGATTTTACCTAGATCTGCGTAGACTCATTCTTATAACATCCCCAAAGGCTTGGTTATATATAAAAGCAAACAAAAACCCAAACCACTGAGCTTTATCATAATAGAACTAAAATACATATGTTTTCAAATAGGGAAGATGTAAAGTCATTAACCGGAGAATACAGAAATCAAAGATCCTGCTCACAATGTCCCTACATTAGAGGTCCTTGTTTCCAGTGAAATCAATGACTCCCTGAGTTATAAAAAGCTCTGTATACTCTCTGCTAGTCCCCAGAAGATTTTCACCCCATTCCTTCTGCAGCTCACGTGTCTGCTCTTTGCTCTTCTCAGCAGGTTGCTGGATTAGGCTGCAGACCTCCAGCTCTCTGCCCTGACCCTTCTTCCACTTGCTCAGAACCCACAACCACTGGAAATCTCTCTCCATCAGGACCTCAGGAAGGAGGGGTGTCTTCATTGCAGAAGGACCTGCCTAACTCAGGCACTTTTCAGAGGCACAAAGGCAGCCTACACACTTGGAAGAAACCAAAGAGATCTCTCCATCAGACTGCTGTTACCTGCTTGACACACAGGATGGCTGCAGCTGTTTCAGGTAAATATGTACTCATAAATAACCACAAATGTCTTTGAAGCAGTTTTATAGCTAGTAGACTCTGATACTGAGAGAGCTGTAGGTCAGGGACTGTGCCTATTTGCTGAAAAAAGAATCATCTGACAACACAACTCCTACTGGTACTCTTTATGTGACCCAAAACATCTTTTCTAAATGTCTAATTCTTCACTAGCAGGCTTCTATCCTTTCAGCTCTGTTTTAGAGTACTTTTCCCAAGCAAAGTCCTTCTCTTTAATTTCTACAAGCTTTTAATGAACAACTACTTGCAAGATTACTACAGGAAATAAATTCTGAAATTATATGCCTACTTGTCTGCACAGGAAATGAGATGTATTATAGGAGCTGCGTAGTAAGGAAACATCCTTCCATCTACCTTGCACATGGACAACTGAATCAGCCATTACTTTTGTTAATGAAGAACTGTATGGAAAATCCTACAGAAATCCCACATTTCAGGTCTAAAAAAAAGAGAAACATTAGTTAAATATAAGACTTCTACAAGATGCTTGATTGTTGCACAGTATATGGAAGTGCCACAAAGTGACTTTGAAGTAAATGGGAAAAAATGGAAAACTAAGATGGAAGGACAAGTACAAAGAAGCAAGGAACAATCTGGAACAGGATCTCATTGATTTTCTTAACATTAAGTGCAATAAAATGGCATCTTACTAAGAAAAATGTAAACAAAACCTTTAATTTTAAGAAGTTGTCCTGAATCTGCCTTTTTCATTTTGTTGCTATGTTCAGGTGATTATACATAATGATTCAAAAGCACTTTTATAAGTTTGGGTTGCATTCCTTACTCTCTTTCAGGAATTAATTTGCAGTGACTGGATAAAAACACTTCCTGTTTGTTGATGCTTAATTTATTAAGCATTCCACATTGCTCTTTATCAATAATGGCTTATCTATTCAATGACATGGACCAAACTCTCTGCCAAGTGCAAAGTTTATCAGTATTGATTTTATGTTTTCTACAGGATTTTCAAAGAAAGTGCATTTAGTCAGAAGCCAAGAACTTTTCCTAGAGATAGTTAATTAAAAATAAATTCCCTCACTGATTTCCTTCTTATAATTATGTTAAAAGATTGATAAGTGAAGCAATTTTTCAATCCAATGTAAGCCATACTAATTTTACTTGTTTCCATATTTAGGTAAGGAGTGAGCTGTTGCATGTAAAGACTTACAAAAGTCCATTATATAAAAACAATTAAATTTTATAATAAAACTTGAAGTATTAATAAAAAAATTAACATATATTTAATACGAAATACTTTCTGTAGTCTACATTTCTAACTTCACTTTTATAAAGAAATCCAGACTGTTTTCTATAGTAGCATAAATGGGATTCCAGATTTAGCCTTAGTGCATGAGATAGATTTGAGCTTTTGTGATAATGCAGAGTTTTTTTAATAACTTTGATTATTAACTATGCTTGCCTCTGGTGTGTGGGCAGGAGTCATCCCATGCACCCTTGTTCATCTGGCTGGTCAGTTAACCTAAGGTTCTCATCCAGACTTCTCTCTAGTCCATGGAGCATAATGGGTAAACCCAGAGAACAAGCTGCCCAGGCAACGACGGAATAAAATGATTTAAGTCATCCTCTTCAGGTGCTTATTTTCTACCACTGGCTGTAGGCGTAAATACTTTGGCTCATGTAGACTAGAAATCTAACTATTTTACGGTTAAGTTGGGATTCATCTGACCAAAAGTGAATAGAAATTTAAATGTGAAATGTTGGTAGGTGAATTTTTAAAAACTTTAATACTCAATAGGGAAGAATAGGTGCTTTTAGGAGACTGTTGGTTTCAGTCACTTTAGATGTTTACAGCAGCTGAATGGCACCATAGAGATGCCTGTTTTCCTCATCACAAAGGATCCCCACTTGCTGCCCAGTACAGATGAGGAATGATTCACTGTTGCTGTCTGCTCAGGACCCCTGATAACAAATGCTGAGGAGAACGTGGCTATATGTGTTGCAAGGCAAGACTGGGAAGACAGGTTGAGGGATGTTGCACGTGCACCCTTTTCAGCTTATTCACCTTTAGTGACATGTAAAAAAATGTAGAATCAATTAATCACTGTGAAATGAATGCTTAAAAAAGACCATTTTGACTGAAGCTGTATATAGATGGTTCTTTCAGTGCAGTGCATCCTAATGTGATGCTATTAGGATAAAGAACTTTTTAGGATAAAGAATTTTTAAAGTTAAAAATCTGATATGCAATGAACAAGTTATGAGATAAACCTCTTGCTTATTTAAGATTAACTTTAGTAGAAATAATCATTCTAGTTGGTGTTCATGCAGTGAATGTTAGCTGGATCAGACTCTCCAGATGTTTCTGTTCCAGAGCCAACCCCACAAGCCACTGAGAACTCTCAGAAATGCTACATGATAAGTAAATAAACACTGCTTTAGTTTTCAATTACAGTGTGAGAATAATTTGTTTGTGTATGTAATCTCAAGGAACACATCTGGCAAGCTGAAATCAAAAAGCATGTCACCATTCTTCCTGTTTGCATTGACTTCTAAATAACTTTCATATATAAAGAAATATATTCAATATGGTGTAAGAAGGAGACAGGATAAAAAAGCTTCTCTTTCTCTCTGAGAAGTACTGTGGAAGGAGTTTAAAATTATCCAGATGATGATTAGTTCAATGAGAGACCCTCTCTTTTAGCACCCTTGGACCCCAAACATGAGAAATATGGAGAACCATGGAATATTCTAAGTGTTTAGCTTGGAAGGGACAGTTGGATTTCAGCTAGGCCAATCTCTTGCTCAAAGCAAGGCCAAGTTCAAAGACTGGGCTGACATTCAAGAATGGCAGCTTCTCTGAATTGCCAAACGAAGGAAAATGGAGCCAGAACGACAAGAAATAAACATACAAACTGAGGAAGGACAGGGTAAAACTTGGAAAAAGCTAGTGAAGAAGGGCAGAAATTGGATGGAGCTGACTAGAGTCTTTGACTCTACCACATTTGTTGGCTCTCACTGGCCACAGATGAAAGCCTGATGGAATTTTATCCAGAATTCTCTCTGGGCTGCTCTAAGACCTTCCATCGATGTAATCATGCTGCATTTTGGTTATACAGCTGGATGATCTGCTAAAATCTTTCAATTTTCACTAAGTGCTTCCTGATGCTTATTCCAGAGAACATCATATGTTAAATAGTGCAAGGCTTAAGAGTGATGCAAAAGAGAAGCAGTGTCTTCTGATACACTATCCCACTAGGATCATATTTACAGTTTCTCTCAACTGGTTATTCTTTTTTTCCCCTTAAGAAACATATTAAGGTGTCTTTTGCTGTACTCCAGAGATATGACAGTGTTTATACTGCAGTAGAGAGGCACTGCTTGGCCCCAGATGCCAAAAATAATCATATTTCTTGAGAACAAGTTAAGATACAGAAGTTATGCATTGGTAGTAAGAAAGAGATGTTGACTTTGTATTGATAAGTGAATTTATTTAAACTATTAAAATATAGATAATATTGTGGTATTCCCATAATCAGCAAATCTTTTCTATGATGTCAACTAATCCCTGAAGTATTACTTTCTGATTTTTATTAAATTCTTTAAGAAAAATGGTATTATTATTAACACTATTACTACCGCTATTACTATCGTCATCATCGTTTATCAATTTAAAATATTAGCAAATTTCCTGCTATGAAAAACCCTAATTATAGAAATGGAAATTAATAAAATGGATGTAAAGATCATTAAAATATTTTCTCATTCAAAGATTTTTCATCTCTGCTTGTATTCATGCATACGAAGTATTTTTCTAATTATCTGAGAATTTTTAGAAGTGCTCTATCTAGAACACATGAAATGCAATTAAAAATGCTTACATTAGAGAAAAAATATTCTAAAAAGTTCATTGAGTATAATTTGCACCCAATTGAAATATCCACTAAAAATAAGGTGACCCTGGGAATGTGTGTAAAGAAAGCTTGCCTTCTTTTAGCTTATGGTAATAAAAGGTACCGAAGAAATAAAGTCAAGATTTTTCTCATTTACCAAACAAGAACACTGCACAGTACGTTCCTTATGTGCTGAAATACTGCTCCCAGTTACGAAAAATCTGGCTTTGGAAAGCAATTGATTTCCTTTAGAAATCTGTTTGGACATACTTCGGAGTCAAATTTCAGAATTTGTGCCTGGCAGCTTTAGGTTCCATGTCCTTTTTTTTCCACTGTAAACTGAAGGTGACAGAACAAACGGGTATGTATCCTGGTGCTGCTTTTGATTGTGTTTGAATTATGAGTCACCCAAAGGCTTCCTGAGAAGGGCAGTGTTGTCTTTAATAAACGTTATAAACTTGGTTTATAAAAAAATAAAAAAAAACCTTTGAGCATGAATCATAGAGGGCAAGCACAGCCATTGTTAAAGCCTTCCTTCCCTTTTTAAGAATGTAAATGAAAATTGCTCAAAGAATTGTACAGGGATTAATACCTCATTTAGAAAACTAATTTAGTTTCTGCATTTTTACTGGATATGCAAATCATAAGGGCCAAGAGAGTTTTGTGGCTTAGGAAGTGCTTGAAAAGCACACCTTCCCATCTCCCCAGTGCTGTGTCTCAAGTCTGTAGCACAATAGATAATGTAGTCACTTGTTTCATAGTGTATTAGCTTACTTTATTACTATAGAATATTGCACTATTTTACAAATCACCACATCACAACGTCTACACAATGTACTTTGACAACAGATTTGGAAGCCCAACAAATGCTGTTTAATAGGACATTACATTATACTGAACCAACAAAAACATTGTTCAACACATTTAGACTAAACTTTAGACATGCCTCAGTACACATGCGCAGGTTGTAAGGTACTTTTTTAAAGTCCAGCTCTGTAGTTCTCCATCCTTAGGCTGAGATCTCCCAAATCTCCTCTGAGGAAGGTGAGATTCACTCAGAAACTAGACTATGGGTGACTGGGAAAAACCCCCAAGTTTCTTCATCTCTCAGTATTGCAGTAGGTTCTCCCACATACCGCGTTTGGGAAGTATTTGGATTCAAAAGATGTCATCTTTCACTGAGCTGTACAGTCCACGATAATACCATTAAGTTTTCTCATAATACTGCTTGCAAGTGCAGAGGAGAAACTTCTTTGGCCTGGCCAGATTCCAAGGCAGACAAGCCAAAAAGTCTGTTTTCTCAAACAAACTATTCTTCAATTTGTGTGAATTCATTCACTAGTATCAGTAAGACTGAAACCAGTCTGCAGTTCTGCCAGTGGAGTCTTGGGTTCTAGCAGTGACGTGGGCTGCAGCTATCGGACAATAACGTGCCCTGCACTCCTCAAGAGAGACAAGCAGTTGCCTGTCCTGAAGGCAGAGTTCCTGCAGTTCTGCACAAATCCTACGTGCACAGTAAGTCTCTTTGTAGTCCTAATAACTATAATGTCTGACTGTTCACTGTTTGTGGCCTCCCAGGTATAAGAATTTAATGGCAGAATAGCCACTGGAGTAGTAAATGGTAGTTACCCCTTTATGGCATGCAATGATGACAATATATGTCTATACACTTGTGTTTCATTTTGCTAAAAGGTTTTCTACAGGGACCTGTTTCTCCAGTGTGCAAACAAACTCCTGCTAATGTCAGCAAGAGTTAGGCACACACACCCCTAGGAGAAGTGTCCCCAGGTTTTACTAGAAGCACTGTTCAAATTTCACACAGACCATATAAACCTACATTAGAAAACAGTTTCACCAGTGATAAAAGCACTTTTGAAACAAAATGCTTTCCAATAGTCATTAAAAACCTTCTGTGTAATATATGCAAAAAGGGTTTATCTAATGCTTTGCAAAATTATCCACAAATGTACCACACAGTGCACAAACATTAATAAGAAAGAGGCAGCAAAAGCATAGCACTACCACTTTGAAACGCAATGCAATTAATACTACTTCCAGTAATACATTGTAACAGCTACTAACTATTATTGATGTCTATTTTTCCAGGAATCTATATTCATTAAGGAGGTCTATGGTTTCTTTATCTTTTATTCAGAAATATGGAAGCAATTGCACACTGTTTCACTGCTAATCAGAGCTATACAAGAAAAGATATGAAAGTTTCAATAGTGCAAATTTTAGGATAACTGGTCTCCTGCCCTAACTCCTCCTATTCAAATTTGTCGTTCCCTGTGTTACTGAAAGGTTACAATTTCTCTCACTAAAATGGTTTAGATTGAATTCCTTCATAAACAAGGCTATATATGTAACTTTATTTTTTAGTTTGCCTGCGATAACGTGTAATATTTATTAAAATAGATTTTATGCCAGATAATTGCAACAAGATGCTTAAAAAATATTTCAAGTTAACCCGAAATATAAAACAGTCTCAATGTGTACGGCAGAAAGGATGTAAATAATTGGAAGGTTACTAGGAGAGTACATACCTCACAGCTAAAAATATGATACTCTGCAAGGTGAGACATTCCTTGTAAAAATGAGTCAGGAAAGCAGTGCTCCAGGAGTTTTTTTAATGTAACAGCAACTTTTTTTTTGCATGTTAACAGTATTTTCTAAAAATCTTTCAGAGGTTTTATTTCTGGAATTAACAAAGGAAAGAGAACTCCCCTTCTTACAAGGCTGTTAGGAAACTATTTTGCACAAAATACTGATTTCTGTGTAGGGAAGGTAGGAAGGGACAAGTGTCCATGGTCGGGGGTGGGGAAAAGGGCAACATGACATCTAACAGAAAAGTCAGTGAAGTGGACAATATAGCATGACTCACAATATTTTTGATCATTAAATATTTTTGGCCTTACTAGCTAAAAATAGCAACAAAAATGAGCAGAAAAAAAAAAGGAAACAACTCAAAAGCCAGCATGAGAAGAATATGTTTACAGAGAAATCATGCCGAGGAAACTGTTGAATTTATGATGTGATAAAAAAAGCTCATAATTTTGAGATGGAAAGGGAAAAGGTCAGCTATGAACCTTTGTTTTCCATCATTTTTAAAGCAGATGGATCCAGGAACAACAGAGTGCTTAGAGGGATGGCAAGGCAAAATGGTGTGGCAAATTGGAAAGAGAAAATTTTAAGAGGATGCTGTCAGCAGCATGTTAGACTGAAGGCATTTATGTCTCTAACTTTGAGGTATCAATGGATCACATGGCTCACTTCAAATGGTGCAGAAGTTCACTATTAGGCTCATATGGACATTCCCTTTGTGTGATCAAATGTCCCTTAAGCTCACAAACAAGAGAAATATGTGCCATTTACGAATACAGGAGGGCTAAAAACGTAGATATTGCCAAATATTCCTCTCAACATTAGACTACTTTCAGGAAATAGGAGACAATGGATCAGGAGCAAATGTATAGTTGAAGTAAACATCTGGAGAGGAGAAAGTATATTGGGAAGCAGGAAAGATATGAGACCTTGTACGTCCCAAAATCTCTCAGAAACAACAAAAGAAGCATAACTTCATGAACAAGGCAAGTATGAACAGACCGCTGTTAATTTAGAGTACTCATACGAAGCAATTAAACCAAGACTGGGTTCCTTTAGGAAGTGACTGGAAAGGAAAAATTTGCCAATAACTCAGGAATGTAAAACAGTAGAGACAGCAGGATGACGGAAAACCTTCCTAAGTCCCAAATCACAAACGTACAACATACTTCCAAGAATTTAATTTCTTTAAACCCTCTGAACTGTTGACTAGAAAGTCCTGAACTGGGGTTGAAGAAGCCATGAGATACAGGGTCTCCAGTTTGCAAAAGGTACTCTGTTAATATGTTGCATGAAGAACTGCGGAATGAGAATAAAAGCTACAGAGACCTCAGTGGTGGTCTCAGCTCATGGAACCAAGAGATCAGAACTTCCTGGGCCAGACTAGTGCTAGCAGGGCGACAGTGCTGCCTCAGCTTTATCTTGTGCAGCTTTCCCAAGAGACAACAACCTGGAGATAAAGAAGCATGAGCTTTCCTGACCAGAGGAATTGAAACACATAGCAATCCTGGAAAAAAAAAATTAAAATAAAATCTCATCTCTATGGTAGAAAGGCAAAGCTGGTAAATCTGAAATAAGTCTGTGGAAAGGGTACTGAGGATGAAGGGTTTCTTCCACTGAAGTCTGCTTATTTTGAGGGATTAGTTTTTTTCAGTAGAATATTCAGAGATTCTTTTGTGAAATTTCTGCCTATTTTTGAAATTGCTGATGCTGTGTGATGTACTGGTATCTGTTAGTAGTTTTAAGGATTTACACACTTCTACTGAGATTTATACAATATCTGAGAAAGATAATTTGCCTTCCTTTTATTCACACAATTTACAACTATATAGTTAAATTCTCCCTCCTCATCTTGTCTGTTTGTGCATGGCATGTGACCCTCACTACTTCCCATGCCATGTCACAGTGACACTCAGTGCTGACAGTCCAGTCCCACACCAGGCCTGGGCTAACAATTAAACAGTGAGGGTAGTGTGTCAGTTCTCTGGCTCAGTTTTGTACCAACAGCCTCAGTTTCTCAGAGCCAGTTTGGATTCTACCATCCTCTGATTCCATGATTACAAAACCAGCCATCTGATGTAGGAATTTTGTCCGTCTTCCACTTTTTGCATTTAATGTTTCACTCTCAACACCTGTTATGAGTTGAAATAACTTCATGACTCAGTCCTGGGCTGTCTGTAGGTTTCCTTAACAACAGTATTTCAGACATAGTCTTGAAGGATTTACATTGGAATCTATCAGTTGTTTTTTAGACAGGAACACTTCCGGAGCTGCGCTGCTGTCTATAGGTTCATATATTTCAAAGGTACTTTCCAAAAGAGATGGCATAAGTCAAATACTTGGATAGCTCATTTAGTAGAACGTGCCAAACTGAGTTTTTGAAATCCTCATTACTGAATATTTTGCTCTATATAAATTTGCTACATACCACTTCAACCACTAAGTGCTGTTTTTCAGTAGTAGTGGACTAATTCAGAATTTATGCTCTATCTACAGTCAGAAAGACTGATTTTTGAGAGCTCTTCCACACTATTTCAGCAGCCTATACTCAATGAAATCTACTGCAGAAGCTGAGGATAAAGCATAAAGCCCGAAGCAAAACTGGAAAGGAGTAAATCTCTTTGGGTGTTTTTTTCTTATTAATTTTTTCCCTTTATTTTTTTAGGTAACACTTTTCCACTACCTTTTCCATTAATTTTAGGGTTTTTTTCAGTACAAACACATGTGCCAGCTTATAGTAATCAATGGAAACAATACAGCTGTTCAGCAAAAACAGATGTAAAGAAACTGAACTATTATGGTGCATCTACTTAGCAAAGAACTTGTCCAATAAACAAAAAAATAAAAAGACAGTAAGATGTCTAGCCAGTGCTAGAGAGATGCTTTGTATTTTCTTTGATAGACAATTACATTGCTTCCATTTTTTTTTTTTTTAACAAGCAGATAAACTGCTTTTCTGCTTTAGAAATCTTAAAACAAGTAGACTATGAGTTGTGGGACTTCCTCCAGCTGGATTGTACCCCATGACGAGTCTCTGTTTGGTGATGGTTAGAGAGGTTTTAGTGGCCTCTTTAAATCTGAGTACTGCTATTCCCTCCATCCTTTTGAAACATGCAGACCTTTCCTTCTCCTGCATACTCTGGCTATTGACCTTCTAAGCCTGAGGGACAATGTTTTTAAAATGCTGTAGCATGCATACTATGTGCATCCGAGGGAGTATTTTTTTTCCAGTATGAGATACTTTTTCCTATAGTGAGAATAAATCTCAGTCATTGTCGATCTGTTTCTTTTCTGCCATGTAGATAAGATTGCTGGATGAGAGAGAAATTAAGTCACTTACAGAAAGGGATTTGCCACATTTAGGTGGGCAGTCAGGCCATA
The DNA here is from genome assembly GCA_013397055.1 of Pachycephala philippinensis. NCBI lineage: Eukaryota > Metazoa > Chordata > Aves > Passeriformes > Pachycephala > Pachycephala philippinensis. Next base: position 898,092 of record VWZT01011297.1, on the reverse strand, counting down.
TTCATATCAGAGACAGAATACATTACAAGGCAACATAGAACCTTATGCAAAACACAGCCTTCCTCCACAGGCAGGAGCAGCCCTTTGGTCTTAATCTTAAAAATGAGACATTAAACACAGGATGCATAGGGTAATGATGGAAAAGGATGGCATAACTCAAGTGTCATTACAAATCAGAGACAACAAAATAAAAATTGGATCCATGAGTAATGAGAAAGTATGCCTTGCTTTACTGGTGTCACCGACTAAATATTTTAGAATCAAAGAAGGTTTCTGTAAGTATTTGGTTTTGTATTCAGATTATCTCACATGACCAAATCTTATCACCTGTTTATTATTTGTAACATGTTTAATCAACACATGCACCTGAATCAGTCATCCTCTACTCCCTTTATAATCAGCCAAGCTGCCTTCTCAGTTTTAAGGTATACCTAGATATACCTGACTTACTTGAAACACATACAGTGGAATTACATGAATTACATCATAGAAAAACCTATTTCTGCCCAGGGACTATAAAAGGAGACATGAAGACTAACACAGACGTAATAACCTGCATTATAGGTGTATATTTAGTCACATAGATTCCCTTTTCCTAAGTATATATGAATAAAAAAGAAACCAAACCCTGGCTGTCATCTTAAAACAGTTCTCATATTTGTGTTAAGCTGTGATTTAGCCACCCCTTAGGTAGAGTAGGTTTGATTCATACACAGTTTTTTCAGTTCTTTTGAATCACTCAAACCAGAGAGCCTTTTTAAAAAAAAATTCATTGTTTTGCAACCTTGAGTTAAGGTATCATTATTTCTGATGCACAAGAATTCATGATAGTCAACTTGCATTTTTTCTGTATCATCCCATTAAATTTAACAACACTGTAGTACTTCCAAACATTTGCTTTAGTTTTGGTCATTGTTCTACCATGAACAAAACATGCTCTCTTTCTCTTCCTTGCATTCTCTAAAGCAACCAACCACCTCCTGCCCCAGCAACAGAGGGTTAAATGGTACTGCATTTGGACCTAGTATGTTGTGTGAGCTGAGCCAGGGGAATGACCTGTACCTCAGTGTTTGGCCTCACACAACAGCAGAGGGTGTATATTTACACTGCTTCTATCGAGCGTTGATCTCCTACCTGCCACAGTCATGCGTAGAAAATAACCACAGCTCAGTTAATGTACCAGAACTTGTTAAACCATCATGTTGATCAATGTTAAACTATCATGTTTTGATCATGAATCAATGCTCTAAGATTGAGAGCATTTATCCTCAAGGGCTTGCGTGTGTTGCTGTTTCAGGTTTCTTCTGCTACTGTCCTGCACTGATTGCTGAAATATCTATTTTGTTGTCTATTATTACTCAGGCTTGTTCAGCACACTGGATTTCACATTCCACTTCTCTCTGAAGACTGGTGTTCTAAACTGTTTTCCTACAGAGAGTGATTATCTTGCCTTTTTCAAAATAAAATTCCACCTTTTGGGGTTACACTAACCCTTCTAATCCTCTTTATGCTCGTTTTTGGCTATGAAATTCTCCCTAATTTGTCAGCTTCTTAATAAAAAAAATGTTGCTTACTCCACTGTTCAAGATTCTTAATGGACGTTAAGGAGAACCAGCTTTAATACCAACGGATACAGCTTCTCTGCAACCATTCACTTTCTCCAAGTTCATATACTATAGTGACTCCAATTTAATTATCATCCTAATTTGGTTTCATTCCAAAGAAATGTCAGATTCTGTTTCTTGTAAAGCATTCTCTTATATATATACATGAAAAACACTTTATTGACTATGTGCCTATATGCCTTATTGACTATGTATCTATAGATCACCTATAATCACCTTATGTTTGTTACTTCTGCAATTTGAGATAATGTTACTATATTCCTTATTCTAAGGATTTTTAGGTACTGTAATGACAAACATTTGGCATATGCAAACATTAAAGCTTCACTTCCCAATTTCTACTCTTCAGAAGGAAAGTAGTTAGTATTTTTGCATCTTTTTTTCAGAGAACCTTGTCTTTTTTTTTCTTTTGAAGCACAGAGCAATGCATATTAAGTGACATATGAATGCCTTTAGAGAAACAAAGATCTTTAATTTAAAAAATCCAATCGTTATTTACTTCAGGTAATAATAAATTATGATGGATGCTCACCTCAAACCACCAAAGAAATTTTGTTTGGCTACAATAATAAAAGCTATGAAATAACTTATCACTGTCAAGTTTTTAACACTTTTTCTGTTCTTATTGCTTCTTTATGGATAAGTCTTGACTCTCCCCTTCCAATGGTGAACATTCAAACCTACTACGTCGGGCTGGTGAAAAAAAACAAGTTGCTAGAAGCTATTTTTTTAAATCAGAGAAATATACATCATGGATCTCTGTTATCAGGAAAGAAAATAACCCCAACAACTGTTTTTACAATGAATGAAAAGGAGGCAAAATGGCTGAGGATAAACCAGTAACCTTGTAAAGGGCAAATAGATTGCTCTGATTCTGATCTACATTAATAAGTCAATATATACAATTATATCTAAAGCTTGCAGCACTGCTTTGGGACTACATGAGTTTGCTGCAGATGCCACACAAACTATTATGGGTTGAAAGGTCTGGAACTGCCCTAGTTTTACCCTTATACAGAGATGGGACCATTGACACTCAAAACACATAAAGGAATGTACAACAAACTGTAAGATTTTGCCTAGGATACTTAATTGCAGACACACTTTTCCAGAACCAGTGGTGTTACCTCCCACAACACGGAAATCAATTTCCAATCTAGCAAACAAGGATGTAGTGAGTATATGTATGTCTTATGGTTTAGAACCTTTTACACACATTTTTGTAATTGTACAGACTTTCCAAACTTACCTCCTCTATGGATAATCAAAGAAGTTTCACTTCCAACAGGACATTCTTTAAGTATATCCACTACTTCTGCATGGCTCAGGTTCTGTACATTCTGCTGGTTGATCTCAACAATGAGGTCACCTTCACACAAACCAGGACATCCCTGAATGTCTAGAATTTGCTTCACCCTCTGTCCTGTAGGACTGTCTGCTATAGTGAAGCCAAAGCCCTGGGCCCCTTTCACAATGGTTAAGGTCATGAGTTCAGCTTGGGTGGCCCCAGAAGAAGCCATTGATACATTATCATCATGGGCAGGTGGTGGGAATGTGCTATCAAGCTGACTATCTGCTGGAATGGAGTGCAAGGAGTGTGGTGGTCGATCTGTTACGTCTGGAACAGACTGAGAAGTCCTAGAAATGTATTCCAAATAAGTTTCATAGTTATGTCTTCCATTTACCACTACCGGAGGCCTCTCCATTACTGCAAGGGGTGGCACCATGCTGTTGGCAGGATCTTCAGGATCAAAGGGCAAAGGGTATCCACGACATAGCACCAAGTTGACACTCTGACCAATAGGAACAGACTGGAAGAGTTTGACTACATCTGCGTGAGTATGTCCAAGGACACAAACTTCATTAATATAGACAATCACATCACCTAGAACGAGAAGAACAAACAGTGACAACATGAGACAACTTCAATTGCTGTATATGCAGGGCATTTTTTTAAAAAATGAGATAGAAATTTACAAAAAAAATATACGATAAATTCAATCAACATACTGACTCAAATAGGAGAGACAAAAAAGTAAAGTTTGTCTGGCAGCAAATGTAATACAAAGACACAATGACAATACCAGTTATTTTCTGTGTAACCTCACAGATGGAAAATTTAAATGGATCCAGACATTCACCTTCTCCTAATATTTCCTCCCTATTTTTCCAACTCCTTTCAGTGTAGTGTCCATAGATTTCTTTTTTTATAAGGTACAATGGAAGATTATTTGGAGAGTGTTGCCAAGAAATACCATTGTTTCGTGAAGAGTAAAAGAAAAAAAAAAGTATTCCTGAACTTAAGAATCAATGAATTGTAATGCAAGACTGTGTATGCATGTGCATAAGGAAATACTTTTTGCATTGATCGTGATATTGACACTATTCTGTTAAATGTGATTACTTGCCATCAGCCATTCAGAACTGCTCCTGTCATTTCCTATTCTAGGCATGAACTATCTATATTGCATAATGTAGAGATGTTTAATGGCATTTTGTTGTAGCCAAAAGTCTCAAGGACAATGACACAACAAATTTTTTTAGGTAGGTTCAACAGCTTTTAATTAGAAAAATCTAGGCAAATACATAAAAATCAGTTTAATATTTTCACCTAACCAGCTGGCCAAATAAAACCAAAGAGACTACCTTTACCTCCAAATTTCATCTCATGTATAGCAGCCCTACCAGCCAGAGCATATGGAAGCAGAATACATTAAGTCAACAGACTATTTATGGGTCTCCATATTGCCCATGCACCAACCATCTACTGTTACTGAAAAGTTCAGAAATAAGTTCAAGATTCTTCTTGGTGTTAGACTAGATCTATATATTTATAGCCATAAATAATTTTTTAATGTACTGTTAAGGTGCATATTAAAATAAAAATGAGTGATCATTGCAAGTAATATTCAGAATAGTTTGATGACCCACAATCATTTTTCACTTTCATAAAACAGTTTGCATCTTTATAGAAAAAGAAAAGGATTTTTGGTTAGAGAACCCTAGAAGTTAAAGTATTTTTCTAAGTGAAGATACCTAGATTATCCTACCATTAATCACCAGGATACTGTGAGATGTCTACAAGGTACACAGTTCAAAAATTGACACATCACAACACAAAGCTGTTTAAAGGTATTTGAAAACTCAGCAATAAAATGAGAATGATTTAGGGAGAATGAGGTGGTTTGGGTGGAATTGTTTTAAGCGTATTTAAGAAATTACATCTTTCAAGTACTTAAATCAAAATATCTAATCAAGCAAACTGAGGATAAGAGCGTCATCAAGATGCCAATGCAAAGGCTGTTTCTAAGTGACAGCAAAAGGCAAAGGCTGTTTCTATGCGAAAATGAAATGGTCAATTCCCACATGATCGGTCTGTGTAACAGCCTGACAGTAATTAATTGCATATGCACAAACTGTGATTCAGAGGAAGATTTCTTCAGAGGGTGCCTAGGGAAAAAATGCTAAGGAAGTTTGTTTAAATGATTGTGAGTATTAAACACATAAACCTTAGGAGCTGCAAATGCTTTCTTAAATGTGCATCACAAATAGATTTCAAAACAAGCACGAACAGTAATGTCACTTCACAGGCAGTGCTGAAAGAACTCCAATGCTTTTGTCTCAAGCAGCTGAAAATAAAGCAGTTTTCAAAAGTCAAGATTTAAAAGAAAGAATGCACCATACAAATTACTGTGGCAATGGCTGCAATTCATCGTGATTTGCTCATGCCCTGCTATAGAAAGATCTTACCTGCATTCTCATCCCTGGCTCCCACGTTAGCAGTGATGCTGACATTGCTCACAACAGGACTGCTTCTGTTGAACTGAGAGCTCTCCAGTGCATGCTCCTGTTTCAGTAGCTATGCCTTAACAGTAACCTTGCGACTTTTTAATCCATGCAGTCTTTATTTTCCTGAGTGCTGGCAATGCAGCTATGTGGTGGGAGGAGACCAATCTGTTTGTTCATCCTCTCTTACAATACATTAGCAGGGTGCAAAAGGAAAAATGTGATTTTTGTGTTGGGCAAGTAAATCGTCGTCCGTTTTCAGCCCTTTACTTTAAGTATTTGAACAGGATTAGCTATGATATAAAACTTAAATCAATATGGTTTCAATATATTAGAAAATTACATAAACTAGTTGACATTATATAGGTCTGTAGCGAAAAGCTTTTGCGAAAGGAGTGCAGTCAGGAAACATACAGGCCAAGTAGTCCCTTTCCCCAGTCACTAAACAGGCAAAACTGAGCACCAGAAGATCTGGGGTAAGAACTTCTTCAAATAGCAACCTTGCATTATCCCTCACAGGACAGCAGACAATCCTTCAGGATTTCCTGAATCGACATTTTTAAAGCTCTTTGTTGTTTCTGATGAATAACATGACTAGCACGCCTGGGCACACACTGAGGCTGTAACTCAGTCACAGTGGGACTGTTTGGGACCCCCCTGCTGTACTGTCACATGGAGAATGAACAGCCACAAGTTAAGTGTGATGAGCACTAGGGCAGGAGTTACTAAATTCAGCTCAAAGAAAGGAGCTACAGTGGTGTTGCACTGGAGAGAAACAGTTTCAGATCATGAGAGAGGAAAGGAAAAAAAGGGGTTAATTTCAGAAATCCTTTGAATTAATCTCTCGGCTGTACTTTCTCCAAACCTAACTCATTTTTCCAGGCTGAGAGTTCCTCATTGCTGACACAGAGAGAAGTACCCAGCATTTGGTAGGAAGAGAGAGATAAGTTAAGAGCATTACAGAGCCAATGCCATGCTAATGCAAAGTTCAAAACCTCTCTTTTTTTGAAAAATTCCCTTAAAGGTTCCTGTAGCATCTTTTCTGCCTGTTCTCTTCTGCTACTTCTAATAATAATGGGTGCATATGGACAAGCAGAATAGCGATCCACTTTATAATTCCTGTCTGATTTTCTGAGCAAGCCATAGTCTGCCTCCAGAAATCACAGTTTCACAGTGAGTGGGTATCTCTGAAGTTATGCAGAACATTTATATTAAGCATCAAACTTTGCCTGACTTTCAGAATTAAATTTACTAAAATGACTGGAGCTTGCTTACAGAATGATTGAGGTTGGCAGGGATCTCTAGAAGTCATATTGTCCAAACCCTGCTCAATCAGTATCCCTTAGAACCAGTTGCCCAGGATCACGTCCAGGTGGCTTTTGAAAACTTCCAAGGAGGTAGACTCCTCATCTTCTCTGGGCAACCTGTGCCAGTGCTCAGTCACCCTCCCAGTAGGAAAGTGTTTTCTGATGTTCAAAGGGAACCTTCTGCGTTCGAGTGTTTGCCCATTGCCTCATTTCTTGCCACTGGAAAGGCCTTGGTTCCATCTTCTTTGCACAGGTATTTATGCAGATGGGTAAAATCCCCCTGAGCCTCCTCTTCTCCAGGGTGAACATCCTCTCTATCAGAGGATAGCTCTCCAATTTCATCTTCCTCCCTAGCCTGTACAAACTGTACACATGCCACACCAACCTTATCTTACTCAAGACTGTTCAGGGATGAGGGAGCCCAGAAGGGCTGATCTATGGAGAAGGCATCTGAATCAAACTCTCTGGATGAACTGGCAGGTTTGATAGACAGCCAGTAGACAACAGATACCCTGGCCTACATCTCAAACACTTACACTGCCACAAAAACAGATTCTTCAATGTCTAAATTCAGCACTGAGTTGAAGAATGTTAAAGAATACTGAGGGCAAGCAAATTTATCAAACTGTCTTAAAGTTATCTCTGCTTTAGTTAAGGCTCCTGCATTTAACTAACAAATTTAGGAACATGGGTCTGGAGGGGACTTCCTGGATGGCTGAACCTAGTTCCCTGTTGTCAGATACAACACAGTATGTTACACTTGATGGAATTTGATGTCTTCTTCACACAAGAAGAAACAACCATGAAGCCCCACAATATTTCATTTATTGAACTAGCTTGTTTTGCTTACTAAATTCTGCTGCCCATTACTTATTTTGTCATGTAATGTTAATTGACTCAGTGCCTGAATGTTTGATTAGAGGTTATATTTTGTTATCTACGTATTTCAAAGCAAAAACCAGATCTATACTATCATTATCTTTAGTTGGATTAGTAACTGGTGAAGAAATTCGTGAGCTTCAACATCTTTTAATGACAGATTCTATTTTACATTCCTCTCTACAATAATGTTGCAGAATTAAATCTGACACCCTGGGGATTTTCCACAAGCATTAATTCTGAAAAAAAACCCCAACCTTTTCATGCTTGAAGTGCTTGATCCAAACAGAATCTGTTTTATTGACATAACTAGTTTCATCACAAATTATCCTAAAGTTTCAGGCAACGTTACCAGCTCTATTTACCTCCTTTCTGAAGAACCTGTATGATTCAGTTGACTCCAGATATGGTTTCTACTAGGTTTTTATTACCCCTAGATTCTCTGTGTAAACATCTTGCACTAGTAGGTAAAGTTTGTCCATTTTCTTACCTATGTTCTCACTATTTGTATACAAACATTTTGCTTATTTCTTCTTATTATTGTTTCTTGTGCACTTAGGTTTATGGCTGTACTTCACTGAACTGAACTACTAGACTGCCATTCTTATTATCAATTAGGATTCACTAAACTTTGAAGTCTGAATGCAGAGAAAAAAGTGCAGATTAGATCTTCGTTTGAAATTTAGGAGAAATGTCTCCATCCTTTCTGACAGGTTTTTGATCATGCTCTTAGTGCTAGGTTTATGTGCTTAAAATATGACAGATTTGGGGAGGAGACAGCTCTGCTACCCCCCTGCAGCCAGCACAAGCCAATAGCAATGGAGCTAAAACCAGCTCATGGTTTGGCAAGTCAGCACAGGACACAGCAGCTCTGCAGGACTCGGGCTGCGTAATTTTTTGCTGCATTTATAGCCCACATAAACTCTGTTAACTTCTCCAGCATTGCTTATTCCCACTTGCATTTCTCACCCATATAATCTAAATTCTGCGTATGCATACTTTGCATCAGTTTCAGAACTAGCAATACATGATTACTTCATCGTTGAAGCTTTCCCTTCACCTGCCCACCCACACTCTCTACTGTCATTACCAGATATTTCTGTCACTTCTCAGCAGTGACCTTGTCTTCTTTTTCTGCAGAGTGCTGCAAGACTGCTGGCACTGGAGCCTGTTAATAATGAATTCAGAGCACGTTTCCAGTACTGAGATATGAAACACGGGGGTAATTTTAATAACAACGGCATGTGATTGATGGTCATGAAAGGAGCAAAGATTCGTTAGAAATGAGCCATTTTTACATTCACACATACAATTACAAGTAGCAGTACAGACGTCTAGTGTGTGAGGGATGGATCCTTTAGTTAAACAGTAGCAGACAAACTACATTCTGGAACTTTGAAACTCAACTTCCCTCCATTTGCTGTAGGTGTTAATCCAGTGTGTGAATAAATAATTTCCATTACAAACAGCTAGAAGCAATTTTTTGGATGTAAAAGATTTCAGAAAGTTCTGCATAAACAGAAATTCTCTGATTTCTTGTACTCTGACTTGCCACAGAACCTTGTAAAATCTATTTGGCTCTAGCTTCTAGGATCTGATGGCCTGACTTTTACAAACAAAAGATAAAGCCTAGGGTCCTGTAGTTCATGGTAGCCTTATTTGTCTTTAAAAAAAAAAAAAAAAAACAAACAAAAACCCTAATTTTGTTAATACTCAGTAAGTACAAAACTACCCATATTTTAAAATAAAAATTTTGGAATTATAACAACTTCTTAAGGGAGATTGCAGTGTAAGATAACCATTGCATATTAGTACTGAAATACTTAAAACACCTGCCAAGAAAATCCTTACTTATTTCTTCTATTTCTTTAGATTAACTGCTAAAATATATCGAGAAGGTAATCTGGGGCGAAGTACATGCATACAATAACTACAGCTACTGATTGAAAGAGCTAAATTTAAAACTGACCACTTTATTATCAGCTTTAAAACAACTTTCTCATAGACAGTTCTGCAGTAGCCACAGTGAAATGAAAAGAGCTGCTGGGACACATAATGCTCAGCTGCCTCTGCACTCAGAAATAGTTTCAGGACCACTTGCTGGTATGCAAGAACACTGAATAGTCCACTAAAATATCACTGCTCATACTGATATGGAAGAACCATTTCCCAGTCTTCATCACATACAGAAAGTTTTACCCGTGTGTGACAATCTCAGCAAAGCTGAAAGGTAACCATTTACCACAGATCCTGCTTTCACTCAGTGAACTCTGGGAACTGAGGTTCAGGATAAAAAATCAGGGTAATAAAAATTATTATTTATTTGATCAATCATTAATTATTATTATTTTTACTACTTATTTAAATCAGAAAGAAAGTTAAGCCAACATGTATTCCTAGGCCTTGAAGCACCCAAACTGGCATAAGATAGGCCTAGATTTTCCTCTCACTGGAACCTGAGCAACAGATATAAATCATCTGTTTGTCACATTCGAGTCAGTAATTGTACAAAACAGCATTGTAAGAGTGATTAACTTGGGCTAAAATCTGTTCCATCATTGGAAGGACTGAGCACACTGGGTCTGAACTTTGCTGCAGGGGCCAACACAAAGATGTGACACGGACACTTGTCTGCAACTTTACCCAAGACTCACATCTGTTGAGTAAGCAGGTGCCATTTTTATACAATTTTTTAGAACCTGCTTTAATTCTACTGTGACCCAATGCATATGCCTAATTAAAAAGCTGTCTATTCAAAATTTTTGTGCTTAACCAGCATGTATCATGTAATTACACTCAGGCAGATGTGGATTAGTAGAAGAAACTATTTCCATTTTCTTTGTATTTTGCATATAGTGGTAAAAGCTATTTAAATAGAAGCATTTATTTGGGAGAGAAATAAAATACATTCCAGAAAAATCTAAAGACCTTGATTATTTGCTGATCCAGTAAACATGAAACATTGTAGATTAGAAAATGTAAGTAATGCAATAGCAAAAGCATACTTGCTTTTGAATGCTGGTCATAAAGTAGTAAAGAAGAAAAGAGTAGGCAAATTTTCTTCCTAGAAACAGTTTTTCACTTCTTCAAGCATCTGAAAGCATAGCATGGATGTTAAAACTGCTACTTCACAAAAAAATAATTACTTAAAAGATGGTAAGTATATTAGAGGCAAGACCACATAAAAAGAAAAAGGTCCAATTTTCAAGGCAGCCTTTTATTTACAAATTATGTAAGCTTGTTCTGCCTAAGCTTTGCTTGCAGGAACTACTTGTGCATCCTGAAATGCCTGGTGTGAATGAACTGCGTGACAGAACGTCAGTGGATCTGAAGAGCGAGATAAAAAATGTATGCCATGTTTGCATAGCTACTTGGGATCATTTTGAAAGGTGTCACCGTGCGCAGAGGCTCATGCAGAAATGAAACCCTTCTTTTTCTTTAGAAAAAGGAGGTCAAAATTTACAACACGTTTGCTTTTGTACGCACATTTTATTTCTGTAGGCAGCGCATCACATTTATCTAGGTAATGGCTCCCAGGAGGAGGAAAGTAGCCCAGCCAGGCTCCCAGCAGCCTAAAGGCATAAGGGTATGGAAAAGCATGATGTAAATACCAAGCTGCCCCTGTGCCCAACTGGGAATCCTGGCAATGTGCCACCTGTCCCTCGTGGAAGACATTTTCAGCAGCACTGTCAACTGCACACCATTGCCACTGCTGATTCCTGACATAAACTGCCAGGAAGGAAAAAGGGAGATGGATGAGGTGAGGAATTAGATGGAGCATTTATAAAGATGCTGCAGCACAGTGACAAATGCCTTCATATGTTGAAATATATGTATATGTTACTGGAAATTTTTAGTAACAGGTAGTCATGTTGTGAACTGAAAAGGTTAATAGAGCTATTTTATTTCTTTGAGTAATGCTAGCACCATGAGGACAAGAATAACTAGTCACATACTAAATTAGTGATTTATGAAAGCAACAGCAGTTTGTTGGACACTTAAAAAACATGTGCAAAGATAGATGAGTAGGATTAGTTTCCATTTAAAATCTATAAGAGGTACAACTTGAAAATTCATTTCTATTTTAGAAATATTATGGTTTCCAAGGAGATTCTTGTAACTGAAGTGGGCATTGCTGCCAGAAGTGGGTCAGTTTTATAGCTCTGTTGTCTATTTGGTAAAACTATGATTTTCATCGTTGTTTGATCAATACTTTGTTTTTCCTGCTACACTTGCCCAGTGCCCATCCAGGTGCCTAATTCACCAGCTGACTCTCTGAGACCAGTACAAATCTGATTTGACTATCAGTCAGGTTATTAATTTAAGTTAAAGCTAAGACTCAAAGCTTTGATTTGTGGATGTTTTGTGTATTCGTTGCTCAGGTCCACATTCTGCTGACTGAGATCAACGTGAGCTGCCAGCAGTCAGTGTGCTTATTTCAGATCCAAACCATGGATGTGGAGCCAAACGCCAGGCACCAAATCTGAAGGAATTGCTCTGATGTATTGATTAGCAAAGTCAGTCTACAATAACAATAATATGCATCCACATTCTTCCCAAAAGAAATGTTTACTGTTGTCCCAGATGCTACTTCTTATGCTATAAATTCACTACCAAACTTTATGCTGAAGAATCTGACTCTGACTAAACATCTTGTGTCTTTGATCCTGCCAGTTGTAATGAAATGTGTGCTCATTCACTGCTTCATCCTAGGTACTGGAGCTTCTCCTGTCATACCAAACAAGAAATTCTGAATATCTGTATGTGCACTCCTAGTTGTTCATATACATAAATTCTCCAATCTTGCTGTATCTTGAAAGTAGTCAACTGGGTTTACAAGGTTAGCACCTTTCAGAGACAGATATTTCAAAAGAGATCTGGATCACACAGATTACTGCTTTTATGCAATATTAAAGACAGGGAGCATTTTATCAAGCAGAAATTAAATGTATCAAAACACTGAAATAATTACTAGCTAAATAAATGGATTTTACTAATACTCTACTACATATAAATACCTCGGTGCATTTGAAATGGAGCTATATTTGATTACCAATTCATTAACAAATGCTTATACAAATCTACGGCTAGTATATAAGTGATTTTCTACCCATAAGTTTTATAAAGGCCATTCAAATTTTAGTTTATATGTGCTTATCTTATGTATTACCTGTGTATTATCTTTCTTTTTTTGATAGTAAAATCATCAACAAAAAAAAATTGCCTTAACTTCAGAGAGTTTCTCTCATAATTTCTATACCAAAAGATCTACTCAATAGTTTTTCAGGTATGTATAAATACACTACTTGCTTTAAAATTGCATGGTAAAGATAAATAGTGGAGTCCCTTTAGGTTCTCTAAGGTTTCACAGTATTTTTCCAGGTTAATAGAGGGTAACGTATTATCAAACTGACCTTCCTTCCAAGCAAATGTTGGTTGCCTTAATATCTCTAGAGCCTCTTTCACTGCCAAGCACTCATTTTCAAGGACAATATATTTTTACTCTTTGCAAAACAATTTAACACCTTCACCACTGAATAATTATTGTTTCACTTTCAGCTGATTTTTGAATACTACACTGAGTATAAACTACAAAATTCAGCTTGCATAATATTTTTTCTTGTAGGAAGAAGGAGGCAAAAAATAATTTTAAAAAGCCTCACCAAGCTCCTTCTTTAAAACTGCTTTATAACACACAGAAAACTCCAGCCTTTTAGTAGTTAGGAAAAGGTCACTTTCTACCCTTTTAGCTCTACAGCTGACTATCACATTCTCCTTTTACGAGGATTGTCCAATCTCCCACCAGCTGTTCTTCCTCCTTGTACGTCTCATCCACTTTCTCTATTTTCTGTTTTGGTTTCTGAGAGAGAGGAGAATTTGTGGTGCTCTTGTATGGTTTATAGCACTGAGGAGTCACAATATTGTTGGGACTTCACTTCCACTGTAGTAAATATATGACCAATAACAATACCATTGCAGGGCAAATACTCCATTTTCCAATGCAATGTAGGGGTTCAGCTGAACGTTTGGATCCCAACACTTGCCACAAACTGTACTGCAATATGGTTATGTCAATTGCTGTCCAGTAGTCAAATCTGAGACCTTATATATAAAGGGGCATTAAGCCTGTTATGTATGAGAACACGCCACATCTTCCTCTTTAGAAAAGAATTAATTTTATGGATGTCTAAATTTATCTATTGGTTAATTAGCTAATGAATAAAAGTAAATTAAAATGTGTTATTATGAATGACTGTGATGCCCTATCAAACTATTTGTTCAGACCATGAAAAAAGAACTCTCACACTACGCCTGCCAGCTCCCAATGTTCCCTGTGAATCATTTCCTGGGTGGCCTGTAATTAAAAAGATCTCCCCAAAATTGTAATTGTATCTAATTTTTCCTCAAAAGGCTACCACTTAATGCCATTTGCCACCATACAATTTTTCTACCCTGCTCCTGACAAAGTAGGTGGCACCATCTGTCCTGAGAGTGTATCGCTGCTATGTCCATCAAAAACTGAGGTCAAGTAGTAGTCTCCCATCCCGTTGGAGATAGTAGCCATAGTGGTAGAAAGTGATTCATGGAAAAGTTCTCTCAAGCATATTATATCCACAACTTCCTCTTCTTTGGAAAGCCTGTAAAAATGGAGGGAAGTGGGACAGCCACTCCATAAACTTCCTTCTTAGAAATGCTGCATGAGAAGTGCACAAAGGGCAAGAGTGCCCTGAGTTAATGAATGCAGCACATTGGAGACAGGGGATAACCAAGCAATGGATGAGTGTCTGTGCTGTGGGGTACAGGAATGGAAGGAGCAGGAGGAATGTGGCACATGAATGCCTGATGCAGAGTGATAGAGAAAGCAGAAGCTGTGCACTGGGTGCTCTGTTCTTCCCTGTCTTTAAAAATACCCTAACTGGCTGCCTGTCTAAAATCCCTGTCCTGCTTCAGGAAGGCACAGACTGGAGTATACTAGTGAATCCTGCTCCAAAAGTTAATGTTTTTAAAATGGATGGCAATTTACATTAAAACTCCTTTTGTTCTTTCTGCTTCTTATGGCATTTTAAGGATGAAATTATTAATTTTTCAGGCTTGTATGCAAGCAATGCTCACATGCAGGCACTACCAGAAAATGGTTTCCAGATGAAAAACACAGGTGTCAACTGCTTAAATGTCAAGTGCAATTTTTAGAAATACAGCGAAATCACACAGTTATTATTTTCAATGGGGATTATAATCAGGGAAACTCAGGTACCTAAGATCAAACTAAAAACACCCAAACAGCCCTGGGTATAAAAATGAAAGTACGGCTTCTTGTCTATTTTAGCTCTCTCTGCACTTATTACAAACTACAAGTTCAGATAAGAAACCCAAATTTGTCTTTGTGAATCACTCAAACCAAAGATGGGGCTGCTGACACTAACAAGAGAGACATCACCATAAATAATGTTGTCCTAACAGCAAAGTTAAGCATTGCTGGGTGAATGAATTCAGTGTTTCTTTGACCTAGTGCACTTTGATTTCATGGATTTTATGAATATATATCAGGGCGACTTTATACCTGTTCAATACAATAAACAATAAAGAACAACAAACCAATTAACAAAATAGAACAAGCTTTTACAGTAATTGATAACAATGTACTAAATGTTATCATTACAAAATATAATATTTCCCTAATTTTATACCATTACTAGTTGATACATTATATTTTCAATTAGTATTTAGAAGAACGAATTGCATAATTTTGAAACTGGCCATCCTTTAGCCATTCTCACCAAGGAATCCCAAAATTGTTTAGCCTTGACAAACTTTACATACATAAAGATGAACCAATCAATCAACGCATTAAATGTCTAGTAAGCCTGTAATACTGTAAACTTCTATTGAAACACTGTCAAGGCTTTCAGGGTTAATGAATAAGTGGAATTACAATTAAACACGGTGAAGAAACAAATTCTGAAGAGTTCTATCATTTTATTTTTATTGAGAATGAAACTATCCAGTCTTTTCACTGTCCTTCCAAAAATATGTGTATTTGTATCTCTTATGGCAAAACTATTGTAACAGCACTGCTAGCATTCCCATGGCAAGGAGTATTCTGATTAACTGAGACAGTAGAAAGGGTTTATGAAAAAAAAAATTTATTCCATGTTGTTAATGTCCCTATAGCACAATTTCTAACACTACTTCTATGAATTATTCAATATGCTAGGGATAACTAGTGTGAATGCTTCTCACTGTGCTTATTTCTTATGTGACAGACACCATAAAAAGAGAGGACAGTAACTTTGATATTAACAGTGACCATATTTTCATTCTCTGACTTCACTGTCCTCCCAGATTTATTGCAATGAGCTGCAAACTAAACACTGAATACCACAGTTCCACCTAGTAGAACTCATCTAAAAGGTACTTTTGGAAAACAGAAGTATGCATATTTTCACACTTATTCATATATCTTCAGCTAGCTTCAAAAACAGTACTGATTTAGAAGGAGAATAAGTGGTCCATCTAGTCTAAAAACTGGAGAGCATGTTTTGGATTCTGAGGCAATCTGGAATTTATAGAACAGCAAACATAGCTGTTTCTCTGGTGCAGAGCTTCTGATAAGCAGAGGTGGCACATTTTCTTCCAGTTGTGTTCACTTGGGCTTGAAGGCACAGGACAACCTTCACCCTGACAGAGCATGGAGCATCTGTCCCTGTGTCCAGTTTTAGGCTGCTGCTATCAGAAATAGCCCCATAGCACCAGAGAACCCTCAAAGGCAGCCTAGCACAACGGAATAGTGGAACTGGTAATGCCAATTAAGTGACATGGAGATAGAGAAAAAACAAATACTATGAGCAATGGAAGGAGAAATGTAATGATGTGAAGAAATTGTGAGACAAATCCCTCTGATATCCATGCCTACTGTCCCCCATGCTGGCCAAGGAAGCTGAAAGGAACTTCTCTATTTGCACGGTCATTGCCAGTCTGTAGATAACCTTACAAAGAGCATTCTCCCCAAACCCATTAATGGCTTTGTCCTGTCATTCAAAAAAATTTCATCGTTAAAATGTGTAATATCAAAGATGAGGATCAGGTCCAATTGCAAGCCTTCTGCACTCCCAGGGAAGAAATGTTTGCACGTAAGAGATGTGCTTCTGTTCCACTGGAGTCTATGCAGGTTTTTCTTTGGATTAGAACTAAATATTTTCTCAACTCTCTCTTACCCACCCTCTACATTTCTTCTATCAAAGGTCTTCTTCTATCTTGCCCTCCCCCCACCATGAAAAGTAGAATGAGTACTTGTCTGTATGGTTATTTTTGTGTAGTTAAAGGAAATCTGCAAAAGCAAGACTGTTTAAGATGAATGATAATATATTCTTCTTTTTCACTTGCACAAATAGAATCCATTTGGGAAGAATGCTCTTGAGGCATAACAAGGATTTTGAATACCTAAGTAGACCCAGATGTGCTCAGATACCAACAAGATGTGAAAGAGATTAAAAACTGTTGCCATTAAAAGAGAAATTAGTTACATGAGCATTCTGCAATTTGCTCAAATCTCTTGCTCTCCCACACTAAAAGACAGACGCACTGCCTAATTCCAACACAAAAATATGAGGTGTGCCTTCATCTAATGGAAGAATAATACTGTTGCATCAAATTGACTGAAATGCAAAGAAATGAAAGAAAAAGGAATGAAAATTATATGAGCTTAATGTGATTTTTCTCTTTTATGGTTAAAACAGGATATAAAAGAATATCTAACTCCATCACTAATAGCAATAAAATAGTAAGGCTATGGTGCATGAGAAATTTAAATTACTCTGAAGGAGTAGGTTTGATATTTAGCCTGTCCCTAAACCCTGCTATTGCAGGATGCAAACAGAGGCCACAAAAAGTCATATCTCATGTAATTTCTAATATTTGGGAGAACTTGCTGTCACTGCAAGAAAGAGTAAAAATCTTGCTGCAGTCTGTTGAAGTGGGTGCAATTATACTGCACAGGTATTATGCATCACTCTGCTTGTCAGCTGGACAGGGCTGCTTGCACTGCCACGGCAAGGCTGTCAGAAACTCACTAAACACACTGACTTTCTCCTTCCAGTCTTGACTCTAAAAGAGATTGTTTCAAGTGTCTTTTATAATTTCTATTATATACTCCAAATTTGGGGTAATCTTTTGGAAAATGGTTGTCTACATTGTCTCGATTGTGTTTGCATTATGCAAACAGATTTTTATACAGTCCTTATTGAGACCACACTTTATATTTTATTCTTTGCTATAGGGTCTTTGTTCTAGTCCCTCCTTTTCCCCTTACTTGGCCTGGCTGTTTCCCACAGTTGTGTCTTCCAGTTATGTGAGAGAGAGGGGGAGAGAGAGAGAGAAAGAGAGACGGGGAGAGAGAGAGCATGAGACAGCCTGATGTACCTTGCCATGGCCACTGCCCAACACAACTGGAGATCCAAATCAGGGAAAGCCTGGCTTTTCCTGTCAGCCCGTGGTAAAGCATGTTCAACACAGAATTCATACTGGAGAAAAAATTAGCTCCTGATTCTGACACACACATGCAAAGCGAGACTAAAATCTAAGTGTGGATAAATTTTTGTGTGGAAAAGATGAAATCCTATGTCCCTGGGACCAGGCTGACCACACCTGGCTTGGGGTTAGGTAGAAGATTTTCTCAGTCTGTGGCAATTTTTCTGGAATAGTTAAATTAAAAAACCCTCTGAAAAACAGAAACATTGTGATTTTGTTTTTTCATTGAATGTTCTTAAGCTCATAATATTTTCAATTTGAATTTTTTTTAATATCCCCCAACATTTTTTGAAAAATATTACTTCCAGTTGACTTGAAATTACAAGTATTGTGCCCTAGAAAAGATGAATTGATTATTCTTGTAGCAAACAAAATGATTAAATTATCGCAATCCTGCTTTCAGAACTGAACAGACTATTGAAACATAGCATTTAAAACACTGCACAGTTTAAAATAAACATCCATCCTCTCCGCACTTTGTCTGGAGTAGAATTTTTGACATAAACAATTGCTCAAGTACAATTCTTCTTATTATCCCTATTTCCCCAAACAATTCAGAACTACTTTTTCAACTGTGCTAGAAACACTAGAATCTCTTATATAATAGTCAACATCATTTTCTTTTGATGCAATCAAATTTGGCCTAAAAAAATATATTCTGTCTGATATGCAGAAAATAATTAGAACAAGACAGACTAAAGAGATTAAAAGAAAAAAAAAAAAGAAAAAAGAAATCTACGAAAAAATGGAAACTTTTTTGAGCTCTGAGTAATGATGCTGCCATTGTGACCTGCCTGGAAAATGACCAGAGATGATATGAATGTTTTTGACTTCTCCTATCTGTGTTAGAACAACCTCCTGCTAAAATACAACAACATACTTAAGTGATATTAAAAGTATAAACACAGAAATGTGATCAATATTTTCATACCACGTGCAGCACTGCAGCGTGGCATGAATTTCCTGAGGAATCTGGCAGAGGAATCTATGCTCAATCCCACTTGTTAAATAAACAAGGTTAAATACGTGTGTGGTTTCCAGTGCCAGTGACAAGGTCTGACAGGAGGCAGTGTCCTTGCTGGGGCTGGATGTCTTCCTCTTAAGCTGCCTGAGGAAAACCTGCCTGAGCACAGCAGGCTGCTGTGTGGCACACACATTTTTGTGGAGTTTTCAGTGGGAGAAAATCAACCAGACTCCAACAAACAAGATGAGTACCAAGAGTGCTGGCTGAGGCTCTGCCCCAGATCAGGAGAATAATCCTGGTACCATGCTAGTGATGGGGTATGATTAATGCTGCCCCACACATCTAGTGTGTCTTTTACTCCAATACAATGATGGTTCTCTACCTCCCCCTTACAAGAAACCATTCTTACAAGAAAGGTTCTCATCATTACCTCAACTTCCTCATTTTCCAGTTTCCCACCTCTCTCTGCTGCCTTTTTTGACTGATCCCAGTGCAAAACAACCAATTATTTTTCTGCGCTTTCAGCCCTTCAGCATGTTACAGGCTTAGCTCTGACAGCTTCTTCAGAACTGATGGGTTTGCAGGATTCAAAAGTGTGATTTCAGGCCAGTAACCATGAACTGCTGATAGCCTTTGCTAACTGAGACTTGTTTTGCTTATGTAAAGGTGGAATAAAAGAGATAACAAATAACAGAACAGCAGCAGAATCCAACATGCTTCATGACTGACTTTTAGCCTATGAATAAATTCTCATGCAACACCTACCAAGAAAGGGTGTCCGATATTATCTGACTTTTCCCCAGCAGTACTACAGGTGATGCTCAATATGGCAAAGAAAGTCTCAGTAAATACTGCATACAATGATGCTGATTTTAATGCAGAAGAGATTAGTTTAATACAAAGAATTTTAATTTACTTCCATTTGGAGATGAAGAAGAAAGCAATACATCAAAAGGAGTGAAACTGCCAGTGTTTAAAAGATCTGTACTCACATCACTGCTCTCAGACCTTTCTTGAAGAGCTCCTTTCTTCTTTTCCTTAGTACCTTGCCCTCCCCCTCCTGCCTCCTACACGCTCACACATGCATAGAAACACCCACTCTACAGCCATTTCTAGCATAAAATTACTGCCTTTTCTCCCTGCCTCCCTGCAGAACAAAAACAAATTATCTCATCTTCAGCTCCGGCAGATCCTAGTCCAGTCAGTTTTCTCCCTGTTTCACACCCAGTATCCGGAGATTGGACCCTCTTCTCCCCTCTCCACCAGCCAGTCACCCACTGAGGCTGATCGCCGAGACCTGGCAAAACACCGCAACTCCAGACACCAAGAATTTGTCTAAGCTTCTGTACACAACCCTCAATTATCTGGGCATGGCTGTGTTTAGGGCACCCTGGCTCCACCATTGTGGCACCAATTCCCTCTGGTACCTGCTGAAGGAGGAGCGAGTGTGCCCAGGCAGCTCCCGCTGCTGCACACACAGAGCATTTGGGAGCAGCAGGGCACGTCGAGCTCCACCTCCATCCACCAACTCAGAGACAACATCACACTTATGTGACTGCTGGAGGAGAGAAGACCTTTGTGGGGAAGAAAGAGAGAAGGCTGGAAGAATTTTTCCAGGGGCTCCTCACTTTCCATCAGGATTCACTTCATGCCCGCCTCCTGGCGGGAAAAGTGGTCCTTATGTCATTGAGAAATTTTCATCACAGGTCTTTAAACAAACAAGCCATTTTTTAAATGTCAGAATCATCAATTACAAAGAGGCAGTTGCATAAGTGCTGGAATAAACTTTGCTCTTCTTACAAAGGCTATGTGAGCAGCTAAACAGGGTCAGATGAGAGGTGCATCTGTGCTAATATCCTGATTCTGGCAACAGACAGTGAAAGATGCTTTCAGAAGTGAACTTCTAATAAAATTGCCTCAAATGTCTCTGTAACTCCCCATTAGTTAAAGGTTTGCAAAGCTCCTCAAATATGATTTATATGCCTGGAAATGTTTTGTCATCTCTAATGCAACTCTGGATAGTTTTACTTCATGCCACACATCAAATGATAAAACTCAGAGCACTGAAAAAAATATTGATCCATGTGCGATTGAGCACATATCTTTCTTTTAATATGCATTGCAAAATTGGACTTTGACAGTATTTAATATCTTAAGCTGCACTCTATTAGGATTCTCTTAACTCACACTTAACAGTTATGATAGGCGTTGCTAACTTTAATAATTATTGGACTTCACTAAGTTCTAAAATTACTATTTCTCCTTTTGGATGGGGAAATTCAGGTATATAGATGTAAACAAATTTGTTCAAGCAAAATATTTGCGACCTGTCAAGAAAGATATTTCCCATTCTAAATATACAGAAGAAATTTTATCTTAAAATTAATTACTTAATTTATTCTTAAATTATATCTTAGTATTCATTACTTAATTTATTCTTAAATTCCTGAAGAGTTTAAAATTTATTCTCAAAAATGGTTAAAGGTAAAAAATGAGGGGAATTTCTGAACTCTCAGATTTTAATACAGATACAGATTGTATTTGGTTGCACAAATCTATTGATTTTTTAATACAGAATGAAAATTAAAACCCGAAACTCAGATAAATACTTTTAGTTTTGATAATTAAATGGTATAATAAAGCCCTATATACTAAAACAAAAGAAAATTAAATGTGGCATGGCTGATGATATTGAAAAGTACAGTTCTAGATTATTTTCATCATGCAATATGAAATTCTCAATTTCCCTGTCATCTCTTTATATAGTGAGAATCTCTTTCTGACCTCATAGATCACTCTTCTTAAGAAAAAAGATGTCATTATTTATTGAATGAAATAGTACATGAGAAGATGATGACTATTATTTTCAATGTATATTTTTGTCTGTTCATACAAATAGCCAAATCGTGTGAGATAGATGTTAATTACATTGGATAGAAGAAAAGTAATTTCTGCAACTGCAGCATTTTTGGCAGCCAGTGAGTTCAGTGCACACTGCTTACTCAAGTGGCAACTTGCAAAACTTACAAAAACTGTCCTAATAAATGTGAGGATTATGACAATATATTTATCATCTCCTGGTCTAAATTAAATGCCCTAGCAGCAGAATCTGCAGATTTTGTACGATGAAGTTCAGATTGAAGAATGAATTTATAGGCTTCCTAGAACTTGTCATACACAAAATAAGTGTTTATTTCAATATGAACAGTAAAATTGGATAAAGGTGTATTAGGATGTGACAGTGGACAGAATAAATCATTTAACATTTTTTCTGTCTTTGTATTCAGCATACTGAAATAAGTATGACATGGTTTTAGTATCCTTCTCTATGCTTTTGGCCTTTGTGGCCATGTTTTCCAGGGAGTCAGACCTTGAATTAATAGGAATATGAGACTGACTACACATACTTGAATAATTTGTGTCCAAATAGTCTCTTTGCTTTTTCACCTTTACTCTTTCACATTTTACTTTACCGTATTTCTTGATTTCTGTATGATCTCATTTGCTGCTAAAGATATAGCACCTCTGAGCACCAGAATGTCTCCATTTAGTCTTTTTATAAAAGAGACAGGCTGGTGTCTTAGGTTAAACAGGGTGTGTATGCCTTGTGTTTATGGTTTGTGCTGCATTTGTCCATAAGAGACAGGATTTTTATATTATCACAGATCATATTTCCATTATGCCCTCTCTTCCCATCATATTACTTCACTGTTGGTTTCTGGGTTAAACAAAAACAACTGCAGGGAGAATCTGGTCAAAGGTGAAGCAGCTGGATACAAGACACCAAGTGCTGTACATGTGGAATCTGGCATGGCTGGACACGTTCAGACCTCAGCCATCTCTAATCAAATATCTTCAGCTTTCTACAGTTGGTTCTGGAAGAGTTGCTCTAATGGCTTAAATATTAGAAAAAACTTACTACATATAAGCAGACCTGCTCACATACTCCCTCCTGCAGAACATTATGTGGCACTCTTACATAACCCAGAATTTCACCTCTTTACATTCCATTTTACTGTTTCAAGTAGCAAACACACATTATCATTCTCGGGAGTGAAAAACATAGATCAAAACATAGGGTCAAATGTCAATTTCTTTCAAAATGAAATAAGTGCCCTAAACCATGAGTATTATGAATTGTCTCCTGTGTATAAATATGGATTTTACCACAGCAAAATGAAAGACTGGTGTTCTTTTCAGATTCTCCTGCATTTCTATGTAATATGTGGACTTGAAAAAAATGAGTGACTCACTTCAAAATGACTTCTGAAGAAAAACCACCATAGGAAAGAAAACAAGTTACATATATAATACTCAATCCTAATATTGGCATATTCTTTATGGGTACCAATAATATATGAAGCAAAATATTGTAAGTGCTGGAGATGAAAACGAATTTATAATCCCCAGTATATGGTTGAACTCAATCATCAGACTTCTTATAATGTTGTTGTTTGAACAGTTAAATGCGAAAGAATTAAGCCTATTAATTTTAAAAGGGTTTTTGTTGCTTCTTTTAAGTATTCATAAAACCACAAAAGTGAGTTCTGAATTAGTCTAGGGGAAACAAATATCCTTAAAATTGAGAAGGATTATTATTACAGTAATTAATCAATCGCCGCTTGCTCTAATAGATGATAAAGAAAACCAAAGGAGCCTATTAACACACTCCTTGCTGAAGGAGGAATGAGGTTGTTGAAGCAGGTGTCTAATGTCTTTTGCAACAGCCTTTGGCATTTGATATATTTATATGTGACTTGCAGGTACCACACAGGACTTACAAGAGAGTGCTGCCTGGAAAGGCAGGAGGAGGCCAGGTGGGATCCCTGGAATTTTTAATGGCACTGGACACCTACGTTTATGCAACTGAACTGCCCCCACATATTGATAGTCTCAGTTACCTCCTGGAGGAAACCTTTTCCTCCTTATTGCCAGCCTTCTTGGGATCTATCTGCCTTAGTGTACTGCTTTGAACCACCTCAACTTAAGGTATTAAGCCTAAAGCTTGAGACGGATGATTCCCAAAATTTCTACATTATGGCAGACTTTAGGGCAAAACCCCAAGATATGGAGTCAGAGACCACTGAGTCCCATTTGTACTAATAATGCCAGCCCAGAATCATCTCAGGGAGTGAGACAGCATGTGATGTGGAGACAAGAAGTTCCTAAGAATTTTTTTAAATTGTTCCTGTCCATTTTCAGAAGCATTTCGAAATCCAGCCTAGATGCTCTGCTACAATTGCTCTTTCAGTTTGCATAAATAATTTTAATCGAAGACTTCAAGGGAATAGACAAATGACAGGGCTAAAAAGAATCAAAAGCTCTCTTCATATCTCGAGGAATGTCTATTTGTAGGCAGTACTTAACAATGCTCAGTAGCTCAGAGAGGCAACACAGACTCAAGCTCTAACTCCGTATCAGCAGAACAGATAGTGACATGTGGATTTTTTGCAACTCAGAGAGAACACAAGGATATTGAATATCACACCAGCCAACTGAAAAAACTGACATGGTGCACACAAAGACCTGAGATGTAGACAGTAATAGTGTGTGGTATACAAAATATGGATACTTTTTTTAGGTCTAGGCTCATCTCTGTCCTGGTTATTATTCAATGAGTACCTCACAATATAGTGAGTATCAAAAGAAGGAAAATATGAAGAAAACACTAAAGTAAGAACCTCATGGAGATTAAAATTCAGTAACTTTGTGACAAAAGGAGACACATTTCCTAGTCCTTTGGTTACCATAAGGAGAAATTTACAGATATTACTGTGACCACTGTACCAAGTTATCTGAAAGCCATAGAAACATAAAAAATATAATGAAAAATTAATCTTAGAAAAAAGTAGCACAAGCACTAAAAATTTCTAGCAACCTTAGTACTACCTCCTGGTCTTTCTATTTACACTCAGAGCTCAATGAATTGCTTGCCTTACAACATGAAAGAAAGGGGGATTGAAAAAGAATCTCTTAGCTGCTATTAATATTCCTAAGATGCAAGTATTAGTTTCACTGTCACCATCACACATTTAAAACCACAAGTCATATCCATTTCCCCAGTGAAAGTGGGTCTTAATATACGATATCAAATAAATAGTAAGACTGGCATTTTTTTCTTTGCTTCATGTTTGAAACCCCTTAAATGTAATGTGGTCATGCTTCAGCACTTTCCTCTGTGACAGGGGAATGGAAGATTTATCCTGTAAAATTTAAGTTAAGATTCACATTTAGTCCCCTTTAAACAACAAACAAATAATTAAGAGTTTTGCTTTAAAGAATTCTGGTTACATAGAGACTCAGTATAAAATTGTGAGGACCAGCAACACTGATTGTTAAAACAGGGTTAATTTTAACTCTACACCTCTTGAATGGTTTTGGCATTAGTTATACGATGTGCAAGTTTTTATGGTGAGAAATATAAAATGGATTAAATTAAACGGGATGCTGTGTACTGCAAAAGGGGGAAAAAAAAGGTTACATCTGTTTGTCTCAGCTTTGAATTAGCTGGGCATCTATTAACTCTGTCCTCATGTCTGGTGTAAAAACCACAGCACTCATGTTGTGGTTCCAGACTCCAGGCCCTCTCAATCTTCTTGATTTAAAAAGCCAAGTTAAATTGTGAAATGAAAGAAGACTGGTACTGAAAAACCAGGCTGAGGTTTTAACAAATGGTTACTCTTCGTATGTCTCACAAACAACAAAATGTAACCAGCGCCTATGGTGGAAGAAACTGTAGATTTTGGTTGTACCTGATGCAAATATACTGCTTCTGCTGTGCTTTGCACCATTTCATCGTCTGCCTGGAGGATGCTGGAATGCAAGCAGTAAATATAACACAAATTCACACTGACTGGCCTAACGTGGGTGGGAGAAATCACTCTCCCCGAAGCCTGAAGTAATTTTTGTTATTGCTGTTAGTTACTTTCCGAACAGTTAATTTTCCTTCTCTGAACTCCATGGGATGATTAGCAACATATGGAGACAGAGAGAGATGTGCAGTCTCAGCTAGACT
The DNA here is from genome assembly GCA_013397055.1 of Pachycephala philippinensis. Classification (NCBI taxonomy): domain Eukaryota; kingdom Metazoa; phylum Chordata; class Aves; order Passeriformes; genus Pachycephala; species Pachycephala philippinensis. Next base: position 871,989 of record VWZT01011297.1, on the reverse strand, counting down.
AAAACATCAGATGAAACATTCTAGCTTCCAAATAAAGCAGGGGTAGTAAGGAAAGCTGATAACACAAGCTGCTTTTATATGTGCTGCTCTGCTCCCACAGTCCTGTTTCACCTGGCACCAGCTTGCAGCTGCAAGAAATACACTTCATGAGGTCTTGGTGCACATTAACGGAGCGTTTTAGCCTGGAGATGCATAACAGCAATGAAAAGATAGTCCTTCCTCAGCAGTCCAACCAGTAGCACAGCTTCTCACATTCCTAACACCATGCCTTAAATTTGGGAGGCCTGTTTTCTGGAGCCACTGGAAGGGAGGTGTCAGGCAGGTGAGATAACTAAATTTCAGCCAGCTTCTGGTACTGTGGAAATCAAGCCCTACACGTGTGTGACCAGCTCTGGGTCAGTGCACCTCTTGACACGGCAACTGTGGTAAACAGTTGGCTACCAAGGGCAGGGAATGTTGTAAAAGAGAAGATTATCACCTGGGTTTTGACTGATAGCACGTCAGAAAGACATGCCCAGTTTGAAAAAGAATTATGTGGTGTGTGGTCTTGATACACTGAGTGATGTTCTGAAAGTATTAACGTTTTCAGATGACTGCCAAAACATAGATTTTAATTTTAACATATTTGCTTTTTGGATTGAAGGAGTTCTTTGTGCATACATAGTTCATCTTTTTTGTTGCTCAAACTAGACAGCTTGCATCTCAGCTGATCTCACATTAGGTGAGATGATGGTTTGTTCACATGATCTGACAATGGATAAACAGGGAACAGAATTAAGGATCTGTCTGAACTTGTAAAAATGCACCCTTTTGCAGATATCCCAAATTCCTTCTGTCTTGAGTACTCTGCTTTTTACAGAGGTTGCAAGATATTAGCCTTACTGTGAAAAAAATATGCATTAATGAAACTAGATCATTATTCTCTAAGCCTAGTGACATTGTAGGGAGAACCTGATAATGGCTTTGGGTTTGCTCTTATTCACTTAAATAATAACATTTATGGATTTGTAGATCAACAAGTGTGGTTTCTCCAATTTGCTTACATTTAAAGTAACCTCAGCCTCTTGAAAAATTCATCATATGCAGAAGACTGTTATGGTCTTGACAGCAGCAAGGCCATGGGTCACTCCTTCCAGCATTTCTAACAGCTCATTCCCTTTGGAGATTTCTAAGGTACAGTAGAAATTCTGAGTGGTAGATGTGGGACCAATCTCTAGCTTTTGTCTCTAGGCTTCATCCTATTACAGTCATACAAAAGTAATAGGTGTCTGCTTATACGGTGGGTGTAGACATCTGTATTGTAGACAAGTGTATCTGTTGGCTGAAACTTATCTTTAATTTACCAATTTCCATCTCTAAAACAGATCACCCAATATAGAAAAACTACCATTCTTGAGAGAACAGCATCTAAAAAAGGCCCAACTCTGCATTGTTTACAGATGATTTAGCATCTTAAAGCTGGCCAAGTATATGCTTGGCAGATGAAAAGAAAGAACATGTTTCCCTTTCTTGATTCACACTGTTGAGCTATGACATTTCACCACAGATTTATGTTTCTGGAAAGTTCAACCTGCAATGACCAAAGATATTCATCCTTCAGAAGGGTCATCACCAGACTCCAAGAACCACTTGTGCACCATGTCTTTGAGCTATTTCCTGGAAACTTTCACCAAAGGAAATGGAGCTTGCTGAAATGCGGAGAGTGAGAATCTTTCCCCGAGCTTGATTATGTGGGAGTGTTTTAGTTTATCCAGTCCATTGGATAATCTTGAGAATTGTAGGAGAGTTTTTGCCTTTTCAGCTTCAGCTTTTATCTAACTCAGCCGCAGGCCTAAATCTTTGTTTGCCTTAGAACAGCAGTCAGTCAAAATCAGTCACTGTATAAAAATCTTTTCATGTAGATGGAGTCTTTTACCAGTGATGTTCACTCAGCATTTTAATGGAATGTAGGGGCCTCTTACATACAGACAGTTTTCTATCGGCTGCATGAGGCTTCAGACAAGACAAAGCAATGTAACCTCCCAGAAAGGAATGTGGTATCAGCTCCTAGGCTGTCCTGAGGTAGACAGAGATGCTGTGGAGTGTAATGTTCATATCCAGCAGCTTGATTGAGCTCCAAATGCTAAAACATGTCCTAGAAAGTCATTTTCAGGATTATTAACAGCCATTAGAGCACAGATGCTAGATTTACATGAGGGCATAATAGCCCCTACAAATTCTGAAACATCTGGCAAATGGGATCAGGAATGTAATTTTGGTTGTTTTTGACTCATCCACTGAGATGTGGTTCCTCTGAGTCTGCTTGTGAGGTTTATTCTGGGTCTAGGACAAATATAAATACCTCCTTAGTGCCCAGCACTGGGCACCAAGTGGGGCTGATAGATTGTCAGGACCTCAGATATCTCTTGTTGCATCTCAGTGCACTCGGTTTGCCTCATTGCTTTGTTTCACAGCAATGCCAAGTCAGTGTCAGGCAGCTGCTTCTGTGTTCCCAGTGGCTTCTGGGCTTTAATCAGTGTTCCTCAGGGGTCAGTACTGGGACAGGCACCATTTAACATCTTTGTTGGTGATTTGGACACAGGGATTGAGTGTACCCTCAACAAGCTTGCCAACGACACCAAGCTGTGTGGTCACATGCTGGAGCTCCACCTGGTTTAGTGGCAGGTGGACCTGTTTCTGGTACGGGAGGTGGGACTGGATGATCTTGAAGGCTCTTTCCAACCCAAACCATTCTATGGCTCTATGTTCCAAAGGATAAAATTCAAAATTGGAGTATTTTGAAACCTGCAGGTCGAACTACTTTGTTATGATCATATTAAAGAGTGATAATGTCTTACACAGACTCAGTCTTGAATTGCATTCGTATCTGACCCCTACGTTAGATTTTGGGTGGAGAAATAAACCAAAGTTACAATGGTAGTTTTCTATGAGCTTGTTTATTTAACAATTAGCTTGAAGTACAGCTTTGGTGTCTTCAGCTTGTGGCCAAAGATTAGGTAAGATAAAAGAGATGATGCCTTTTCTTCCTTTTTCCCCCAAATCTGATGCAGGTCTGAAGCACGAAGATTTTAATAACCACTTGGCCAAAAAATAGTATCAGCCTTGCAAGGGACAGGGTCCAGAATCATATTAGAGCTGGGAGCACTGCTGCCTGTGGTTATCCCTTACACTCAGGTTGCTTCTCTGATCATTGTCACTGCCCTCAGAATTTCTACTATGATGCCCTACTGCCCCAATACGATGTTTTGATCATTAATCAAAGCTTCCCGTGACTCTGATTGTATCAGGAGTGCACATAAATTGAACAACAACACACAGTTTGTATAAAAAGAATAAATAAAATCTATTTTAAAAGCTCTATTTATTATCCAATGATGCCTACCTAACAAGCAAAAAGAAACCTATGTAATTTCAAGTAGTTTTCAAAAGTAGGATTTTAAGAGCTTTATGAAAACAAAGCTATTGATGGAACCTGGGAGACTTTCATATCTTCAGCTGATTGTATTGTAAAATAGCTGAATAGGGAGAAAAATTCTAATTCAGGAAATGCGAAAAGGATTTGGTATCAGGAAATACAAGCACTTTGTTGAACAGTGCTTTTATAAACATGCTGACCTTAAATATATTTTTTCCGTTTACCATTACCATATTTAGAAATTACTTTATTCAAAGAAATTGAATGTTAGATGCCACAATCATTAGTCTGAGCTTCTCCAATTACTTTACATCAGAATCTGTCACTCTTCTTAAAAATGAAGACATTTTAGGCCAAAATTTGTTCTGAGACCTAATTTTGTATGTTTGGGGTCACATAATTATAGAGTGATTATATATCTGAATGTACATTTCTGCTTTGCATTCCTAATGTAGTTGAATTAATTACCTGAGGAAAAAACCAATGCTATTTCTGTGCATTTTAAAGTACATTTTTCTTACACATTCTCATCACAATCCATGACTACAATAATGATCATCAAGAGTATTATGAAACCCATATTCAATTTCAGCAAAAAAATTCAAGTAAGTTACAAGGCTACTCTGTTTTCCAGAGGAAAGAACTCCATATGACCAAGTTCACTAATAACCTGCCCACACTCCAGAGGGCTTAGCAAGTAACTGTATTTGAGTGCTGCATCTGAGAATGCTAAACCAGGACAAACAAAGAAAAGCTCTCATGCCATGTGTTAGGTAGTATGAAAATATTAGGGAAAAATGAACTTTATGTCACTGAAATCTTCTGAACTTCAGGAAGTCTGTTGTATCCTTTGTTCACGTAATCAACTAATTTAATAAATTTTGCCTTTGGGAACTAAACTGCATTAAGTTAAAATGATAACAAGAACTGAGAATTAAAAAGCTGTTAGACTAATGTATGTTATAAAATCAGTGCCAAAAATCTATATTCTACTTCCTTCTTACATTTTACTTCTTCATATAAATTTTCTGTTTATCTATTTGGCATTAGAAACATCATGCCAGCTATAACATTAGATTTCAAGCAAATTCTTTTTTTTTTTTTTAATAATACTTTTCACAACCTTCACACTTCCTACTTGTAGAGTCCTGGAGAGTCCTACAAAATAAACTAGAATTCAGGGTGATTTATTCTGATATATGAATATGACTACAATAAAAATATTGACAACAATAAAAGGATGAAATTAAATTTCCAGAAAAATCACTTCAGACTATTCCACTTGCATCATTTGTACCTGTGTGCGTTTCTGTATCTGCTCCCTGTACTGAAACACACTAAAAGGAGCCTTCTCTCCTGCTGTGATCCATCCACAATGATTAGTTATCAAAGATTAGAAAATTATCTTCACAGTGACTCTGGCCACCATGAACTTGGTTTTCTGCAAAGGCAACAAAAATCCCAAACTAGCATGTCTTTATTACAATGTCTTGGTGAGAAATGGAAGGATGAATTATGCACATGTCTCATTACCAATGTGCAGCATGGTTTATCATCTGAGGAACAAGGACTGCTGGGGAGAGATGGTACAGAGTGACAGGGCTGCACAAACCCAGGAACACAGGACTTCAGTCCCTACTAACCAGCTGCACCTGTGGAAAGCCCAACTGGACCTAAAGCACAAAAATCACACAACAATAGAATGGTTTGTGTTGAAAGGGACTTTCAAGATCATCTACTTCCCTTGCTACCCACTAGACCAGGTTGCTTAGGGCCCTGTCCAACTTGGCCTTCAACACTTCCAGGGATGGGGCATCCACAGCTTCTCGGCAAAAGTCTTCACCATGAGAGTGGTGAAACGCTGAGATAGGAGTCCACAGAGGCTGTGGAATCTGTGTCTCATGAAATTTTCTCAAGACCTTGAGAAACCTCATCCAATCACAAAGTTAGCCTTGTTTTAAGCAGGGGGTTAGTGATTGAAGGTCCCTGCCAACTGAAAGTATTCTGTTATTTTCTGACTGTCTTTTCCTAAGGAAGGTGACAGCTGCTTGGAAACTGAATTAATCTTCCTCTGAAAGTTTCATCCATACATAGACCTGATGTGACCTTTCAGACAGTGGTTTGCAATCTTTATCAATCTGTGAACATGAAAATGTTTGCAGTGGTGGTCCAGATCTTCAGAGCAGCTTTAAATCTCTTCAGAGGAGCTTTAAATCTCTTCAGAGGAAGTTTCTTTTATTTCATGAGTTTTCACAGATTCTTTATTAATAGGACACAAATGCCTATGTGTCCATATGCCACACTGAAAACTCTTGTTATGATGGTTCTAATGAGAACAGTATTGGATCAGACTCAACTGATTATTTTGCAAAACCATCCTTTCTAAAGAAATAAATTTGCTCTCAGTACTCTGTGCTCTCTCTCTCTTTTCTTTCCATGCAGACTTCCCTCAAGTAAACAGCCTATAAACCATATCCCATTTTTATGTAGGAAAATGCAGAGATCTTTTCTCCCTTAAAACATTGTGAAATGGGAAAAATAAGCTACTTGGCATTTACTAGAAAGAAAAATTACAATAAAGTTTTACCAAGAAACTTACCTTTTCTACATATTAACACAGAAAGTCATATGGAAAATGTAGGCATTCATGGAGAGAGTGAGAATCAGAAATCTACTTCTCCTTCTATTTCTTATATAAAAGAACAGAGGAACCTTCATAATTACCTGTTTCCATTTTCCCATCTTGTGCTGCAGGCCCATCAGGAATTACACTCTTCACCTGGAGAAACTCATCCGGCTCGTCCCCACCAATGATGGTAAATCCAAAACCCATGTTGCTTTTCTTAAGAGTTGTGCTGAGGAAAGTCCCCTTCAGCTGTGATGCATCACGGGTGAAGAGTGGTTTTTCTACATCAGTCAACACAAACAAGAAAGACAAAAGTTCTGATCTAGTCACAACACAGCGGGGACAGCAGATAACAAAATTGGCTGACACCAAGTGACAGTGTATCAAAGGCAAGAAAATAAAGAGTGCAGGCATTCCAGGAAAAAATATTTGTGAGTTCTTGTACTAATACAAAGCTTAAAACATATTTCTTATCTATGGCAGATCAGCCATAAATGAAGAGATATAAATATCCTTTGATATTAGAAATATATTTAGAAGTGGATATTGTGTAGCTACAATAATTACAACAATAAAAATGATCTGTGAGGTAATTTAAAAACCTGTTTCCTAACCTATAAATTCAGCTTTGTCTACAAACTAATACATCCTTCATAATTTCCCTCCCAACGAAAATGAGGAAAATATCCCCTGTGAATATCTTATTCCATTTGTTACCAAGAAGAGCTAACTATCAGGTGAGCTTTCCTCCGCAAACACACGGGGTTTAGGCATCCAACAAGTGACACACACGGACTGCTGTGCAAGCTTCGTGTCCCCTCTCCGCGAGCCTCGGGGTGCAGTGTGGGTGCTGGGGGTTCCCCGTGCGTCTCTCCCGTGCTGCACTCGGTGAGGGAGGGTTGGGGAAGGTGCAGAGGCTGTGACCCCAGCTGGCCCCGGGGTGGAGGGGCTGGTGGCATTGGGGACGTACCGTACACCCTGCACACCCCAGCGGGGTCGCGCCGGAACTGCGACAGGTCATTCACACTGCGGCACCTCCTGGGAGCGGGGCGCGGGCGGGCAAATTTGGGTCTAGGTAAGGTTGATGAGGAGCTTTCTACTGTTACAAAGGAGAACAAGCCTCATTCTCTGACTGTAACCTTACATTAAACTTGACTTGTCTATCCAAGTACTGTTTGCTCTTATACAGCTCATTTTGAGTGCATTAATTTTTATGTTACCAAGTGGCTGCATTCTTGTAAACTCCTATAACACTGTGCTTGAGGCTTTTAACTTAATTGATACTTGCTAGATGAGCTATCTTAGAAACATACCAAACATCAATTAAGAGTAATTTAGAGAAAGTACAATTAAGTATTTCAGTGTTGCCAACCTCGGGTGCTCAAGAGAGAGTCGTACATCCCCGGGAACAGAATTTATGATTTTATTTAGAAAATTACTTCGGGAGTCTCAGTGTGCTTTCAGTTTCTCAACCTTTAGGAAACACTAAGATTCAACTTTTCTGTTTTTTCTCTGCACCTCTGAAGGTTTTAGTTGGCTCATGAGTCCTGCAACTATTTGAATTTGGACAATTAAGGGAGAAAATTGCTAAGATACAGGTGATAATTCTTCAAGAATTGGCAACACTACTCTTTTAATCAGACTATGACAAAATCATTGTCACATAAACAGGAGATCAGGATCTTTCATCTTAACTAAGATAGCTGACATGGTACTGTACCTCGGAAACCTTGGGCCTGCATAGGCTTTGTTCCAAGTTCTGCGTTGGGCATGTTATGCTGCTGTAGCTTCCTTTTTGCTTCTAGGACAGGGTTTTCAAATTGAGTTCTTCTATTTATGTGGCTGGAAGAAATTTGGTTTTGATTAAAAACTGGGTTCAGTTGGGTAAAATGATAATTTTCACAGTAGGGTGCTGTATGTGGCTAATGTGTGTGTGGTTAGAGAGCGAGACCGTGATGAACCCCCGGTGGGCCTGAGCGTGTCCCTTACATTCCACACAATTTCGTTGGGGATGAGAATATCCAACCTGTGCCCTGTGTAATGAACAGCACTGAGCAGTGTCCCATCACTTCAATATGCTGAACTCTGCTAAGACAAATGCTTTTGATCCATGCTACTACATATTAAACAGCAGCACTGCTAAAACATGCTACAGCAAGTTTTTCACATCTTCAGCATGATCACTGTTCTGTGCATGATTCAAAGGATCTCAACCAGTTTTGTGCACTATTATCAATTAGTTGTAACCGAAATTACTCAATTACTTACAGAAAAAGAAAAGTCTAGAATACAGAGTGCTTTTATGATGGTAATTTAGAAATAAATCTAACATAGGTAATAAACTGAAGATTATTCCTTTTTAATACTATGGTGTGTATCTGCTCAGCTGTACAGAAAAATCAGATGCAGAAACTAAATTAGATGGTAGGCTAGAACTACATAGATCATATATGAAATATAAGAAAAGTTAGTGTACATATTTTTTCTTGATGTTTTACACTTGCTTTTACAGGTCATTAAATACATCTCTGTCATTATACCACTATTTTTCTGCATTGCACAGCAAGAGCTATGATCTTTCCTACATACTGTCACCATATCCTTGATTTCAATTCTTTAAAGCACACATTTTATCAGTCACTGAGCAATCCTACAATCCTGTACTGGGATATGTTTTGCATGTTTTCTGAAGAAGGCAAAACAATGTAGTAGGCTGCATGGAACAAATCTGCAAGACAGGATCACAGTAGAATCACAACTAAGAGAAGGGGCTTGTTCTTCAAACACTGTTCTGGGGAAACAAATAGATATGTACAGAAGGGCAGGCTTATGTCACTCCTTGTGTGCTCTCACTGGGCTGCTGTCTACTGAGGTCTTCTGAAAATCCAATCCCAACCATGGGCTTTAAGCACTTGGACAGGTGACCTGGGAACTTTCAAACTCTAAGATCCTAAAAGGGTCTCTTTTTTTTTACACTGAAATGACCTTTTATGCCACATGAAGCACTTTTCAGGTCCTTTGGGATTCTGATCCTACCACTGCTTCACAGAAAATAAGTGTAATTGCTATTAGGAAGGAAGGTAGAGGAAAGGCAGCAAGTCCTATGGGAGTGAAATACACTTGCAAAATAGGATTTAGTGGCCAGTGTTAATGAAATGAAAAGACTTTCAGTCATGTAGAAGAATATTTCATTTAATGAGATGAAGTAAATGTGATAAATCCTGAAGTTGCTACTTTGTTCACATGGGCATAACTCATTCAAATGGCTGCTAACTTACTCTCATACTCTAAAATTTTTATTAATAGTTTTCAGTAAATTTTGGTCTATGCTGCAGACAAAGAAAGTCCCTCTCATTTCTTTTCTTCTTCAGACAGGCTGCTTAAGATTGTAGGCATTCCTTCCCTAGACTTTTGCTTTCTGTTATTTCTAGTAATTTTCAGGGTCTTCAGCACCTTATTCTACTGCAAACCTAGAAACTTATGATGAAAGGGAGAAAAGCTTTACTAGTTAAAAATGGAGAAAGCAAGACTTATGTGCATTAAATATGGTAATCATGAACTACTAGCATAAGCATGAAGAAAGTAATTATGTGATGTGTTTATCATGTGATGTATTTCCATATTGTAAAGGAAATGCTGCTTTTGCCTTTATACAAGGCAGTGATGAAACTGAAACACTACATAAAGTTCTGAGCACCCATGATCAAATGAAATGAATCTATGTGAAAGGTTTTACAGGAAGACCAGTGAAATAGTCTTCTATTACAGAAGATCAAAGGAGTTTTAGCTTTTTATTCAAGCAGAATTAATTCTGATATATAATTGAATTCTATGAATACATTTGGAAGTAAACACTAGAATGTATTAAAGATGTCAGGATTTTTACAGACTTGAAGTCTGTAGGCTTCTCACAGGAGAAGGGTGGAAGTTTGAAAACAGCTTCCAATAGGAGATATGGAGTATAATATCTAGCTTGTTTTATATGAGCATTTCATAAGGTTAAAACCAGGGTTGCTACACAGTGGGTTGAGTTAATTACTTCATCATAGGGATCATCTCTTACTTTAGGGGCTCTAAAGTATCCTGCCCTGTTCTCCAGCTGCCCTCCACAAGAGCAGGGGTTTCCCATGGCTTTCCTGTCGTATCATGCAGGTGTAATGGATATCCAAAATTACACTCCAGATCTTCATTCAGGACCTTGAGCTACGCTTAGTGTCATGTTATAACTGCAGGGCACATCTCAGAGCTGCAGGAGGGCACCTGCAGGCCTAAGTTTCAACTTATATGTAGTTCTGTGATATAAAAGAAGTTGGGATTTTAGCTAATATTGAATGTGTTCATGGCTCAAGAAAGATTAATTACTGTGGTACTGACATCACAGCAAGAATCTGTTTTCTACTGCCTACCTACAGTTTCTAGGCAGTTTGTTGTGGTTTGGTCCATTTACACAGAAATGTCTTTGACAAAAACTATCTTGAAAATGACATTTTGTCCTATCAGATCAGATAGGAAGACTAAAAGAGGTACTTGAAGCACCTCATGTTGTTGGTGCAACTTTAATAATTCTAAGCTCCAATTTATATCCATATTTTGACTGTTTTATGGTAGCGTGTAGTCTCAAAAGCACAATGTGAAATTTCAAGTAATTCAAAACAACTGCATTAAATATTGTGTTCAAGAGGAGTCAAAGAAAAGAAAATTATACTGGTAATCAGTTATTTTTATCAGTCAGTAATACTATATTATGCTCCTAGACTGATGATACATAAAACACATCTGTTTTATGCAATTTTAAGTGCTATACAGCTTCATGGCTAAATCAGAAAAAGTGCTCCCGATGAGTTTACTTGCGAAAGAAGTCATTAAGCTAAGTAATTCTCTTGAAAGGACATTCTAGTTTTTCATCTAGCTACTTCAACAGCATACAAAATATATTTTACTAGCCTAGGCCTTCATAAGACAAGCCAAATGAGAGTTTTAGAGATGGTTACAAGTAAGTGCTTTTGTGGTTAAAACAGATTTTGGATAGTAGCCAAAATGTATTGCTCATTGCTCATAGGATCTAATTCAGTGAACAATTCTAACTTAAATTTTCTTCCTTTGTTTTATACAATATATTAAATCTAAAAACCTAATCCAAAGCCTAATCCAACTAGTTTCTTCTAGTGCCATTGTGGCTGTGCAGAGAAGAAGGAGTGGCTGGTGATGCTGGCCCCTGTTAGCTCACTGTGTCTTAACTGGGGACAAACCCTCAGAGACAAGATTTGCTTTTGGGCTGCATTTACTTGTGATGTCAAAATCCTGTCTGTGTGTGCTGAGGAAGTACCATCCCCACCAGCCAGCCTATAAGACACAGACACAGTTCTGCCCTCTCATCAGCCAGTGGGGCCAGGCTAAGTTGTTTTTGTGATAAGGTTCAGGTTACACACACTTAAGACAACTGAAGTACATCCTTAGGAGATGTGTGGGAAGTAGAGCCTAGTTTACTTGATGGTCAAGGTACTGAGCTCTGACAAAATAGTAGCAGGTCAGAGCATGTGCACCAGTAGTAGGAGTTTAATCTATCTGCTTTTCTTAGCTACTTTAATATATGGGGTGGGGTGGTTTTTTTGTTTGTTTGGTTGGTTTTGGTTTTTTTGGGTTTTTTTGGTTTTGTTTTTTTTTTTCTTTTTTTCTTTTTTTTTTTTTGCAGTTTTTGCCTACAGCTTTTGAAATTGTTGCCTATTACCCAACAAAGTAATTCTGGGGATCAGGATGGCTATAAAATGGATATTCTAATGCATAACTTGTTAGTGCCTATCTACTGTTTCTATTCACATTTTTCAGTTGATAACACTTTATAATGACGACAAAGAGACCTGAGATAACTTTTTCTATTTGAGTAGTAACAGATTGTTGTCACAAGTTGTAAGTCAAGGAGGTATACTTTTCCAGAATAAATACCTGTATGGCTAATTTAGCTGTTCTATTAAAGAGCCCATGCCTGGAAATTGAGCTCTGTGTTGTACTTAATCATCCTTAAAGAGGGAAACAATCTTTTGGCAATTAGAATCCTGAAAGACCCAGTGCACTCTAATGACTGCTTTCTCTCCATAGCCCTGCACAGCTCAGTGCTGTTAGTTCTTAGTTTACAGATTAAGACCAGATTGCATGAAAGTTAACAAACTTATTAGCAAACACTTCTCATTTTTGTCTAACATCTACACATTACAAATGAAGTCTGGACCCGCATAACAAAGCAAATGAAAATTATTATATTTCTCACACCTACATTAATGCATGATTAAGAGAGGTTATATCCAGTTATACTGGAGACCTTTTTTTAAGAGAATTTGAAAAAACGTTGTGATTAGTCTCTATCAACTCGACTAGCAAAAGGTTTAAGTTTCTTTCTTTTGGTTTGTTTTCTTTTTTAGCTTTTTCTCTGGTCTCAGACTATTTGAGCTGAACATGGCTGCTCCTTGTAAGGCGAAATGGAGTCTGTCTGCCTCATTGCTCATCCTTACAAACCTCCCATGGGATACAAGTATCTCAGTGAGCAGAGCACAAGCCCTTCTTTCATGAGGATTTTGTAGGCCTGCATGTAAACTTGGACTGGACCTGAATGTGTGGAAGTTTGTAATCTTGCTTTTCATCATTTACCTACTTTTATGACATAGTTAAGAGAGTTTATTGTAATCTGATCTTATCTAGTTAAAAACGAACTCATCTGTTGAATACTGGTAATAAAAAAGCTGTGACTGTTACATATTTTAGCAGGAAAAAATGGAAAGCGATCTTTGTTTCAAACTTATTGAGCTCAGACAGCTCAATTAAACTACAGCTACATTTTACTGGCTATAAAATTCCATGTGAATTTAGCAGGGCTGCAGTTTTAATGCCATACCATGAGCATCCATTCCACTTCTAAAAACCTCTGAGACTGCAGTAGATTTGATGTATCTGTCCACAAATCTTATCTGTGGTAGGATTAATAAATTTCGTGCTAACAGCCTCAAAATATGTAATTGCACAATAACATCTGGGCCTGGTGCCTTGTGTCTGTTTACCTGTGGTTGGACATGAAATGCAGATAAATACTTGTTCCTTTTCTGACTCTGCAGTGGAGTGTGAGCCTTGGTGGTGCCAGAATGCCTTGGGCTGCACTAACAACCAAGCAGAGTCTCAGTAAGAGATTAATGCACAGAAATTGCACAGCACCTGTTACACTCCAAAATACACTAAAAACCACTGGGACAGAAGCCTCACTTACACCCAGCAGCTGCAAAATTGCATGTGTAGAAATCTTTGCGGGGGTTAAGTACAAAATTATGCAAGAACTGCAGCCTCTACCTACCTGGGGACATCATAAAAGAACTCAGGCATCACAAGGGGGAGTAATTTAACAGTACTAGTCGGGACTTTGAAACTTATCTTTTTGCTTGAATCTGGACTGACTAAGGTGACTTGAGCTGAGCAGCAAAGTAGATGGGGCTGCTGGCTCTTTCACCTGAGGGCAGGAAGCAAGCTGGGGACAAAGAAGAAGAGCAGGTGCTCTGGCATTTGGAGAATGGGACAGAAGGAATCAGCAGAGCAGTGACCACGCACCATTTTCAGCTGTGTTTGCTTTGTAGAAGGCTGAGGAACATGCATGGGCATCCACAAGCTGCTGCTGTGACAGCAGGTAAGAAAGGGGCATCTTACATCTTCTAAACCTCCAGAAATCAGATGATTTTTTGATCTCCCTGCACACCTGAACCCTGGCATGCTAACAGCAGCATATCCTGAAGTCTGGAAAAGCTGTATCCCCAACACCTGTCCAGGGCAATCCTGCAGTCAGTGTGTTGGTATGGATTCAAGAGACCAAAGTAATCATATGACACGCAAAGGAAATTTTCTATTTTCTATGAAGCAACTAGATAAATATACTGCTTGAGTGTCAGGATTTGAAACTGAGATTTTAGGTCAGGGGCCATATTCTCTAAAGATCTCTCTTGTCTAATAAAAGGCACTAATGGATAGTTGTTTCTCAACCTTTCAAGTCCTGTCTGCACAGTGACGGCAGTGTTTTTCTGACTCCTCTCCTGCATACTGTCTGTAGAGAGCAGAGTAAGAACTGACCCCTCCCGACCAAGCATCACAATCTGAATCTAGATTTATTTTGCACAAGCCTTATTCACTGTGCTAAGTTAAAAAGCAGAGGAACTCATCTCTCAGACTTATTTTAAGTACAAACTGGCCAGGTTCTACCATTACTTCAAATAAAAGCATTTTGTTGACCTTTGCACAGAGGAATAAGAAGGTTGTTTTTTTTTTCTCGTTTCATGACTAAAATATAATCTGAAGAAAATGGAAGCAAGGATTGTGCTATGAAAATAGAATTTATATTCTTTTCAGCTGCACTTTTAAATACCAGATAAAACATAACATCCCTAAAGTTTTATATGCAGTGTATAAATAACTTGACTTCTAGTACAAACAGTATAAATGCCTGATTTGCAGTAATTGAGGACTACCCAGAAAAGGATCTTAACTGAGCTAAAATGAGTATGCTTTGCTCTATTCATTGATTAACAAGATTTATACCTTGCTGGATATCCAAAGCTTACACAGAAAATGCAACATCTCTTTAATGAATATGTTCTTTGTACAAGTATCAGCTGGAATGTTACCATGAAACCAGATCCTGGATAAAGAGAGTGACTGAATGCCTGAGTCACTGATCGGGACACTTTGAATATATCTGGATACATTAGCTGCATTGATGACTGAGAATTCCTGGTATACCCCTAGTTTGACATGCCAAGTAATTGTACCCATTCCTTGCCAGGCTGAGCAGTGCAGAGGATACTGGTGTTAGGTTATCACATATTAATAGCAACTTAATATTGAACTTGGGAACTTACTCAACATAATAAGTGCCATAAATGGGATCATCAATTTTCTCCCAGCCATATGGAAGTTCTGAAAAACAAAGAGTTATCTCTCTCAGTAAATGCAATACAGAATGCTAGATTTCTAATAACAAAATTGTGGATCTTTACTGGGTGTTGAGGAAAATAATAGTGAAATTAGATACAGTGACCAAAGCAAATGCCAAATCTGGAACACACCCCATGGCAGCCACAAGCAGTAGTAACTTGGAAATTTGCATGCAAAACCAGCTCTCAGTCTCTAAAGCAACACATTTTGGTTGAACTTCTTTATTGTTCCAACCATTGTACCAGCCAACAGCTGTAGCACATCTTGTGTGACATCACTGCCAGAGGAAGTGAGGGCATTCTATTTTCACAAATAGGTACACACAAAAAAAATGTTTTGCTTTTTGAACTTTTTTTCTTAGGAATTCCGAAAAAGTTGGCCTAGAAGAAACAAAAAGAGTTTGTCTCCTGCCATATAAGTACAGTAAGTATACTGAAATGTTTGCACCATTCGTCTTACTGTGATGGCAATTCCACAGTCTCTGAAGGCATCCTGTTCCAAAGTTTAGTTATATATCAGGAGCATAGGAGTGCAGAGCAGTACATGGAAGTACAAACCAAAATAAGATACTATAGCATCCTCTGGACATAAAGCTAACTACATTTTGTAAAACAGAGATCCCTAAAACATTCTGGTCTTAACAATCAAAATGTTATGGATATTAATTCAATAATCTTGAAAATCAATCTGCCATCATTTTTAACCAAACTGCCACATACATATTCATGTACATCCACACTTATTTTATTATCAATCACACTGAATGCTTAAAAAAATTATTATTATACTGCCAACAGAATTTCATCTTGTGTTTAAAAGGCACCAGACAGAGGCAACAAGTATCTTGGTTGACATGAACAGAGTAAAAAAACCTCAGTGCCAGATGTGGCAACTTTGATGGAGGAGACTCACAAAAGGATGGGCATTCCCATCATGCACAGGTGCTGATTTCTGTGCAGTTAAAGAGTATGACACAATGTATGAGGAGTGGTAATGAGATTCTATCAGGAAATTTGATTCTGGAATTCCTTATCTCAGATTCTTTTTTTTTTGTTTTTAAACTCAGTTGCACTATTCTAAAGTAACTTTTTGGAGACAATGAGTACTGAACTAGACAGAAGAGAACTGATGTAGATCATATTGAACAGTCATTAAACTGGACATAAAGAAGTACTCCTGGATGACTTCACCTTTTTTTTTTTTTCACTGACAATATGAATAGACAATTATTGACATGCTCAAAGGGGCAAGTAGGAAAGTAAAGCCTGAGTGGCAAAAGGGAGGCTAAAGGGTTAAAAGGCAATGTTAATCTCTGCTTGTTACTTCTCCTTTAAATGCATCTGTAATAGCTGATCCTTTCTTGAGTGAACCTGCTTAGACTGCTGTGGTCTTCATGTCACATTGCCCCCGGGGGATGTTCCTGCCCAGCCTATTCCAATCCTGTAATGAAGGATACAACCCTCTGCCAGAGAGAGGCAGATGAGGAACTCGACTTTTTTTTTTTTTTTTTTTTTTTTTTTTTTTTTTAACAGAAGGCTTAATGTTGATACTCAATTTTTCCTATTATTCTTAGAATATTGTTAGCTTTGAAATCTTCCTAAGTCCACATTCAGAACTGCTTTTGTCAGGGCTATTTTGTTACTGTCACTTCATAGGAATAAGTGCAGCATAAGGTATTTAAGCAGGTCACAGAATTACAGAATGGTTGATGTTGGAAGGGAACTTTGGACGTTGTCTAGCCCAACCCCTCTGCTAAAAGCAGGGTCAGCCAGATCAGATTGCTAAGGACCATCTTCAGTCCGTGCTTGAATATCTCCAAGGATGGAGACTCCACAACCCTTCTGGGTTAACTCTGTGCCCCTTTGCCTCCTGCCAAGTCACCACACCACTGCAAAAAGCCTGGTTCTGTCCTCCTTGCACCTCCCTTCATGTATATATCTAGATTGATAAAATCTCCCCTGAACCTTCACTTCTTCAGGCCAAACACTCCCAGGTCTCTAGGCCTTTCCTCATAGAAGGGATGCTCCAGTCCCTTAATCATCTTATAATCACCTCAGAGGCCATTCCCTGGACTCTCTCCTCTATGTCCATGTCTCTCCTGTGCTGGGAGCCCTGGATCCAACACTCCAGCTGTGTCTCACCTGTGCTGAGCAGAGGGGCAGGATCATTTAGTTGATCTGCTGGTGATGCTCTGCAAGGCAGCCCAGGAGGCTGCTCACCTGCTTTGTTGCAGGGGCACGCCACCGGCATGTCAAGGCTCTGAGCGTTAGAAAGCCCTGGTGATGCTCTTTCCAGACCTTCACAGAACTTGAGTAAAATGAGGTGAGTCACCCCATAATGACTCTTACAAAGTCCTGTGTATCTTGGGACAAGACTATGTAATGTAATGCATAAATATTCACAAAAGAAATCAGCTGATGAACAAATCCTCTACTGCCCCTACAGTAAGTTTCGTTGCCAACTCATGCATGATAAACAAGGCAAAAATCTGCTATGAAAAATGATGCTCTTACCAAACAGTATGACACAGAATGAACATAAACTATTAGCTTAATTACTATTGGTACATTTTATTTTCGTGTAACCTTGCAACGTTTTCTTCCCCTATTTAACTTAATATTGCTTTCATATCTGTCCACCTAAAATTACATTTCCTTAGAGAAAAGTCAGATGGGTACCAGTAAAACCTGTACATAAAAATACACACAAATACACATCCCCATATACATACACACACAGGTGTGCATAGGTTTCTCTCCCAAAGTGCATTAGTAGGTGCATTTTTTTCCCAATTACGAAATAAATAAATAAAAAAAAATAGATATTTTGTCCAAATTTAAAAGTAGGTATTTTTATGTAAGTATATACACTTAAATTATATTAATGCAGCTGACATATTTTATTTTACATCTTTATGAAAATCTGAAATAATTGAGGATTCACTATTAACCTATTGGCCTATTTTTTCCTAAAGTAATATTTAATTTTATTTATGAACTGGCACAACTACCGAGAAGGAAAACGAAAAATTCAATTTACTAGAGTAAAAGTCTGTAAAAATTTAATGAATTGGACATACTAAGGAGGACCCACTTTTAAATGCATGGATTGAACCACTGATTATCTAACATTGTAAGATAGCCATGGGTTCAGCAGAAAGAAAAACAAGATTACCTTTGTGTACCATAATAAACTCCATGTAAGGTTATGCTCTAATTTTATTATTCCATTTAAGATTTGGCCTGTAAGCTGTGTTTAACTAAAATTCTGTGTTGACCAGTAAAACAGAATTGCTAGAGCCCAAACTTCAGGTCCCTGCCTGTCAGGTATGGCACATAAGGTTAGTGGAGTGTAGTTTACTACAGAGGTTCTATCAGAAGAATCTTCTGCTACATTAGCTTTCAGGAGCACTGTGATTATTATTCATTACATTAAATAGTGGCATCGATTCCATTTTTCACTACTGAAATGAAAGATTACAGGACAGAAATACTTTAGTGCTTCATAAAACAGGAAGCTAAGCATTTGCCAGATTAGGGGTGAGGGCGCTCTGGTTTCTTTTTTTGATTTCACTGTGCCCAGGGATGATCATTAGGGATGAGAGTGAACAGTAAATATTTGTAAAAGAGAATTGTAAAACACTAGTGAAGGAGATTGCTGATGGCCACCATGATGTGAATAGGGAAAGGAACTATATCTTACAGCTCATATTCATTTGTTACCATCAGCATGCTCATTCATGTACAATTTTTGCCAGCACTAGTTCATGCATACTGTGCTATAATATGACAGACATCTTCATCTTCATGAGCTCAACACTTCTATCACTCATGTCCTCCAAGTCTCTTGACTCCTGAAGGCCTTCTCTGTAGAGAAGGAAAAAAATTTAAAAACTACCTTTTAAAAAAATGTTAAATATCTAACATCCTCCTATCATCCAGTGTAGTGCCTGTTCAGGAATATTTATAAAATCAGCATTTAAAGATCAGTAATAGTTTGTGCAGTGGTTGGCAATGCTGACAGCGTGAGTGGATGTAAGGGTGCTGGATAATCTGTATGGTACATTTATATCCTCCAGTTTTTGCAATGGGTGCTTTATTCCTCACAAGAGAAGCAGCATCTAGCCAACACCAGCCATCCAAAACAACCTTTGCTCAGTAACCATCTGGGTGAGCTTTTAATTCAGAAGAAACTGCATTTCTAAAAGTTAAATGCCCAGTGGTAATGAAAGTCGAAAGAAAAGAAAGAAAGAAAGAAAGAAAGAAAGAAAGAAAGAAAGAAAGAAAGAAAGAAAGAAAGAAAGGAAGAAAGAAAGGAAGAAAGAGAAAGAAGAAAAAAGAGAAAGAAGAAAAAAAGGAAAGACTAATATGAATTCAAGCAGGTCACTTTAATAATCAATCGTAGTGCCTTCTCATCACAGACTGCTTATGCTAATGGTGCAGATGCTCTTATTCTGCCTTCTGAAAGCTGCTGCATTTCAGAATGATTTTTAATGGTGCCACTTAACATTCTCTAGGGATGGAGGAAGGAGTATATTTTGGATCTCAATGTGCCAAGATGAAAAAGTATATTACCAAGCCCAGAGATTAATTTTTCTGAAGTTTATCATTTACTAACTGAGTTAAAGAGAGTCACAAAAACTTCTCAAGGTTTCAGAACACCAGACAGCGTTGTATCACTACCCCACTGACAGGCTGGAAAGAAAGATGAGAGCATATTTCCTGATTCAGCTGCAATCAAAATATTTGTATAGTTCAAAGAAATATAGCATGAGAGAGAAAAAGAAAATATAATGCCTGCTGTTATTGAAAATACTGTCAATAAGGATGTGGAAGCTGTGGAAGTCAACATGAGTTTGGTTCACCTGCCTTGTTAACACCTAGGCACAGGTCAGGAATCCTTTTCTAACGTATATAGGAGATTTTTCAGAAAAATACTGTATCTTCCCACTCAACACCCTGTGTTGTTTCATCTCTTGCTTTCTGTCTTATCTTTTCTTTCTCCCTGTTTCGAATTCAATTTTGCCTTCTCAAGTCAGTTATCTACTACAAAGGGTATCAAAAGAGTTGGGTTAAAAGTTACAAAACAGTGCAGCTCCACAGTCCAATGCAGTGTCACAGTCTTCCAGTTTCTCTAAGAGATACAATCTTTGCAAATATTTATCTCTAAGTCTAAACCAGTGTTCCTCATTGCATAGCTTGAAAAAAAACCCCATTGCTTGTAATACCCTAAAGCACAGCACACAGATTCCCAGGGAGTGGATGCTTTTGTTAGTGCAAGTCCACATCGTCCAGCTGATACATGAAACATATTGTGGTTGTGCTGCTGCTCTTGAAACCTCTGACACAGGTTGCCATAAGGAAAGAGAGGATATCACTGCCCAGTGAAAATCAGGACTTAACCTACTAACCCCCTACCTATGTGAATTCTGCCAGGTCACCCATCTGCATTCCATCTGGAGCTCAAAAAACGAACCAAATCAACAGGTATGTGCTGTGGTAACACTGAGTGGGTGGGGAGAGAAAAAAATTAGATAAAAAAGTTGGAAGTTGAATTGTTGACTCTCTCAGTGAAAAAAACAACAAAGGTAGGACTGACAATTCCACCTCCACAAAAAACCCCAAACTGACTGTTTTGTGGAAGATCAGGAAAACCTAGGGAATGTACCACCTCTGAGTCAAGTAAGTTCAATTTCAATGAAACTCGCATTCTCCAACTGCCATTCTCATATCAGCAAATTTCAGAGTCATGTCTGTTTATGTTCTGTCTGCAATCAAAAAGCATTCATGTGCAATTTATTCTCACAAATAAAATGTCATTATGCAAAATTTCTCCTTGCACAATGGAAATAAATACCTAAGTAACACCTGATAAATGCATCTTTTCCCTTCTGTGTAGCTTACTGGGACATGCTACATCCTTAATTATGTAGTACGTAGATTACTTAATATTACTATAAATTCAATAATATTTTTTCCCAGCATTGTTGCAAAGTCAAATACTGGCAGCAGTAGGGATATTTTTTAACATTAGGTGTACTTGATCCCTATGACATGCAGAACTATGCAACTGCTAATCAAGATTTGCATTAATACAGTGAAAAAGTGCCAACTGAATTACTGGGGTTTTACTGATTTTGAGATTTTTTTTTCTTCAGTCAAAAAGAGTCTATAAAGGGCTTTATAGCCCTTTTATTTGTTAGTTTTTCATTCAAATAAAAATTAAATCCCCCAATCAATTAGAAATAAATAAAGGGGCAAATTACTTATATGTTGAAAACTTAGCTAGATTACTGTAGGCAGTGCCCGAGATGATTTCCTTAATAAAGGTTTAATAAGGAACTCAGTGCTCAAGAAGTCAGTGGGCAATAGCTGTAGCTGGTCAAAAGTACTCTCCATGGACATTTTCAAGAGAAAGCTAAGAGTTTCTGTTAAAAGATTTCAAACAAATTACAAAATCCTGTTTTCCATGTATTTATAAAGAATAGATTTAAGGAAAGCAGAAACATTAAAAAAAATTATTAAGACTTCATAATTTTTTCATCAGTTTTTTTTATCCTTTTATCTTGTTGTCTGTCCTTACTCCTGTGTTATTTGTGCCAGGTGCCTGGTTCGTATTACAGAACTTCTGGGGAGAGAGAAGCTTAAACCAGCTCCTTGTTGATCTCAAAGGTCCCACTAAAGTGACCAGCACCTTGGTGGGGAAATAGAGCTATCTCAAAATTTAGCTACAAGTTCTTGCTCAGAAGACTGGATGGGAACGCAGCCAGGCTTCCTCAGAATAACTAAACAGCAGTGTGCCTTAGCTTCCAAGAAGAGCTTGGTAAAATTTCTGAATTCTGTGTTAAATTACTCGCGCTCTCATTTTTAATGTAACAAAGGGTACATCTAAACAGAATCACTGCAACTCTTATCCTCAGAGCTCACAGCTTTAAACTGGCCAGCGTGGGCACTACTAGGAATGCAGTCCCTTCAGGAGGAGGACATTTCTGCAGAAGGCAGACTCGCTGGAGGAGCCTGACCTGTGCCCTGGTGGCCGCACGCCCATGAGCCGAGGAGCCAAGGTGGCACTGCTGGCTGGCTCAAGGTTCAGGCACAGAAAAGGGACTGCCACTGGCACACTCCTTTTGCCTGCAGAACAGGAGCCCTGAGTACATCCACTGCCCGCTGCATTATCAATTTGTATTCCTGAAGTTCAGAAGATTTGCTTCATGCCACGTACAGCTCCAACGTGGAAGATCCTGCCTTTGAAACTGATTTTATTAACACAGCTGTTTTATGCTATATTCTTTAGACTTTGAAAAAAACACACTGAAAAGAAACATTCTTTTTGATCTCTTGGATGTTCAAATCTTTCAGTGCTTGTATCTCATTACCGACTGTATCAATTCAGCCTTGTTACAAACCAGTGTTTTCTATCTAATAAATGCATGATGTCATGAAGTTAGGCTTTTCTCCTATTTGCTTTTCAGTCTCTTTATTTATATTCTTTCCTTTTCTGTTAAATGTTTAACAGCATACCCTGTGAATTTATGGAGTTACTGAATTTACTGTTATTATAAAACCCAAACCCTCAAATTTGGCTACTGACCTAAAAAGATGCATATAAAAGTATGTAGCTACGAATAGTGCAGGCCAGATTTTATGTGAGGCTGCCAGGTATTTTGTCACTCAAATTCAATGACTTTAGTTATCTGTTCACCTCTTAACCTCTAGTACAACAAATTTTAAAAGTTTATTATTCTGTAACCAACCCAAATGACATATTTCATTGCTATTTTCAGTGCCACACTTTCCTGAGGGGGAAACAGGAATACCCTCAGCCTTTGCTCACGGGGTAAGTGCCCCTGCCTTTGCCTGTCTTGGTTGCCCTCTGCCCATCTCTGGTGTATCATGGGGTCCAAAACCTGGATTCAGTATTACAGATGCAGTCTAACAAGTGAGTTCCCAGCCTGTACTGCTTCAAGATTTTCTTCCTACCCAGGTGTGGAACTCTGCATTTGTCCTTGCTGAATTTCACAGGGTTTCTGCTGGCCCAGTCCTCCAGCCTGGCTAGGGCCCAGTGCAGCCATGCCCTTGACTTGTCCCCACAGGGTCACCTGCAAAGCTGACTTTGTTTCCTCCTTCAGACTGTACATAGAGATGTCAAACAGGGCAGATTCATCTAAAAACTGCTGCAATACTCCTCTTCCACAGGCATTCATTTACAGTGTGGCCCATTAACCACTACCCTCTAAGCCTCAACACCCAACCTGTTACTTATGAGCACAGTTCTCCATTCACCCAGAGTTTTAATGTCTTAAATGTAATACACAAGATTTTGTGACAGTCAACAAAAAAAATTTCTTGAATAAGTCAAGATAAATGGCATCCACTGCTTTAACTTCATCCACAGATGCAGTAATTTTAGCACAGCAAACTGCATGATTTGCAGTGGGTAAATCCACACTGGCTGTTCCCAGTGCATTGGATATGGATGGGATGGGGTTACCTTTCCCCACAGCAGCTGTTGTAGTGCTGAGCTTTGCACCAGTAGCTAGAAAGGTGCTGGTAACACACCAGTGTTTTGGCTACTACTGAGCAGTGCTGGCACAGCATCACAGGGGTCTCCCCAGCATTCCCACCTCACCAGTTGGCTGGGTTTGGGCAAGATCTTGGGAAGGGACATAGCCTGGACAGCTGACCCAAAATGACAAAAGGTATGTTCTGTGTCATATGATGTCTGTTTAGAAATAAAAGCTAAGAGAAAGGAGAAGGAAGAAGAACAATCTTTATTCATGACATCTGTCTTCCAAAGCAATGGCTATGTGTGCTGAAGCCCTGAGTCCTGGGAAGTAGCTGGACATCACTTGTTGACGGAAAGAAGAGAGCAAAATCTTTTCCTTTGCTTCCACATGTGACCATTGCTCTTACTTTATTGAACTGCCTTTACCATGACGTGTTTTTTTCTCCATCTTATTTTCTCCCCTTTGTCCAGCTGAGAAGTGGTAGGGCAGCTTGATGGGCACCTGGTATCCAGCCAAGGACAACCCACCACACTTTGTCCCCACTCTCTTCTTCAGGTGTTCAGAAATGTTCTCAGAGGACTCCACATATCATTGTCAGGGTCTGACGTCTGCCAATATTCCGAGTTCCTTTGCCACAGCATCTTGACCTTCACTGTTTCATGGTCACTGCAGCTAAAGCTGCTGTTGATTATCACATCTCCTGCTACTTCTTGCTGTTAGTTCATAACAGGTCCAGATGTGCATCCCCTCTCATTGGCTCATCTGGTGCCTGTAGCAAGAGCTTACTCCCCAAAACTGTCAGAAATCTTGTTGACTGCTTGTTTTCTTCCTTGTTGCCCCTGCAGCAGGTGTCAGGGAGCTTAAAGTCCCCCATGGAAGCCAGAATCTGTGATCAGAGACTTTCTTGAGTTGTTTAAAGAGTGTTTCCTCACCCTGATCAGGGGATCTGTAACAACAACCCAGCATGATCTCCTTTACTGTCCTCTCCTCTGGTCCTGCCCCATGGACTCTCCATCAGCCAGCTGTCCATCCCACAGGACTGCTCCGTACAGCCACGCTGCTCCTCTGCCCCTTTTTCCTCATCTCCTCTAACCATCTTTCCTGGTCAAACAAGTTATTTTGCCTTGTTTCTGAATGATTTTTTAAATAACAACACTGAACTTTAATTAAAATTTCAATCAACAGTAGAAAACATTTGTTTCATGACTGCCTTTTTCTCACTGGGCCTTGACAGTCTCAAGTCAGTATTTCAAAATAAAGTACATACAATAGCGCCTTCTGGTTTTTTGGTGGCTTTTTTCTGCCTTGTTATTACAACAAATGGCAATTACTTGATTTTATTTGATAGGCCAGTAATGCAAATGGATAAATGTAGTATAAAAAGAGATAGAAAAATGTAGCATCTGTAGTGATAATGTGAAAAAGAAATAGCCAAGTACTACTTTGTATGCTTACAATGAACTGATTGTCTGTGGGTGGTCCACAGATAAAAAACTATCCTGCCCAGGCTGTAAAACTTCAAAGGTACATTACTTATTTGTGATGAGTTGCAACTGCCTCAGAATCACCAAATACTGACCCTGGATGGAAATCTGAGAGCAGATTAAATAAACTAGTGCTCTGATCAAGTACAAGGCCTCTTACATTTCTATGTTTTATGTCCAAGTGGCCAGTGAAGTTCTATAAAATCAGATAGAAGGATCCTCCTCAAGCTACTTTCTATATGCTCTGTTTCCATGACTACCATGTTTTGTAATAATATGTTTTCACAGTTCTGAACTTGGCTGGATATATGTAATGCAGATACAGTAGTTGTTTAAATAGTATTTGATGAAATAGATAAATCAATACAATTGATGAGACAGATTACATTGCACTGGGGAAAATTCGTGTTAACACTGCACCTGCTGAAGCAGCAATTCTTCATTTATACTAGTGAAATAAGATTAGAGTCTGGTTTTGTCTTCTCAGTGGCTTCATTGGCTTGTAGAGGGTGAGAACTTTAAAAGTCCCATTTTTTATTACTTTTTGCTCTGTTGCACAATCAATAAAAAGCTGCTTTGGTGGCATGGAACTGCTTTCTGAGACTTCTTGTTATAACTTATTCATCATTATGCATTAGTTATATTTATGGGGACACTCACTCCATACTTTAAACATTATGTTAAAAAATCCCTTGGCATTTGAGTGACAAGGAAATATGTATGAATTCATAAGCTTATTTTTCTTTATTTGAATTGTAATACCATCTGCCAAAACTCACTCTCAGTATGGTTCTGTGTCAGCATCAGAAAGGAACTTTGCATGAGAAACAGGTGTGTGGTCCTTTTTTTAATCTACCAGACATGATGTGCTTGCATTCATAAGGGCACTTTGCAATTGTAGTGTCCAATTAATACATTGATTTGTGTCAATGACAAACCAATCAGGTTTCTAAGTCACTTTTCCTTCAACAGTTTTAACTGTGTGGGATAATAAGACAACAAAGATCTACCCATGTTTTCTTCATGTTTCAATGTTCATTAATGTTGACATGTACTAACACGGAAGAAAAGTTATAGGAAGAAAGAAAAATAAAAGGAAAGCAAAGTAGTTCTTTCACCTTCATAGTAATGATTTTTTACTTTTATTTGCTGAAATGTCATAAAAAGTGACAACACATATATTTTGCACTCTGTTTGCCCTCCTCTCTCCCTTCCCAGTGTAAAACCTTCCTAAGAGTGAATAGTGACCCAAACACTAGAGAGGGGACTGAGAGGATACTGTGTTAGTGGGGTGGAGATGGAAACGGGACAGAGAGATCGAAAAAACAGTTATTGGAAGAAGAGAGTGCCCACTTTTTTCATTCATGTGCAGCAATAGCCTATTTGCATGTCAGGGGACTTCCAGGTTACTCAGTCATGGCTGCCTTTATCATAAGCATCAGCCCAGAGAGATGAGACATCTGACCTTCACGATACTGATACGTGCAGTTTTGGAATCAGCAACTGATCTACTTAATTGCAATAGAAAGTAACCTTTTCCTGAGTGTATGCCCTTGCATGAGTATTATACAATTTGATTATTTAAATTAAATTAATTAATTTTAATTGCATTTGTGCTTAATGGTTGAAGGTAAGTCTCCAAATTGTACCAACTCAGTGGCATAATAAACAAATTTCAATTTGAATGCCTCTTTTTCTGCCAGCCTTTTAATTTCCGCTCTTTACTGTACCCCAGTCCCTTAAGCTTCTTAAATGTCAAGGTTTAAACAAGTTCTTTAAAAAAAAGAGACCTCCAAACTGCTTCTCCTACAACTTATCCCAAAAGACGTATGGTCTACCACAAAGTTACTACAGAATATAGGAACACGAAACACAAAAATTGAACAGATCTCTCACTGCAATATCTCATTTCAGCCTAGCTTTGCCTGACTCTGTTTTATGCCTTTCTAATCCCTCTGTAAACCGCCTTAGAAGTAATCAGATAGAGGCATACAAAGACATCTTTTACAGACTGACCTAGTGACACTTGATTGAAATTTTTTGAGGATTTCTCCCTATGGCCCATGGAACTACTCAGAGTGATTAGGCCGGGTCCCCTCAATGTCAGCACATCCTGTTCAGAAAGCTCAGTAAGAAAGGCAGCAGCATAACCTTACTGAATACAACCTTAGTTATTTACAAAAATACATGTATGAGGGCCCAAAAGATAATATAAAAACTGCTGTTCAACCAAGGCTGTCCCTAAATCAGTAGAAAAGAGTCTGAGTACATCAGACAAATAAACTGCAGAAATTGCAAGCAGAAGAAATGATAAGATTGATTTTGTTGTGATTGTGCGTAACCATGCATAGTTGTATCATAACCAGGGAAGAGCAAATAAGTACGGAACAGAACAACTTTTAGTGGCTGGTTATGTTTATTTTCAATCATTTTTAGTCTT
The DNA here is from genome assembly GCA_013397055.1 of Pachycephala philippinensis. NCBI lineage: Eukaryota > Metazoa > Chordata > Aves > Passeriformes > Pachycephala > Pachycephala philippinensis. The sequence goes on along the minus strand of VWZT01011297.1, from coordinate 844,557 downwards.
CATAAAATTTAATAAATGGTATTGGCCGCCTTCAGACAGAACTCAGAGGGTGAAAATTTATTGAGACTTCTATATTGGACTGGTGTAGAAACTATTATCTTAAAGCCAAGCAGAGTTGGAAGGGACTTGATTTTACATCTCTCTTGATAGGAACTCTACTGACACAAAAAGTAAGGGTGTAATTATCATCCATAGCTTTCAAATGCAGCGGAATGGGAAAAATGAAGTTTCTTTGTAATTTATAATATATCAACCGTGTGCCCTTCCCAAGAGGTAGTTATGTTTTTCCTTGGTGAACTTTAATTATTTTGAGCAAAATGTTATATGCCTACTAAATATGTGTGCTCAGTTCCTAAGTTTGCCTTTTGGGCTGAGATGCAGTCAGGACTTGTGGATTTAAACTAGTGTCTACTTTCTTCCTCAATCTGTAATTAGGTGCTTGTATTCCACAGGCTTGGTTAATGTCTAGTTCACCGGTCTGTGCTCGCACAAAAAGATGATTTCTGTACCATGGGAAAAAAATAAGCCTCCAATCTTTTATCAGAAGCCTTAAAAATGCAGAGAACTGAATTCCACATGCATTTTAGGTGCACATTTGTCTCTGCTCCACTGACAAACACAGTTGTGCATGTGCCATGTTTGTAAACTGGTTGGGTCTGAACACTTCTAACACCTGTGGCAGTGGCAGGCTCTGCCAGCCTTTTAGTACCCAGTGAAATGATAAAAATGTATTAGCTTTCCACTTTTCAGTTGCAGTGCTAATTATACAAGGCAGCTGGTGCTGCAGGAAAATCTGTACTGTTTAACAGTAAAGGAATTTAAGTGGAAGGAGGGAACACGGTGTTGCTTCACAACTGTCTTATTTTTGTCTTTAATCTCTTTTTTCCTTCCAGCATTTTAAAATGACTAGATGATGAGAGAGGACTAAGGGACAAGAAGGCTGGTGGAAATATTGAGAGAAATCATTGGTGTGCCAGTGAGGGGAGGAGGAGATGCCATGATAGCTGGGCAAGTCTTGCTTGGACTGGCCCTGAATTGCTCATTTCCCTCCATGTATTATGTCTCTCATTGATTTGTCAATCTCTTCTCATTTGTCAGTACTATTTCCTCTATTTTCCCCTCTTTTTTATTTTATTTTATTTTATTTTTAATTTTTAGCTTCTTTTCCCCTTTTATTTCTTGAAATTGTTTGAGTCAATAATAAACAGGATACCCTTTGGTCTCCTAAAAGTTATGGAAGACAATGGTGTCTCCTGCGAGTTAAAATAAGAACAAATGTTTACATACAGTTTGTACCATACAGCCTAAAGAAGAGAGAATGTTTATGTCTGCAGCTCCTGAGTTTACAGCAACTGAGTCTATCTGTACAAAGTCTAAAAGAAAAGAGGGGGGATGTATAATATGATTTTAATATCACGTGCTGGCTGTTCCTTTAAACACAAAGCCTCCAGCGTTATGAATATATAACTCACCAGTGAGTGCTTAACATCCCAAGGATTTTACAAAATTAAAACTCATTTACATGTCAGTCTAGGGTCCTCCTGAGAATATTTGCATTTCCTTGTCTTCCTATAATAAAGATAATTAATGCCACTCAGGTTTTTTTAGGACCACAACTGTAAACAAGATAAATATGGGCTGTATCAGGCCTGTTAATTTTACATTGTTCCAAAGAGCCTGATGTTTACAACACTTAATTGTTATGTGGTGGGATGACCCTGACTGGATGTCTACCAAAGCCACTCTCTCCCCCTCAGCTGGACAGGGCAGAGAAAATATAATAAAGGTCTTCCCCTGTTCCAGCATAGGGTCCCTCCAGGGGCTGCAGGTGGGTCTCTGCTCCCCCATGGCCCTCCCTGAGCTGCAGGGACACAGCTGTCTCACCATGGGCTGCCCCAGGGGCTGCAGGGGAATCTGCTCCAGCACCTGGAGCACCTCCTGCCCCTCCTTCTGCACTGACCTGGGTGTCTGCAGGGCTCTCACAAATTCTCACCCCTCTCTCTGGCTGCTGTAGCTGCTGTTTTTTTCCTTTCCCCCCACTTCTTAACTATGTTATCCCAGAGGTGATGCCACTGTCACTGATTGTCTCAGCCCTGGCTAGCAGTGCATCCATTTTGGAGCCAACTGGCATTGCCTCCATTGGACATGGGGAAAGCTTCTGGCAGCTTCTCCCAGAAGCCACCTGCCACCAAAACCTTGCCATGCAAGACCAACACACACTGTTTTCGCAGATTTCCACTATCCTGCACTCTTGTGTTAGGTATGATGACATCTAATTACCTGAAAAACTGGGGGCCTCATGAACAAATGCAACACTACAAATATCACGGTCATTCCCATGTCCCTTCAGAACAGGGCAGTCAAAAGCAGTTGGTGCCAGTTTCTCTGGGCTGAACTCTGCCCTCTGAGCTAAACTCTGCCCACTGCTCGATTTGCAGGTCAGACTTCTACATTCCGGACGTTACCAGGGTTCTGAAATAATTTAACAAAGTGAACTGAGACATCAGCTACTCATAGCAATCAATCACAGGCATTCCCCTCCACACTTGGTGACAACATACTGAAATAGCCAATTAAAGTAATGAAAAATACTGCATTAGTATCAAGGTCCCAGAAATCATCAATTCTCAATTTAGTGTGTTCACACAGAAAAATCTGAAGTCTGGAGGCTGTTTTGACCTAAAAATGGCAGACAATAGCACCTTCTTTGCTGTAGCAAAAGTAATTCACTGCAACCAGACAACAATTAAACCATTTCACAGATCCAATTATCCTTGAATGATAGGAGATTATATTCAGCCCTGCTCATGATTCTGCATTGTTTTCTTTCTTATGAAAGTTTTCCCACAGCTTTTTGGGATCTTTCTCTGAAATAAACCTATTGCTATTAACAGCTATTTTTATTCCAAGAATAAACATTAAAAAAATCTTTAAAGGACTGGAAATTTTCCTGTGGGTCTATTGATGACTATGTTATTTTGTGTAATCACACTTGTCTCTCATGAGGAGGAGCTCTCAATAAAGGACTAAAATTGTGATGCAGAGCACACAACTTTGCTACAGACACTTTTATGTCGTCTACAATTCAAGGTTACACAAATAAACCAAACCTTTCTTTCATGATGCTGTGCAAACCTGAGATAATCTGGGTAATTCTATAGCAGTGAGAAAGAAGGGATATTTAGCATGGCGGAAAGACTGAGGAAATAGAGACACATAATGTGGAAGTTGCTGCAGTAGGAACATTTCTGTGCATGAACACACGAATTTACATCTCCCACTGGCAGTAGCTTCTCACTCTTGGTGATCCTTGCACCCACCCACTGCCAGCCCTGGTGAGCCCCAGACTGTCCCCTGAAGCACAGTGGGCTCCTCTCCCAAAGACCCTGCACCAGTGTCACCACTTGATGGGAAGTAGCAGAGTTTAACCCCTGGTAACTGCCCATTATCCACTGCCTTATCTTAAAAAACTATAAAGGAACTATTGATGGAGGGTTTTTTCTGTGGTATTAGCTAATCTAACGGTCAGAAGATCACTCCCCGAGAGAAAATACTGCTACTGCCTCATAAGTAGGCCACTTATGTTTTTGATTTTGATAAATTGCTAAACATTTCTGATATCAAGGACAATTAAAGACTGTGGCAGTAAAAATAAAGAAAATATAATAAAAACCAAAACCAAGGACATCGGCACTCGATCTTGTGAGAACAAAATATTGGATTAAAGACAGGGAAAATCCATTCAATTTCTGCAATATGAATGGTCGTGAGATGCCAAATACGAATACAAAATTCAATTTTTAATCTATCTAAAAGTGTATGTCTGTAGTCTTTGATTTAAACTCATGTCTAATGCAAATCTTATTAAAGAGATGAAAATGTTTGAAAGAAAGGAGAGCAGAATCAACTACGTAACTTTTCCCCTTCTCTCCCAAAATAATATCTTGATCTCTTCAGCATAGCACAAAAAGGCCCTTAACGTTTTCCCTAGACCAGTTTTTGCCTTTTTTTTTGTTTTAATCTTAATGGATATTTTTGATCACCTTTGTGTTATATAGAGGCCAGAAAATGGGAATCTCTGCTAACGGTTCTACTTCTAGCATTTCACATTCCCTTTCAAAGTGATGTAAGCTAACTAAATGAACAGAAATAAAAAAAAAGTGCATAAGCAGACTTTGAAAACATCAAAGTGCAATTTTCAGTTAGGACAGTCTCTTTTCTGATGTCCATTCCAAACCATATAGTAGACTGACAACATCCACAGATTATTTTTCACATTTGCCAAAGAAAATACCTTGTAACTCCATTTGTATGCAGTTGATGCAAGACAAAAAAGATCAAAATAACAAGACCAGACAGTGTTGCCATATGTTCCAGTATAGAAGGAATTTATAGTGCACTAAGACCCCATCACTATCATATAAAAAGGCAGCAAAGATAAATGTACCCTAAAAAATCTACTAAAGAATTAAAAGATGGGTAAGAGAACAGTTTTACATTAAATAAAGCAATTTAGCCCCCTTTTTTCCTTCAACGTTCCTATCCTTTTTTTTTCACTTTTTCTTCCCATTATTGTTACAGGTTCTTTCAGTACTTGCTCTTACTATCATTAGAGATCTTAATGCAATCTTTGACCAGTAGCTTCATATTTATTTTTCCTTACAATTAAATCTTCCAAGAACTATAGCTTGAATAGCTTAAAATATGTAAGCTTCTTATGTCTGTTATATCAAAAAATCTCAGCCCACACATTAGTAGTCCTCATAGCATCCAATTGTAGTGTTACATATGCTGCTCTGTCAAAATTTATTTTTTTTAAATATGAAACATGTGACTTGTCTAGTTTAGTGTTTTAACACAAGTCTAGATTTTCTCATTTCAACCCTGTTTCTTTTCCCCAGCACAATTTATTTTCCCTTGAAAGAAGTTTAAGATTAAGGTAGGCTGTGCTTCGCTTTTCTGTAGTTATCACTGTGCATGGGAATCATTCTGGACTTGAGGGTATCTTTTACTAGGTTAACCTTCAGCTGAGTTCTGAACACTTCATGAACACACAAGGATGGAGCTAGAAATATGACAAGGATGGAAAACCCCTGTATTCAAGGTTCTGCTTCCAAAGTATATAGATTTACTGGATTCTTCAGTTTCCCTTTTATCTTCAGAAGAAGGAATAATTACCTATGGGCTAATAACCCCATTAAAAACTCCAACAGAATTGCAGTCTTCAGGAGAAATGAGGAGGGCTTCGAGCAACCTGATCTGGTAAAAGATGTCCCTGTGCATGGCAGGAGGCTTGGACCAGAAGATCTTAGAAAGCCCCTTCCAACACAAACCACTCTGTGATACCAAGGATAATTGGTAACGTGGAATGTGGATAACTTATCTCCAGGAATGACAGTTTCTCTACAGACAATCTACTTCTTTTGTTGCTCCTTTCACCCCCTCTTTTCTCTCTACAGTTTCCAATCAGTCACTGTTCAGAGATACTTTTTCCAGATCCCAGTTCCATTCTCATATATCTTCTCACAAATGTGTTCCCCCTTTTCTTAATTTTTTTTTACATGTTGCCTCCAGTAAATTGTGTTGATTCACCCTGAATTGGCATTTGAAATGAATCAGAAGTCTTAAGAAGTGCTGTGACTTATACCAAATTTGTCAAAAAGTGGCTTTTCTCAGGACTGCTGGTTCTTGACGATGGTGTAGGTGGGTTTCTCAGCCCAGCAAGGTGTCATTGCCACTACTTTTTTGAAGCAGACACAAGTCTAATAATAGATTAGTCACTTATATGGCATTATTACCCCAAAATAATGATGTTAGAGCATCTGAAGGTCTGTGAACTGATCTGGTGCAGTGTGAAAAACCTGACTGGCCTGACAAAAACCAATATTCTAGTTGGGGAAGGGGGACTTCTTACAGGCTCCTTAGGAAGGACAGCCTGGGAAGACAAGGAGGTAGAGTTGCCGTTTGTGTGATGGAACAGCTGGAATGCATGGACCTCTGCCTGGGGATGGATGAGGAGCCAACTGACAGTTCATGGATGAGGGTCAAAGAAAAGAGAGGTAAGGGTTGGCCTGTGTTTCCTATAGGCTGCCTGACCAAGAAGCACAAGCAGATTAAACCCTCGACAGAAGGACCAGATTAAACCTTCTACAGAAAAATAGAAGCAGCCCCACATTTGGAGGCCCTGGTCATCATGGGCTACATCAACCAGCCTAATATCTGCTGGAGAAACAACACAGCAGAGGTTCCTGGAGTGCATCAGCAACTTTCTCATCCAAGTGATGACAAAGAGGAGAAGTGATCTGCTGGATGTTTTACTCACCAAGGAGGGACTTGGTGGGGATGGAAGGTCAAAGGCAGCCTTGGCTGCAGTGACTGTGAGACAGTGGGGTTCAGAGTTCCCTCCCAACATCAAGCATTCTTTGATTCTGTTAGGGCAGAAGATACTAGCAGTATCTACAAGATCTGAGGTAGCCTAGATAATTGGATAATTATTTGCCAAAAGTATTTAAAAAATGCTTAAAGAACTGGATAGAAACAGGAACAAGAAAGACAATGCAAGTGTACAAAAAAAGTGTAATGTACAATAGTATATAATGGGTCAAATAAACTTAGCCTCTGTATTTATTCCTTCTTTTGTCCATTTCAGCTTCAGCCTTTGATTCTGGTTCCAAGATGTATTTCAATACAGAGCCTACTCAGGAGGCTGAAATGAAAATGCCTTCTGAAAATGCTTAGGTGTTGTTGAATGTTTGCTTTTACTGGCTAGATCTTTTAAATCTAAATCTTTTTCATTGAAATTAATTGAATACTAAAGAGAAATTTGCTTTCCTTTTTTACAGAAGTATTCCCTTAATCCTTAATTGTACATGCTATCACATTCCAATCTAAGCTGTAGGACTTTTAATCATATTTACACATCCAGGAAGTTCTCTCTAATCACACAGGTAACATTTTATTGACCTATTTCAGTTCCAGCTCATTAAACACAGCTGTTCTGATGCTTAAGAAAAGAGCAGAATGTAAACAAACACCCCCTCCCCAATTAAGTGTAAAATTCAGAAAAGCAAAATGGCTGATTTAAATTCTCTCGTATGAAGTCTCTTCTCCAACCAAGCCCTCCATTTTTTCTCACTAGGAACTGAGGTGTACGTACAGGATTTCCATGGAACAAAAGGGACTAAATATTGCCCTCAGTCTGCAGTGTGTAAGCCCTCACTGCAGCCACATTTACACAACTTAGGTCCCAGAAACAGTCTAGCAATAGACTTGGCAGCACAGAGCTGCAAGCAAACTAAATTTATCTTGCTACATCTCATGCAGAACAAGACCTTTAAGAGGTAGTCAGGCATCCCTTCAACATATTTTGAAAGCTGATTCTTGTTCGCTGCACTGGAGTTGTCAAGAGTTTTCTTAGATTTTAAGTTTTTCTGGGCTGAGATAAGCTAATACTCCTTTGTTTGGTAACCTCAAAAAGGGCTCTCTTTTATGCTATGTGACAGTACATATTTTTAATCATAAAGTTACAGTAGCAACAGGTCAAGCAGTGGCAAAACACAGTGTTTTCAAAGTAACTGAAAATTATTCTGTAAAACTTCTAAGCAAAAACACTAAAGACACACAGGACTGATGAAAAAGTTTTTATCTAAGATACATAATGAAAAGAATTTTATCTATGATAAACAGAAAATCAGAAAAGAATTCTATATTCTTATCAGCAGGCTGAAATGGAAGCAGATGGAGAAATTCATAAAATGGGATAGATGGCATTTCAGCTTCTGAGCCATACTGTTGAACATTTTTGCTTTTCTGAGATTTCCAGGATATGCAGATATGTTTCTATTCAATTAAGCCTGAATTTGCCTCTAGTTACAACTCAGCATTTATTGAATTGCAAGGATCCTTATATTCAAGAGTTTATGTGCTGACTTCAGGTAAATCCTGGTTCTCTGCAGCATCATCCTCACTACTAAGGTATTTTGTTTGTTCTTTAAATTACTTGCTCAAAGCAATACTTCTTTTCCAAATGTGTAGTTGAATAACTAATTCTCCAACAGCTTAGCAGAATCTTTTCCATATGAAATGCCAAATCTGGTTTCTGTGCTCAGCTTTCTTTTCTCACAAGACTACTGATATATGCTTACAGACTACTCCAAAATATCCACAAAATACAATAACATTATGTTAAGAAGCATTTAGATATGATAGCTTAAACTGTGCTTTTGATTCATGATATTTAAACCAAGAGATTAGCTCATTAAATCTGACAAAATAACAGCACCTGCTTCTGAATGTGGAGCTGTTATTACTGGTGGCATAGTTAAAGTTGCTTTGAGATTGGTAGCTACAGCTTGTACTGAATCCCTTGGACCTGGGCCAGTGCACGTTAAAGTCAATAAAAAGGAGATTTGCTTGCACTGAAATTAAACAGAAATGAACTCATGACATTTAAAGCTAGCAAAATTATATATATTGTCTACTTTGTTTCCTAGATGCATGGTTGTTTTACCTACAGAAGCAATGGTTGTCATAAGAACTTCTGGAATGCAGAAATAGGGATACTTTCAAAGGCACAATGTCATGTCCTTTGCTCCTACTGAAATTATCTTTAAGTACTCCCTTTAATAACATGTTTTGTTCACATAGGGGGGTAGCAGTGCTCAATGGAATAGATGGAAAATTTTATTTCACAGGAAAAGCATTAGCTTTATAATGTCTTTTCTTCAGAATATACCAATGATCTAAAATTGTGAATAAATTAAGCAAATACTATTATGCTCATTTTTGCAGATGGGGATGTTGAAACACAAAAATAGATGCAATTTCTCATAGTCACACATTAAATCCCTGACAGTTCATGGGACAGAGTCCAGGGCTGCTGATTCTCTGTGGACCACTAGACTACACCACTCTCAGCATGATTTAAAGAGCCACCTTCAGTCTCAGAAGACAGCTTTGTAAAATATAATCTTGCAAAAGATTTTCGGCTGGGTTTCACATGCAGTAGTTGTAAGTCCAATTTTTTCCACTCATCCTATTTCCCAGGTTTTTGACTTTCACAGTATGTTTTCGGATTAGCTCCTGAGAGCCTTGAGTTTCAGCCAAACATGGATTATGGATCAGATAATGCTAATTACAATTAATAATGTGGGCAATAGGACTGTAAATTGAGAAATTACCATGGAATTAATTTTATCACTGAAAGTTGGAATGATGCTACAAGAACACAAAATCCATAACTAGAGACCAAAATATGACAAAGATTAATCTTTAAAATATTTATTTGGAATGGAGTCGGATGATAAGTAAATTTACCTAAAGACCCATAACTATTCAGAAACTGGAAATAAGATTTGGGATAGATTTGGCTGCTGGTATTTTTTCTGGATGAGATTCATAACAATAACACTTGTTTAATTTAAATGTAGTGTGCAATTACTCGCCATCAAGATATGGCCTTCATGTTCAGAGAAGATTTGAAGGAAATTCACCATTTCCCAGAAGTATAGTCTTTCTGGTGTTCTCAGTCTAAAAGCAACTGTTTTCATTTGCTTTTTCTTTTTCAATTCTTATGATATTTGTTTGACAGACTAGAACCTGGAGCTCACATATTTTCCTATAAAGGAGCATCCTTCTCGCTAGGCTAAAAAATTAACCATACTCTGTATTTTTTACTGGTTGGCTGTGCACAAAATGGCAGGGATTAAGCACAGAAGGGATTAAGAAAGCAATGATGCATGAAGGTCTGGTGTACAAACCTGTAACTGGGTAAACCTCTGCCCACACCAAGACTTTAATGATTATGATGGACATGATTAACAAAACATCTGTTTTATGTTTAGTGTCTTACACTACAGCATTCAGGATTTAGTGGAACAGCTAGATACATAAATATGTACCATTTCTATGCTCACATCAGCTTTTTTGTTACTTTTCTCACTGCAGGAGCTAGCAGTCACAAACATCTTTATGAATGATAAGGCTGAGTTAGAATGTATGAAGAAAGTTAATTATGAAAATTTAGTGATTCACTGCCCCGTTCCTGAAAACTGTTCTTTCTGATCACAGAGTAGAAATTATATCAGTAAAAATATGAAAATTGGGCAAATTTTTGTGCTACGTCAGAATTTTAAAACTGACCTCTGAAACAAACGTTCTCACACAAAGTGTGAGTTTCTAAGTGCTGCATCACAATATTTTAAAAAGTATTATTTGCATAACTAATTAAATGAAAAATTATAAACTGCTTATAGCCATTACGCCAGCAGAAAAATGTAACTTCTAAATTAGGTGTTCCATTATTTTCTCTAATATCATTAGATATGTGGTGACCACATGGTAATAATTTCTCAGCCCTAGTTATTGTATATTGTTTGAATTTATTACACTGGAATCTGTTTGTCCAAACGAACATTAAAAGCAAATGATGAAGCCAGAAGGGACCACAGTGATATTCTTTATAATAGACCTTCCAAAAAGCAAGTGATATATTGTGTGGATTCTGATGCTAAAATAGCTGAAAACTTTCAATATTTAGAACCAACACTTCAAAAAGATAAATTCAGATCTTTAAGTTCATTCTCCTAATTTGAAGAAAATGTTGGGCAAAATCATTATTGTGGATATGTTTCAACCAAGATTTATACTTGTTCAAATTTCTTTCTTCACCCTTTCCCCAAACTAATATGACAATTATGTTACTTTCTAAAATCCCTGTAAAATATAATGTGATTCAATTTTTATAATTTGCAGTGAAATACTGAATTGCATAAATCTTTTAATGATGCTATTACATATGTACTGATGCTATACTACAGTGCCTGGTGGACGTAAAAAATGTTGCATTTGTGCTGGATTTAAAAATTGTAAATTTGAGCAAGAGTGACCAGCATGTTTAATAACCTCTTGCACATCAACATCTGAAAACACTGAATGATGCAACAGACAGCAATGCCTTTGTGGCAAATTCTTCTGGCTCATCTGGAATCCTTAACTATTGAAATGTTCTATTCCTGGCTCAGAGGCATCGTAAGTACACAGCGTCACAGAATGTTTCAAACCAGCAGTCCTCGTGGATGCTTTGAAAGCCTAATACAAATATGGTATTTCACTTCTTTTCAGTATCAGACTGATGTAACAAAGCACCAGTTAACAAACAGCAGAGATTGTGGAGAATGGCAGGTGACCAAGGAAACTATGACAACAGTATTATAATAAATTCATCTCTCAAAAGGCTTCAGAAACTGTACAGGCACTTGGATTGTTAGTGTAGCATGTAAAATATGGAAAAAAACCCCCACATTTTCAGAGCAAAATGATGGTGTATTAAGCTGGGCTCACTGCCCCACTAATGCTGTTACACAGCTCCAGGAGCAGACTGACAAGCAGCCAGACTGGAGTCTGAACAGAGTAGGCACCCAAATATACACACATCCAATTTTGTGCATCTACAGGCACGCTCTGCTTTGTAGGTCTCACTCTGGAACATTTAGACGTATGAAGCACGATTTCATAATTCAGTGGATGTTTTCACAGTATTATCTTTTTAACACTAACATCGTTTTTCCCTCTTGCAGAAATAACAAGCTACCAGAGCATGGCTCTAAAACAAATGGAAAACCAAACCAAAAGAAAAAAAAAATCTTAGTAAGGCAGTGATCGAGTACTATCTTACTGCAGAATATATTAAAGTTAAAGGTGCAACATTGCATTACCATCTTTACAACCTTAAATAACCTCAGCTAGAAACAGCACTTCACTTTTTGCAGTCTTTTTTTCATGAGAAACCATGCTGGAAAACAATCTGACTTAAAGAGTTTGAACTAATAGTTTTAAACTTCTTTGATAAAAGAACATAGAAAAAGCCAACAAAAGAAACAAAATCCTGCCGGGGTATCTGATGCTAACATCTCCATAATTCAGTTTCTCAGAAGACAGAAATCTACCTGATTTTTCTCTTTAAACTAAATTCAGCTGGATTTCCTCAAGTACACTTAAAGCCTTAAGTGTGACTCACTTCAATTTAGGATCTAGAGAGAAAGGAGAAATAATTGGTCTTGGAGGGAAAAAAAAAAAAAAAGAAACTGCAATGCAGAAAATCAGCAGTTATAAAGTGGGAGTTTCAGCCCCTGGTATTCTGGGGGGGAGGTCAGATAAGTATGAATGATCACATGAATGAAAGCAGGGATGGTACCTCTTGCTTACAGCCAGGTCTGGTGAGTCTCAGATCTAACCAATTACTGTAGCACCACTCTCTGATCAAGCAAAGGAAAAGAGAAACTGTCCAGGAAACTTGTCATATGAAGAAATATGTCCATTTCATGAAGGCCATATTCACACTCACATAGGTGACAACTGTATTTTAAAGCAACTAGCCCGTGATTCTTTGGCAATTATGATTATTAAGAAGTGTGCCCAGAACCCAGGTGGTTCTCCTGGCTATGTTGCAGGCAAACAGGAGAACATTCCTGGGTAGGACATCAGCCTGGAAGACAAGCTGCCCATGGAGCTGCTTGCTAGTGGCTTCAGAGCAGGAGGCTTATGTTGTGGGCAGTGCTGGTCACAATGACTGTCTGTTGCCAAGCTGCTGGAAAACTCCCCTCATAACCTTTCTTCTACTTGCTTTGAACTTCTGATAGAAAATTGAAATGAAAGTGGTCCAGCTATTTCCTAGAAAAGGCTCAGAAAAATATATTTGGGACAATGATAAAAAAATCAATAGATCTTGATTTTGAAATGCTGTAAGAAAGTTTCTTCTTAGGAACAGAACTTAAAGAGAATGTTTTTATGTCAAGCAGGGCCTTTTGTAAGCTCAAAAAAATCACTGAATGTTTCAAAACCTGGTCAGGTAAAATTTCTGCTGATCCTGTCCTTTCTGAGCATGCACAAATGTGTCAGCTGGTGAGATAGAAATGTGCACCTTCTTATCACAACTGTACTGCACACGTATCTGCACGAGATAACACAGGGAGAAGTGACAGTATCAGACTTTGTAAATATTTGTTCTTTCCACGATCATGTAATCCAAGATACTTGAATTTCACCATTGCTTGTCTGCTGGGAGCACGTGTGCTATAGACTATCCATCCCCCAACTAGCAGAAGGCCCTACAGACCCCACAGAGCAGCCTACAGCCACAGCCCATCCACTCTGCTGTTTTCTCACGTGGAGGAAAGTCTGTTACTGAAGCTGCTCTTTGCAAAGTTGCAGATGAACCATGTGAACAGAAATATTTCAGTGTCTTTCCCCCCACCCCCTTTTTTTTGAAATTTTCAATAAAATATATAGAAATTAACACTAAAATTTTATAATTAAAGCTGAAAATTTAAGATGGGTTCCAGAGTCTTAAACTCACCACCCAAATAATCAACACCACCAAACTTCAGTGTAAGAATGCAGGTCTTTAGAGCCACATTCAGCAAGAGCAAGTTAAATCAAAGTTCAAACTGACCCACTTGGCCATTTCTTCCTGCAATTCCTTGCATCAAGCACTTTGCAAAAGAAGCAAAAACATCCCACAGCCACAAGTCCCTTGTACAGAGCTCTGACCCGTGCCAGAGTACACAAAGGTCTGTCCTCTGTACTCAAGGAAGTAAGAGCCTAAGTGAAAGATACTCATACCCATGTAACAAAAAGACACTACCACAGTCTACATGAACAAAAGACCCAAACTAAAATCACACAAGAAACCTGAATTTTAATGTGTTTGGATTTTCAAGAGTGTTTCTATCGTCTTAACAACATTATTTAACTGTCTCTTTTTTTTTGTGTGTGTGTTCATGTGTTGAAATTATTATCTAGGCCAAAGTTCTGTCTCCACATGTATAATAAGTTTCAGGAAGACAATTACCACATGGCAATTTTTTCATACCTGAGGTTTATTTCAATATACATTTCACACTGATATGATCACAGAAAAACCAACCTATTTATAAAAACCCTAGTTTTCCTCAAAGCTCAAATGGAATGAGGAGTGAGATTAACATTTTCGTTTCTGGTTTTAATTACTTGGTGGCATAACAACAGTACTGCAAATTAATTAATAGATATACAGAAAGATGGAAATAACATTAGTCTGAGCAAAGACAAATTTTTAAGTTACTTAGAAGACCTGAAGTGTCTCTGAAGAGACAAGAATATGGAGTCACAAAAGCAAAACAGCTGTATATTCCTATGCACAGTGACAAAAAAGGAAACTGAACAACTTAATCACCTGTATATTAAAATTGGCAATTCAGGTTTAAACAGACTTAAACCAGTTTAAACTACCACACTAATACAGAGTAGTTGAAGCAGGTAAACAAAATTAAAAAGCGGATAGTGGATTATAACTTGGGATTCCACCTGATAATAAACCCAACAGCTAAATAACAAGGTTTTACTGATTCTATTACCTGAGATCCTCAAAAGGTGATCTGACCTCTGAGTAGAAATACTATTAATCTCATTCAGCAATATGCTTAGCAGTTATGTAGCAGGAAGATTCCAACAATATAAGTATAGTTAGCAAATTTAGTATATAATTAGCTCCACCCATCAATTATTTTAATGCTTAATACTATTCCAGCTTCTTTTCTGATATTGAAGAAATGTATAGGCTGAAATAGTGATTTCACAGTACAGTTAGCTAGTAAAATTGTCTTCTTGATATTGTATTTACTTCTCAGCTGGATAGGTGTAAAAGTATACAGTTGTTACAACAGTTTCCAGAGCATTAATGAGACAGTTTCCCTTGAGCTGTGGCAGTAATATTTGTGGTTAATTTGGTTTTAGAACTTTTTATAGAAAGAGTTTTAGTTTATATTTTTGCAGAGATTAGGAAAATCACTATGAAGAAAATCAAAATACCAAATGCTTTGGACAACAAAAGGTTTTTTCTTGCCATCTTACCTAGGCACATGGAAAAGAGCTACCCCAAGGGCAGCAGAACTTTTGGTCATTGACACATTTACTTGTTTTGGAAGTTGATCAGAATTTCAGTGAAAGCTTCATAGGACTTTTCTGTACCAAAAATTACTAGGAAATCTGTCTTAGGCAAAATGTAATACTCTCAAACTCACAGCAGTTGTACTCACAATGTAGTGTAAGAGCATGCTTCAGGCAAGGTCTGAGACTGAATTCACCAGCCAGCCACTTTCTTGCCTTCAGAAATGCTCTAAATGACTGCTCTGAGGCAGCTCAGGTGTTACTGCTCTAAGTGGGAGCTTTAGATACATCTTGTACTTTTGAGCATTGTTGATGTTGTGACCCTGAGGAACAAGACTTAAGAACAGGTTCAGGAGGTCTCCAGCTGTTCAGGAGCCTGCGGCCACGCCCGGCAGTCCAAGCCAGTCTGGGCAGGCTACACTGCACACCGTCTGTCCTTGGAAGATACAATAATCCTCCTTCTGTTCCATTACTCCTGCCTCTCTTCTGTGTGTACGTGAAACTGGGAGCCCAGCACCACGGCACCCACATCTCATCTGGGAAAAAGCTCTCCTGGGAACCACTGACTGCCCCTCAGCTGCTGTGCAGCTCAGCAGCTCTGCCAAGGGCACTTACTCTGAGGAAACACCACTGCTGCAGGTGCCCGCTTCCAGCCTTTCTCCCATCAGCACCATTGCCCCTATAAGCATTGGAAACATTTCTAGAAATATTCTGAGAAGCTGGACTAGGAGCCACTCTTGGGCTCCTGCCCCTGAAACACCCAAGCTCATCAATGAACCACTGCAAACCCAGCTGGCAGGCAGAGGAAAGAAAAAGCTCTCATAGTTGCTTCTTCCAACTTCTGTGTGCTGAAGGAGGTTAAATGGGCAAACGCTTCTTCCTACACAATGCAATGGGTGTAGAAATAACTTGAAAGAGTGCCTGCAGTCCAGGGCAGTAATGCAGGCCAGATGTAGACAAGGCCACTGATTCTCATGTTAGGAAATTTAATTATTATTAAATAAAAAGGTAGAGGCAAATTAATTCTGCACAAAGGGAGGTTGAAAAGATCAGAACTGTTTTAAATGGGGCTTGTTTTACAGATAGATACACAGAAAATAAATTGAACATGGTTATCCTCTGCCCATTTAAATAGGAAATCTAAAGCCAGTGAATTTAAGTAACAAATAAATTTTTTCTATAAGACCTGATTAGCTCAGCACCACAGAGTATCACCATGACTTAACAGGATTTAAAACAAGTTTAGTAATTTATAAGTGTAATGAATATTTGTGATAATAACTGAAGGAAAAACGTCCTTCAGATTGAGGTCCTATCACAAGCTCACGAAGGTTAAGAGGAAACTTCCCCTAATTCAAATTAAACTTTAATTGCCACTCCTGGGCTTCCTGTGCTTCTCTCTGAAGCACCTGACATTGTTAGTGTTGAGCAGCAACAGGAGAGCCTATGCTCATGGCAGAACATTCTGCAAACCCAGACACCACTGACCTAAACCCTCCACAGCTTTCTGTATAAGTTCTGTGATTTCTACTGCAAGAAACAGCCACCAAGAAAATTGTCTGTGTGTGTGTGTGTGTGTGTGTGTGTGTGTGATAACTCTGTGATTTGGCAGCTTGTTGTGGATTGTCTGTATCACTCTTTTGCTGAAGGACTCTCCCTTCCAGGCTGCAAAAAGAATATTCACCAGTATCACCCTAACAGTCACAGCAAAATGTGAAAAACAGAAAGGCAGCATACAGGGAGGCAGGATGCATCCCTGCAAATAAAACAAAACACAGAACTGTGGGCCCGAGTTTCTTTGATATGCTGTTGTCAGATTGTTCTAAATTATTGTCTTTAACAGCAACAGTGCAATGGAAAGCATCCTTTCAATTTCAGAATAAATTACAGACAAACCAGGACATGCAGTTCTATATAAAGGGTTCTATATCTGAGCATTTGTTGTGTACTCAATTGTTAAATGGTCACAATGAAGTTGCTCCCTGATATCTGCCCTTTGTGAGTGACAGAAATTATATTCCAGAATCTTTCTTCAAACAAAATTTTTATATAATAATATATTATATATAATATTTCAATCACTGGAGACTGGCTACTTGTATTCTTATGACAACATGAATGCACATTATTCAGTGGAATTCCCACCTTGGCAAAGGGAAGAATCACTGTTACCCCAAATTTCTCCTACCATTTCAGTAGATTAGCATTATTCTTTTCATTTCCTCTTATAAAATGTTTCTTTATTGACATTTCATTTCACTTCAACAAGATGTTCTAATGTACCACTAGGGGAACTTTGCCTTTCAGAATTCAACCAGACTGAAAATCTATTCTGTTTTGTTAATCAGTGGTAAAATACATAATACACTCAGATTCCCAGATAAATTGTGTAACAAAACTACAGAAATAATATTATTAGTACCAATCAAATGCTTCCAAAGCCACTTTATAGTTATCACAACTAACAAATTCTCAAACCACTTGCACTAAGAAGTTTGTGTGTGACTGTTTATTTTCTCCTTTACAATGCTTTTCCAAAACCAGAATTTTAAAGATTAAAATAATTTCTCCTAAGGAAAAATCAAGAAATTAGCAAATCCCAATATATGTTAGTATTTACATTTTTGAAACAGCTCACTAGTAGCTGATGTTCATGGTTCCAGGATGTCAGAGCTAGGTTTTGTTTTTTTTTTTCCTTAGTGACAGTTTTACTTCCTGATAAATAAATACATTTTATTACCTAAATAACTGCAAAACACACATCACACATTGACTCTAATCTGAAAGTTAAAAAACAACATTCCATTCTTGGGAAAGCAGGGCTCATGCGTCTTAGGATAATTTTAGCCAAACATTTTACAAGCAAGCCATTTGAGTTTGATTTATTACACACTGAACTGCTTTACAGGAGCTGAGTAGAAGCTCCAGAGACAGCCACTAATCTATTGGTGTACACAGACATCTTCTCCCACAAACTTTTACGCAATTAGGCCAGGCTATAACTTTAAATATAAGTGCTCATTATCTTAGCTACACAAATCTTTAGTTAATTTTCATACACTATTACGGAATATGGGTCAACCTCATTATTTCCTGTCTACTGAGGATAATTCCTCTTCCTGTTCATAAAAGCTGAATGTCATAACCTATGAATTAAAATACTTGCCTTGTATCCTAGCTTTTATTATTATTATTACTTATACAAGCTCCACTAGAAACAGGACTTTTTGTTCTGTTCCTACCAGTTCAAAGCCCAAGGTGAAACTTCACACTAAAAATTATATGGATTAAACTGGAACCTGGCAGAGACACAAATCCAACACAAAGAGTTCAACTCATTAAAAAAACATCAGGCAGGCAGGTGCTCTGCAGTTCTGCTATGACTGAGTCACACAGCAGATGGGGGTGAATAGTAAGGGGCAGACCTTAGCTGGTGTGCATTGCCTGAGCTCTGCAGGCTTCAACAGAGCTGTCACAGTTCACATGAGAAGAGATATGCCCTTGACTACTGAACACAAAAAAGCAGATACCCATCCATGTATGTGACTTAAAAGCAATGGTAAGAGGCACAATGCTGTAACATGAGGCACAAAATTCCACCACAACATCTTAATATTTCATGAGGTAACTCAATTTGCTAACTCAAATGCCAGATTTTTTAATTTCTGCTTTTTAATTTTTTTTGATGTGTAGATTTTAATTAATAACTCCTTGTTTGGATGAAAAAAGTAAAGACTTTTTCCATCCAAAGTTTTATTAATAATCAGAAGAAAATTGGTGTTTTCTAGGCATGGATGTGCAAGAATTCTCCAAGCTCTGGTACCTTTTTAGTGAAGTGTATGGTTGTGCAGGCATTTACAAAATGAGCTTTTAAACTCCTTTACAAAAGTAAGACCTAAATTTAAATGCAATTTTCTGCAGTTTTAGGGCCAAATAAGGATTTTCCTCCATTGTCATAGGGGTCTATCAGCTATACCAATCCTATATGCCCTCTGAGAGGGCTGTTGATTTTAAGATTTTGTCATCCTGGTAACAGCAAGCATGGTTCATCTTCCTGAAGTCCAAATATTTGGGATGCCAAGTGCCACATCCTGTGAACTTCCCAGGCTCCTGATGTTAGTTAAGGGGGCACATGGACACAGAATACTGGTCCTGTGAGGGGTATGTTGTGTCAAGGGATGCAGCCGTAGCTGGTCACCAAGATACTGCCCAGGAGGACTCCTGGCAGCACAGGGCTGTGTGTGACTATGAACCCCTGGCTGCAGAGCATCTCTACAGCCTTTCCCTGTGCTCGGGTCTTGTGTATCCCAGATCCAGCATTCGGGTGGGTTTCCCATTGGACATGGTGGGGCTGTGCTGAAACACTCTGAGAGAGGAGCTGTGGGCAATGGGAGGTGAGGGTTAGTAAATGTGTGGCAAGAACATGTGAGACACAGCACATCTAAAGTGGCTCACAGAGGAGCAATCCATGCCCAGCCTGGGCTGTGCTGCTCTAATTGGAGTTGCAGGGTGTCTGACAGCCAGAGCCTCCTGCAGCTAATGGGAGTTGTACAAGAAATATGATAATTCAACTGTGAAATTTCACCACTGAGTATGATCCTGCACCATACCAGTCCAAATGACAAACTCTGAAAAGCGAGTAAAAGTCTTGGAATATGTCAACTTTTCTTCTCAACAGGGTAAATTGGCGCTGCTCCTGGTCACAGTAAGCCAGAGTGCTCTGGTCAGTATGATC
Organism: Pachycephala philippinensis; assembly: GCA_013397055.1. Classification (NCBI taxonomy): domain Eukaryota; kingdom Metazoa; phylum Chordata; class Aves; order Passeriformes; genus Pachycephala; species Pachycephala philippinensis. The sequence goes on along the minus strand of VWZT01011297.1, from coordinate 824,897 downwards.
TAAAAGCAGATACTGCTCATGGCCACATAATGAGCCAGTGGCTGCTGTCAGACTGAACTGATCTGCAGCAATTTTTATTTGTGCAATGATCCTGTCCTACAAATTCTTAATATTACAAGGACGAACACAAACCCAGACTGATTGTGAGCATGGTGTTATGCAGCATTGGGCCCACTGTTTGTACTAAGTGAACCTCTTCTCACTGACTTACTGTGCTTCTTAATTAACATGACCTTGTAGGTCATTATTTTCATTTAAGGGAAATGCTTAATGAGCACTCTACTTAGTCGTTCAAAAATAATTGGAGCTACTTAAAAGCACAAGAGTCCTCAGAGAAGTACCTGCCGTGCTGTGCCCCTTAGACCTGCAACACTAATACCTTTCCTGCAGGATCAGGGTGTTTTTTCACTCTGACAAGAGAAAGGAGTTTGAAGCCTCAGATATTATCTGTGCGTGCTAATTCCTCCCACTCAAATTACGTTAAGGAAGCATCACTTAATCAGAGGCTGAGAGGTCCAAAGCCTCTCTGCCCATTCCCATCACCTTTCCAGTTACTCTTCTAGACTCTGTTTAGGTTATTTTTGTTGGCAAAGAGCAGAATCGTGATGTCACTAAGTTCAGTCAAGAAAACCTTTGGCACCCTGGCATCCACAGGGAGTGAATCTTATTTTCCCTACCAAACCTTCAAGAAGCCCCAAGACCCGAGCTGTGGGATCTGTGGGGCTGGTCTGACACCCCTTCTGATAACCTGCAGAGTCTAGAGCTTCAATGGCAATGTTGCTCCTCATGCCCAGCTTGTTTTTCCCTGCCTGACTCACAGACTGCCTCAGCAATCCTCAGTCTATATATTTTTAGCTCCATACAGCCGCCAGTTGCTACACTTGTTTGCTGCCCTTCCTGGGAACTGTGGGCCCTGATCACAAAAGGCCCACACGATTTTTAAGAGGGATGCTGTTATGCCTTTCCAATCCATTTAGCCCTCACTGTGAGGAATCCCAAGGCCAGAGGGTGGTCTACCCTAAGTGATTTCTTTCCTGGGAGCTCTTCAAGTCACAAGTATACCCAGCCACCCGCAATGCACACAGTGGACACAGCAAGGCCAGGTGTGGGGTGTGCCTGTGGGGAAAGAGTGGCCAGTCTGGTTTTACTCTGTGCTATTTCAGCTGCAGTGAGGTAAATCTCACCCTTTCATTCATAAGCTCTGCTTGTTTTGTCCATACCATGCGATTTCATATGGAAGTCTGTGTCTCGTTTCTCACATTTAACTTCAGCAAATGCCTGTTTACACACAAGCAGGAACACCCTGTGTCCCTTCACCACTGCTGAGAACAGCAAGGAGAGTCAGGAGAGCCCAGCTCTGACTGGAGTGGCAGGGCTGTAACAAAACATTATGTCCCTTTTTCCTGCCCAAGCCATTTATTTTGTCACCAAATATACTTTATTCTTTAGGTACCCCACCAAAACCATCCCATCATTTTTTACATCTCTGACTCCACCTTTGCTTCTTCTGCTGCTCCTAAAATTCCTGCTGAACAGGACAGAGAATGCAACCAGTCACACTATTGGCTTCTGCAGTGTTAATCCATGGGCATGACTCCGCACACAAGTTCTAGTGCAAAGTGATTTATTACGTAGCTCGAAATTCCCTAAATACCCCCACAGAACAGGATATAACATCATATAAACAGGAAGGATGATCACCACAGTGTTCCCCTATCACCTGGGATAAAGCAGAGACATTGCCTATTATGGTAATATGTAAATAATACCCTATAAGGTTACAAACTGAATTCATCACCTCTCACAGGTCCAGCTTTGTCAACAAGCTGCGATCCTCTCTCCGCCCATCCCCGGTGACCTGGATACAGTCCCAGGGTCACCTCCGGGCCCAGGAAAGAGGCTCTCTCTCCGGCCTACCAGGCCTGTCCCTCTATCATCACATAGTGAAACGCAACAGCTTCCTCTGAGAACGGTGGTCTCACCTGAAACTGCACCCCCCAAGTGAATAAAGGAGAGGAAAGGACTACACTCATCAGTCAGAGTGGAATTTCCCCCTTCCAGAAAAGGTTTGTGTTCAGACAGCCCAACTCAATGGCAAGACATTTCAATTTTCCAGCTTGCAACAGGGAAACTATTGGCATCCATCCCCTCTATGTGCCTGTGTTGATCACCACCATCATCTCAGGTACAAGATTCAAACAATGTGTTTTGATCCCTCTCAATTCCAACATCCTTCTATGGCCAAGAGATCAAAATGTTTTTTTTCCATCTATAATGCATTCATTCTTCACATCCCCACGAATCAGAGATGATGCCATGCTAATAGCCTCTGTTGGAACTGTAAGATTGAAATCATACAGTCTGTGGGAGGAAAGGTTGCAGGATCAAGTATATTACTCTCAAATGATTCCAAAATGGCTCTGCCAGATCAATTATTGCAAGCTATTATGGCACCTGTCTCCTCTGTTCAGTTAGGTCGAGTGCAAAGCCTCATTTAAATTATAGATTCGAACAGCACGGTAGTTACAGACTCTACACAGAATTAATGACATACCACAATGCTTAAGTAAACGAGTTGTTTTATGTTCATCTACAAAAAGCAAAAAAATAAGGAATCATCTAAGAATTAAGCTGCTCAGTACCCTGAGCAAACAGATACTTCTCTTCTGGATGTTCTATTAGTGTGTACTTTCACCAGTTGAAAAACAGGCAGTACACACAATTCAACACTTATTTGAATCCTTAATAGACGTACACTGCAGCCAGTCTGACAAAGTGAAATAAACCTGATAATTACTTCCTGATAGTCTATTAAATGATAAACATGAGATTGTAAAGGAACCGTCTGGTACACATAAACAACAGCTCTGACCAATTAAAGATGTGTATTACTAAGACACAGACTTTCACATGGTGGAATAACTTTAGTGGGTTTCTATCAAAGTCTGTCTCACTAGAGATCTGATCAGAGACAGAGATCTGATGAAGCTAGACAGCGAAATATGAGTATCCAGTGCCAAGACAGACCTTATGAACATCAAGAACAACAAATATTAATTAGATGTCCATTATGAAATTTCAGCATTTTGCAGCCTTTTACAGGTAGAACTTCAATACAGGACATACCAATTTGCATTTCTCACATCATCTTTTTCACTTGCACTCTTTTGATGATGTCCCTAACTTTCAGGCACAGTGATTTTTCCCAAATGTCTTTCCAGCTAGTCAGTAAGGAAGACATGAGATAAGAGACAAAGAATGTGGATTATATGTTCCAAGGTACATATTTTAAGGTAGCAGCCGACTTTGCTCTGTGGCTCGGCATTTCCATCTGCTGACATATTTCTCTTAAAAAATATTAGGAACTGAAAGAATAGCAAAAGCCCATCATGGCAGAAGAACTAATTCTGATCTTGCCTTCAGCTCGACCTTGACCTCAGTGCGAGGTACCCAAACTCTCCAGTCATTTCACGCCCTCCAGCCTCAGTAAACTGAGCTCTTGGTGGTGGTATTGCTTTCCTCTGCATTCTTGGCAAACAGTCAGACATGGTTCTGCTTCCCTTCCTCACTCAGACACACTCTCAGAGGTGACACGAGCCTCCTGCGGGGTACTGGGTTTCTAGATGGCAGATAACTATTGACGTTTTGCTGAGATTTGGGTGGGGAAGGTTACTAATGTATTACAGGAGTGATGCGAGGCTGTCTGAAGGGCAAAGAGATAAGATCAAATTTTAGTGCTACAAAGGATCACAGGCTTTGGAAGAATTTTTCTTTTTCAGGGGTAACCACAACCATACATCAACTAGCATTACTTTCTTTTCAAAGCAAACCAGTCCCTTTCTTTTGTTAAAAACCAAAGCCATTCTACAGTTTTTAGAGAATTAATGTAATCTTCCCTAAAATCTAACAGCTCTGTGGAAAGGACTATGGACCATAGCTAATCAGTACAGGTTTCCAAATCTGGAATACAAAATAAGTGATAGAGAAACAGCTTCTGGTGAAGTTGGATTCACTGACAGGTGTAAATATCATTAACCAGGAAGTATCTAATTGATGAGTTTGGAGAACATGGGATAGAGGTTACCAGGGATTGGGATAGGGGGATAGTGTGGGGTAGGGATGCCCAAGGGATCTGATTCTCATAAATCTTTTTGCAACCCTTTCTGGATATGTATAGCACAAAAAAGTAGATCAAATAAGTTTCTCTGTAATTCTGGAAGTTTCATAATGGTGATTTTATTTTTGGCTATTTAGCCTCAATAGATAAAGGGTTGCATAACTTGCTCCCTTTCTTCATTTCAGTAGCTGGTGTGTTTTATATTGGTGCTTCTGATGTGGCTTTGTTAAAGCTGTAAATATGGAGATGGAGGCACACTTTCTCGAGCTATATTTATTAAATCTCAACTGAGACTTTCTCAAAGGATCAAATGCAACTCAGGAGCTGGGGAGACATGACCCTGCTAGAGCTGGAAGGGAGTAGGGAGACTTGGGAAATGGGAGAAGTCCCAGATGTACCTAATTAAAATTCACCCACCTCTCTGAAGGGAAAGCTGACATGAACTTATCTCTGAAGGGAATTATTCTCCCTTGGGATCCTGCATCCTGAATTCTAGGGCTTCCAGGCTGAAGAAATAAATGCTGCCTGCCAATATAACCGAGATTTGCTAAGAACTCTGAAAATGTTACTAATTTTGCCTTGTCAAAATCGGTACTTCAGAATAACATGAAAGTTGTCCAGCTCACATCAGTCAGACTATCGATGAGTAATGACAGCCTGGAGGAGTAAAACCTGAAGATTAAGGACCTAGCACTGCTTGATGATTCTTCTTTTCTTCTCTAACAGCTTTGAAACTGACATTGACTTCAAAAGGCATTAAACCCCCCCCAAACCAACCCAACCAGAACCGATTTTATTTTGTGATTACTTATTTACCTATTAAGCTTTCGTTTTACACACTTGCAAAATACATTCTCACTTAGGATATTTCATTTGCTTCCTTATATTACCACTTTTTTTTTCTATGCAAGACTGAAAATGGAAAAAACTGGCATATGAAGTCAAAATACTAGTGCAGGTGCCTCAGTTCTATGACAAACTGCAATTAAGTGTTTTGAAAAATATCTTGCCTCCCAGTGGCGCCAGAAAGATGAACACAGCACCTGAGAAGGTGCTCCTCAGTCGCTAGAACACCATTTTAGCAGTGCTTTGAATCTCTGACAGGCTGACTAGAAGTTTAAAGAATTTAATATTATCTTTCAACACAATTGCTGCTGTGGAAATTTTGTTAGATGCTGAGCAAAAACTACTTTCCTTTGACCATAACTCAGCTGTAAATTAACTCAAAGTCTGTGATCTTCCTTTCAAATTACCTAGCAATATTTAGTCATTGCTCTTCACAATGAGAATATTTCCTTGTCTTTAAAATGAGCAAAACTTGTTCCCACCTTCGAGGAAATGCTGTTAGAAAATTCATTTTCTTTCAAAGAACTTGGACATGTTAAAATACACACATAAATATTTGTTAATAGTGTTATTTAAAATGTTAAATCCTAATTTCAGTGGTCATTTGAAGCTAGTAAAACTTAAATTTGAAGGAAAACTACGGGTGAAGAAGTGGGCTGAGCAGGTGATAACACAAAGCACAGTTACTGACGACTTACGACAGCTGATACATCCCATTTTAAAATAAACTTTAATTGCTTAAAGATTTTGTAAACCTTTAACCATTTAACATAAAACTTATGTGCTGGGTGTCTGCCATATTAAATGAGACCAGGAATTCCTTTTAATAAACCCATGCAATTAACACACATAGTGATTCACACAAAAAGGATTGGACTAGAGTGGGTAATGCTGCCTAAATTTTGGTGTTTCCTCATCCCTGGGTGTTTAATACAGAAAAAAACTCTGTATTATTTGAATGCATTTATCTTGGGCACAACTGTAAATTTAAGAGCTGTTTAAGTTTATCAAGAGCTTTCAGAGACACATCTTCTGCCTGAATCCCACAAGGAACTGAAATTAATATTGGTATTGGTGGTGTGCAGAACCTAAACTGGGATTTTACTGCAAATAGACAGCACAGGGCCCAGGGTGGAGCCTGGAGAACAGAATGAGGCTTAGGGGCAAATTTGAATTTTGTGAAGGGATAGAGTCCATTGAATTGAAAGGAAGCTGGCTTCTCCCCCACAGCAGAGTTTCCCAAGGAGCGTGTGGGGTTGCAGCAGGAATCCAGCTGCCTTGGTGCCTGCGGACTCAGGATCGTGCAGGGAGCTCCCATCCAGCACCACGACTCCTGGGACAGCTCTCAGCACCTTACAAATAAACAAGGTGCTCCCTCAGTGTGAAAACGAAACAGATACCTTTTCCCTAGAATCAGAATTACTGAAAAGTTATTCTTAGTAGATTTCTAAAGACTCCTAATTTTCTTTGCAGTCACAATAAATAACGGAAAAAAATACATTTCTAGGTTATAGGATAACACAGCACTGCAAAGAGACCCCAAACATTCTGATAATTACAAAGCATTAAAAAGGTGCACAGCAATGGAACAGGAGTGTCCTTTCTAAACTTTGGGCACATGCCATAAGAGGCAGTTTTATTGGCCTCAAGAGGCATATAGAACCATAGAGTCATACAATTTCCAACTTTCCAGTAAGTTGGAAAATACCCTTAAAATCATCAAGTCCAAGCATTATCCCTGCACTGCCAAGTCCACCACTAAACTGTGTCCCTGAGTGCCACATCAACACATTTTTAAAATAACTTCAGGGATATCTCTCAAAATGATTACGTCAAAAAAAAAAATTACAAAAAGAGGAGAAGAAAGCAATATGAGAAGGCTCTAAACACATGAAGAATAATTTATGGAAAAGTTGGCTTTATTTTAAATGCATAAATTTTACATTACTCTCTAACACCTATAGACTGGTTTTCTCCTTTTTTATTTGGTTTTACAAAAATTATTTCTTATCGTTCATATAAATAGAATTGTACAAAAGGAACATGCATGCAGTGAGGAAGATCCAGTTCATACCACACAGATGCTAAAATTGTCTCAGCTGCATCAAAAAGAAAAAGCTCTTTTTCAAGAGCATGGTGCTACAGAGTGCCTGAGAACTTGTACTGCTGACCTTCTGCACCTGCAGTTCTGTCTTCTGGAAGATGGAAATGGATTTTCTTTTTTTAAATGTATGAAGTACTAGAGTGCTGTTTGTTCTCTAGCTTGTAAGATTTACTAGAGCAAAAGAAATGAGAGCTTCAGTCAAATGGGAAGGCAGGTGTCCCTCGTGAGATTACAAAATCAATCAGCTCTTGTTTACTGGACAGCGACAGAGTCTCCTGCTGTGGCTAAGTTGCACAGACTGTTAAAACACTGAACAACATCACCATAAACCTTATCTAGTTTGCTGAGTGAATTTGGTTGTCCCCTGACACACAAGCAGCTTTCTCATTGCCATATAGTTGAGCCATCAATATTTCAGTCTGGGGCGAGAAAGACATACAGGAGATGATGGGAAGAAGTCCAGAAAGGCAAATGTGGATCTTCACAGCAGAGCACTGCTTTCCTCAAGTCTTTCAAATTCACTCCTTGGAGTCTGGAGGAATGAGGGCCCAACACAGACAAGGAGCTAGTGATGTCCCTCAGTCATTCTGCTCTCTTTCCAGCCAGTCCTGAATAACTCCAGATTTTCAGGGAGGAACTAGAGTACTGAAGATGTTGTAATGGATGGAGAGCTCTTTCACACTTACCACTTCAGCCTGTGTGCAGGAATGGGTGGGATTTGAGTACACTGGTCTGCCTTTACCTGTGCCATAAATGCTATGGGACTCAAGATGAGTGTCATGTCTCTTTGATAATCTCAGCAGAAATTATCACTGGGACAGGAGTGCCTGAAAAAGCCATGTGTCCTCTAACAAATCATCAGGACCATCTTTTGCACAGAGATTAAAAATCCCTCACTGATGTATTTTATATGGCAAGAGCGGAGACCCCAGACTTGCAGATTTGTAAGGTTGCACAGACAAAGAGCTCCACATCACCTCTAATTAAGTTGCATTTAGTTCATAATATACTTATTTTTCTTCATGCCCTTTTTAACTCAAATTTAGCCAAATATTCCACCAAGCATTTTTCTTGATTTAATTTTTGCTGTTTGGAATAGTAAAACAGCAATATTTCCTCAAAGACGAGATTTTTGTGTGGAAAGATGGCTTCTATTGCTCAG
>VWZT01011297.1:751866-816492 GCA_013397055.1 Pachycephala philippinensis | reverse complement strand
GAGAAGTCCACTGTGTGTGCTTTAAAATCTATTAATTCAGACCTATCCAAAGCAAAAGTTCAGACAGAAAACTTTCTGGTTTTGATGTCTGCCTAAAGCAGAGCTGTTTATAATGCCAGAATTCTCTTTTGTTGTGATGTGTTACTAACCTAGAAGCATTGGTTATGAAATATCCCATATGCTTAGGCATGGAGACCTAGGTCCATAAAGCAGGATTTGAGAAAACATGTAGTTCAGGGCTACAGAATCTAATATTGTGCATACAGTGCTTAGAGAAGAATGCACAATGTGGTTTAAACACCTGGCATTGTCAATATCTCTGTACTCAGTGCTCACTGAGCATTCCAAGGTGCTCTGCCCCAGAGAGAAAATCCAAACAGCAGGAACTACCAGCTGTCTGCCTTCTTTGTACAGCTCAGGACAGTAGAAATATAATAGTATCTGAAAAACTGAATTTGCATAGAGAATTAAACCAGCTCATTAAAAAAAAAAAAATTAAAAAAATGCCATTTCCAATTAAACATAAAAACTTTAAACCCACTAATTTTCAATCCCACAGCAAGAGGTAAATTATAATATATTTTGTATAAAGTCAGAATTTTCAATAATAAGTTCAGGAACAAAAAATAAGCTAGTCAGTGTATTGCCTTGACTTCATAAACCAAAAGTAACTATTTTTTAACTTTCACAAAAAGAAAAAAAAATTTCTGCTTTTTTTATCCAAAACAAAGCTTCTTCTGCACAATTGGACAAATAGGTTTATCTTTTGTTTGGTATACATAAACATAAATGTTCTGTATCTATTTATGTATTATTTTGTAAGTTTTTTTTTTCCCCTCAATAGTCTGAATCACTACATTCTTGAACTGATCTACAGAAAAGTTATAAAGTGGTTTTTTTCTACCTTGCAGACTGTGGAGATTTCAAATTTCAAAATCTAAAATGAGCACTAGAAGAATCACGTTGGAAAGTCTGCTTTAATTTTTCTGAACTGGAGTAAGTCCTTCAATGTTTTTGCTCTAAATTTACTTCTAGAAACTATTAACAAAGAAGACAAGAGGTCTTTTTAGCTAATAAACTGTCCTTTACACAGTTGCTGTCCATCATCTTCCCTAGCACTACTGGATCCTGGCCTTTTCCCTAGGACTTCTGCGATTTGATTAGATTTGGGGTTCTGAGACTGCAGAGGAAAAGGACATCATCACCTCCAGACAGCCTATGTAACATGTATTTTAATGTCAACAAAGCTGACTGTGGAAACGCTATCCATAGGGCAACGACAGCTATGCAGAGGAATGGATTAATTCTTTAGACAGAGGAAGCAGAAAGAATGGTAAACAAGAGAAGACTAATTTTAAGAATAATGCTACTTTGCTTATTTTAAAACCATTGACAGTACTAGGATTTAGAAACACTTTGTAATTTTTCTCTATTGTCTTTCATTACAGAATGCATTTTGTCTCACCTAAGTTAAAGAACGTGGAAGGAGTTGTGCAGGGGTACCTTACACTCATCAATATTTCTTTGACGAAGTTGAAATCTAAAGGAGGAGTGTAAGAAGTTAAGATTCTAAATAATAAAAATATTCAAAGAAGCCCAGGGATCACTTATAAACTCAATGAAATCAACTGGAAAGACTATGAACACACTATGTATATTTTTTTTCTGAAATTTAGTTGCAAGAAACTGTATTTGCCACATGTAATCACTATGGTGATTGTCTCGAGCATTATTAGTTACAATTTTGGTATGAATTAGTATAGTAGGCTGTATATTAGGAGTGAATGAGACATAAATCATATCCTTCTAATGCCCAGGTTCATATCTGAAATAAGTTGTTTCAATGAGGTTTGTGTTTCCTAGAGTGTCAAAACCTGAAAAAATTAGAGCCATTTCATGTGCTGGGTGACCATGCAGTATAACTGGTCCAGAGGTCATTTAGAACAAGTTGGCATATATTGACATGATCTTGCTGGATCAAGTGTCTTTGATTATTCTCAAGGATTAGAGGGAAAAGGTACATATCTCCATTGAAAAGTTGGGTTTCAGCAGCAGAAGGTGGAGGTTAACTCCCTGCGGGGTGCTAGCAGCAGGGTTAGGGGCAAACAGATGTACTCAATTTAACAGCAATGACTTTTTTTGTAGAGTGGACTGCATAAGCATATCAGACAGCCTCATGATATGTTCCATACACAAGGTAAGCATTTGGGTTAATTGCGGCATTGATCAAGGATAAGGGAGTTAAAATACATCTTCCTTTCCCCAGTTGTTTGGAGATTTGGGGTGAGAGGTACTTCAGCTGAATTTTAAGCCTATTTTTTGTCATTAAATTTCTTAGCATTCATCTGCCACTAAACAGCCAGCATTTTACAAGTCATCATAACAACAACAGCAAGAAAACTTTCCTTGTCACTTGCTCTTTAAGGGAAAGTTTCATGCCTCCTTTCTCACATAGGTGGCTATTTCCCAAACCAAGGCCTTAGGACCCACTATTTTGCTCTGCTTATCTGGATTTGCTTCCTTCCTCTGGACAGGCCCCTCTAAATTTGTTTAGCCACCTCTCCATCCCATTTTCCTCCATCCCATTTTCCTTAAAAGAAGGGTGAAATTACGTGTCAAGTGCACAAGGAAATATATCTTAATTTAGATTTATTAATTATCAGTTATTTCGGATGTATTACCATCATCTTTACTTGATGTAAGTGACAGGGAGAGAAAAGCACCATACTCCTGATCCTGGGAATTTCTTTGCAGTCCACATATAGAAAGCACGCAGGAACCTTTTAGATTGCCAGAAACTCTGTGGATACTTTTATTTTTCTCCCATATAAATGCAACCATTCAGTCCATGACAAATTCAAGTTCACAGGAGAGAGGAGAGAGATAGGCTTATGCACATCCAGTCAGGCCAGGGTGAAAAGTGAGGTTCATACATGCTGTCTCTGTTGAAGGCTTAAAACTTCTGCATCAGAGATCCAGTGGGTACCATATAATGGATGAAATGAATGTTAAGTGGTTTAGACTTTGGGGCATGCTGAAACCTTCCAAGAGAAGAACTGATAGATATATTATTTCTTGTGGGGTATTAAATTTGGTGGCAATAAATCTATGATACTAATTTCACCTTTTTCCACTGGGAGGAACAGAAAAAGGCTTGTATTTAAAGAGAAATGGGTTCTAAATGTAGCCACAGTGAAGCTCATTTTTGTGGCTTATGGAGAAAAAGTTAATACAAGGTGATGCAATGTTCTCTATTTGTGGTAAGCAAAAATCTATGCCTGAATGCACTGCAGCTGAAATACCCAGGATGTCTTATGATGATTTCAGCAGGAACACAGTAGCTCTTTCTCTGGAATTCTGCCAGACCCTGGAAAATATTTGGCATCTGATAAAACCCAACAAGGTGAAGGGTGACAGTTTCAGGAGCACGGTTACAGAATCAGAAGTAAGTGGGAACAGTCCCCATCTATGTCAGTGAAAGGAATAATCACATTTCAACAGAAACTTCCTTGCTAGGCTTTGTTCAAAGAATAAAAGCTGTCAGCATTATGGCATACCAGTAACAAAAAGAAAAATCTGACAGGAAAATCACAAAGTTGACAGAAATGGTATGTCTATGGTTCCTGCTGACAGCATTCGTGTCTATTTTCAATGAGAAAATTGAAAAGTTTCCATTTCATTTAGTAAAAGGTCAGAATCATACAAAACAGATGATGAGAAAGTTCTAGTAATCAATGAAACAGGTCTTCCTCCCCAGCATAAGCTTCAGTCTATCGACTCTTGAATGAGATTGTAATAGAAACCTACTGAATTGGGCTTTTATGTATCTTCCTGGGAATCCCTCCAGGACCCGGGCATCCCTTGTGTAGGTGTCTGCATAATTAAACTCCCCTCATTTCTGCCCCCCTCAAATGGCTGCAGGTTGCAGGCTGTCTCCAGCCCCAGCCCACAGGGAGAGTCTGCCCTTTGGCTTAGTAACTTGTCCCCAGGTTGATCCTATCTGACTTACAGTCTCAAGCCAGATACTGACTGGGGAGTCACAAGACCATGGAGAGCTGTGACACAAAATTATGAATGCATTTATGTATTGCCTTCTGATTTCAGTTTCTGCTTTTATCTTGCAGATCACTCACTTTTTAATATCTTAAAAGACCTCTAGACCCTTGCTGATTATTTTCTCTTCACTTTTTTATAAATTGGAGTAGATAGAATAAGGCAGTTTATCTCCTTTCCTGTATCTGAAATACAGAAGCTCTGCTTGGCCTAAATCAAGGGAAAGGCCATGGCACACACGTGGGTGATTTTAGATTGCCTGTGATTGGCATAGTTCAAAGGTGCATCAAGGCAATACTAATTACTGCTGAGGCATAAAAACTCTATTGCTTTTCTTCATTCTAATCCCAAAGGCAAATTGTTCATAAATAATATTTGAGGTTAATACAGCTATGTAAATCTCTATACAAATATTTAATCAACCACCAATTCAACTACCAGATAGTGCTGGTTTAACTGCTGCAACTTGGGCACTACTGGAGACTTTCCCTTGAAAGCCATATTTTCATTAGACTTTAATACAGAGCTATAATTAATGGATAGCTGTCACAGCTGCTCTATCTGGTGATTCACTAGAAGATGTCTGAGAAATAAAATGTGTTGCAAAAATGCCAGCTGCAAGTGGCAAACTGGAAAAATGACATGTTAAATTATTAAATGAAAAATGATTGACTATTCATTGTAATACGCATTCAGATGAACACTAAGTTACTGGATTAGAGTTCGTTGTGATAAAGAACCTGGTACAAAAGGCCTGGTTTTCAAAAGTCTCGGTACTTTCCTGCCAGAAGTTTTAAGGACAGGTCTGTGCTGCAAGTCTGGGTGAGAGCTGACAAAACATGTCCTGTCTGTGCACTTAGTAAAGCTGTTTCCTTATGCCAGGATGCCTTTATCAATCATCTGATGAAGTCCTTTCTCTCAGGAAGGTGAAACCCTTCCCAACTCTATTTTTAGATACTCTGTAGAGAATAAAGAACGGGGCACTCCTGGAGAGCTGAGATTAAACTCAAGGTACAGTCAAATCTTCGCTTGTGCACCAGCTGCAGACATGATTCTGCCAGATAACAGTTTCCCTCAAACAGGTGCAAATTTTAACAAGTTAACTATCACCATCTTTAGCGGGGAATAGGACTGATTGCACTTCTAGGTGACTAAAAGCTGATCATTTAATGAGTAGACCAAGTTTAAGAGACAATTAAAAGGTTGAAATTACTGAACAATGGTATTTGTAGTACCAGAAAGATTTTGGAGCAGCTTTCTACTGCTAAGTCCCCCCAAAGTCTGACAATAGCCAAGAGACGCATTTTGGAATTGCAAAGACAAAAGCATGTGTGGGTTCAGACTGATCCTTGGGCTGCAAGGCAGTTTATGTAAGAGACTCAAACTGCTGATATACATGAGTTTAAGGGTAGGACAAGATGGTTAGAACTAGCTAGAGTTTAGGACAAGACAGGAAAGTAATTCTTCCCTGTAAAAGAGGATAGTGCTTGCAGAATTAAATTGATGCAAAAAAACAAATTCAAAAGCAAAAAGTATAATACAGGCATAACTTCCCATCACCTCAGATTACACAGCAAATTTACACAAATATTAGTGTATTGATTATCAGCATTATAACAGGAAAGGTTTAATTTAACAGCTCAATAACTTTGGACATGTCATTATATAACAGCCAAACAGGTCACTCTCTTTTGCCAATTGGAAAGCACGAAATTTAAATTTATATTGTTAATTTTGTATATTAATACCTTAAATGCCTGAAAAGTAGATTCTAAAAAAGATGGTGGATTTCTGAACTGATATTTCAAACTTTTAGGCTGATACATGCCTTTTTCATAGGGATGATTTTCAACAGGCATTTTAAACAAATAAAAGGAACTGGTAAGGATTATCTTCATGCACTAATGCATTCATCTATCTCATGTTAGAACATGACTATAGGTTTTCTTTTCTTGGAAGGTGATAATCCTGAAACTAGAGCATGTAGCTTGATAAAGAGTGGTAAAGTTTTTATTAGCTTTATACACCCTAAATCCAAAACATTTCCTTAAATGATGGAATGGGAAGCAAGCAGAGCTAAAATCGTCCTTTGAGTTTTAATTTAGTCCAGTGAGTGGAAATCTGCTCTACATGCCCAACACTGTAAACATGCAGCCTCCTTCCCCACAGAAGGATTTTATGGCTGTCTGTCTAGTGAAGACATCCTCTGTCTGAAAAACTTGATAAGGAAAAAAACCCAACCAGGATCTAGGGGAAAAATAATTACAGAGAGAACAAAACAATTTATATACACACAAAATAATTGCAGAATAATGACATCTGCAATTCCTTGTACCTCACTGGTCTGTGCCTCGGCAGAGGCACCTGCCTGAAGAAATCCAAGGGCAGGCTACAAAATTAGAAGCTTAGAGTTTGGATAAACTCCAAGGAAAGAAGGACAATGGGCAAATGCCTAATTAGAAGACACACAGGCAGAAAAGGGGAATATAACAAATAATGAAAAAAAAAATCAAGGAAACACTTACACAGAAGCTATTAAAAAAAACGCAGGAGAAAATAGGCCTGGTTTATGATACACAGCAAAAGGAAAATAGGTAAAGGTTAAGCTGTTATAAAAAGAGGGAATTAGGGGAGAATTTAATAAATTATATTTTAAAAAATCACTGTTCCTTTCTTTTTCATTCTGTCTAGTATTTTTCTAATTAGCTCAGCATTTGTGGCTTTCAGTTCTGTGCTTTTAGTGATTCATTTATATTGGGTTTATCTGGGGCATTATGTTGTGCAAATACTAAATAACCATGATTGTAATTGGTTAATAGCCCAAACACCATCAAACATGGAGCCTCTGACACAATGACACCACGCAGATTAGCATACACCTGTTACATACTAATTCATCATCAGTGGTCAATCTGCAAATATTTCAGCAGTCACCACTGAGGAAGATAAAGAACATGGTGTATAGATTTTCCTTCTCTAAACAGGGGCCTGGGTAAAGTCCATGACAGATAATCTGTGATATAGGCCTGACGTTGCTTACTCCTGAATTAACAACATCTTTAAAGTCTGATAAAGAGTCTGTATCTGCAGAGCTATCAGCCTGACATCTTTAGCATCTGCTAAGATCACTTAAAGGGTGAGGTGGGGAAGAGAGATGGAAAAGGAGATAGGTTGAATAGAAATGAGGTAAAGGAAGGTTATGAGGATGATAAACAGTTTAAGAGTTGAAGTAGCCCTCGATTCTAAAGGAAGAAAAGTTGGTTTTTTTATACACATTAAATTACCTCAAAAGAGACAGGTTTAAACCCCATTTCTGAAGATATATCTAATAATACTTAAAGAGAAAAAATATCCTAATAAATCCATGACTAAGAGTATCTGTAGGCACATAAAACTGTTAAATCTGCAAAATCCTCTTAAAAAAGCCCCAAACCAGACGTATTAATGGCGTGATGTAGTGTCCTTGTTGTTCCTGTAACCTTGTGATTGCAATGACATTGCCGGAGCACAAGCAAAGGCAGCTCTAAACTTCTCAATGTTGAATAAATTTTACATTCTGTGTTGCCGTGGGGATTTCCCAGTCTGAAATCTGCAGGATACAGGTGACCCAGTTTTGAGCACAGGGTGGCTGAGCCTGCTGTGTTCTGCTGGCAGCACACAAACCTGGCTGCTCAGAGCTGGGCACAGCAGCTCCCTTCTGCAGGGCAGGGAGTGCCCACAATGATAGATCACTCCAGGAAAACATGAGTCCCTCTGAGCCAGGCAGCCCACATCTGTGATCCCAGAAGGAGCTCTGGTCCTCCGTGTCCTCAGTGAGGAGTAGTGGAGGTTACTGAAGCTGGAGTCTAGAGCACATCCTTGGGAAAATACTCATTGAAGGACAACTGAGGCGAGAGAAAGGACAGCTGGGATTAATCAGGAACTACTTCTTGAAGGACAATCAGGCTAGAATGGGAGCTGTTCCCCACATAGCTACAGTGGGAATGGGGACTTTTAACTAAAAACTCACTGAGATGTGTTCTTTAGACTTCGAGAGCACCAGCCAGTCTGAAACATGGGAAATCGATTGCTTTTTCCTATTTTAACTACACCTCCTCTTCAGCAGTCAGTACTTCTACCTTGGAAGAGCACCAGGACCTCTATGCCAACTTTCAATGTGGTATATATTAAACCAGTGGAGATAGGCATCTCCAGGAAATTGATTTTATAATGAAAGTAGTGCAGCGCTAACTGTAGTGGAACTCCAGAATGGCATTCAAACTGATAATAAATAACTCAATTTTCAGCCCAGTGGTGATAGAACATTTAACACTGATAATTCCAGTAGCCAGCAGACTATGTTGTATCTTTGTTTTGCCTTGCCTTGCCAGGGGAGGGAGTGGAAATCAGAGAATACTCAGAATCCAATTACTGGCAAAAGGGGCAGTACAGAACAGTACCAATGTGGGATCCAGGAGGAAAACAAAAGAGGTAAAAGCTCCTCAAACAGCAACCACTACAGCAGTTCTCTGCAGAAAAGACAGTGTGCTCTAACAGAGGTGTTGCAGAACCACTTACCAACCTCACTTTCCACAAAAGGGAAGTTGGAAGAATACTTTGTGGTTCTTGGGACAGTGTGCTTAAAGTTCCTGTAAACGTATTTTTCCAAAATGTGTTGTTGAGCTTTGTCCATCTATGCTAACTGGTAATTTGACAAATGAATTTTAAGATTCCAGTGAAGGTTTTGGTGCCACAATGTGCTACTCATGGCTAGCTGATGTAAGCTCTCTTAAAAGGTTAATGGATGAGGTTCACAAGGCTAAATGAAAGCTCTGTTTTCTCATCACAGATTTAGGTATTTAACTAGAATCATTAAAAACATGACATTCTAGAAATCACAATAGTGTAGACTTCACAAGTATCTATGTTTCTGTAATAGTCCAAAACTTGTAGGTCAAATTAGATTTTGTAAGAGACTGGTATTGTCCTTTTTATTTTGACTCAGTTACCGTTTATGACATAAAAAGCAAAAAGACAAAAAATAGTAAAATGCTTCATTCAGCCTGTAAATATTGTAAATTGCTTTTATGAATTGATTTTCTTTTAATTTTACCTTTCATCATTAAATCATAAACAAGTTGATGTATTGATGATGCACATTTCTGTACATATATGTGGAATGGAACACTTCACATTAAGGTCAGGGGATTTACTAATATTTATTCCTTTAGAAAGATGTTAGCTAGTAAAAGTCAATAAATTATAACAATGTTCCAATACGCATTTAATGTTTCTACTATGTTTTTAGCAAACTGAATTTAAACAGAATATCAGTAGGTCTTTGGACAGCTAAAGATTCCACTTTGTCATTATTGATGTCTGTCAAATGGCCCTAACATTCAAAAAGAATATTTTTATAAAATATCTTTCAATGAAAAGAAACAAAAGCATTGCCTCAATGTCCATTTTTTTTTCTGCTTATTTTTACAATTTAAGAGTGTCATTGCTTTATGTTAGTATATATAAGAGAATTTTTATGCAGTCCTCCACTTTCAAATTCCCACGTAATGATGATGCAATATTCACATTTCATGTACTACAGAAGGATACTTTTCCTGATTTCATATACTGCAGACATGTACCTAAATACATATTAAAAATATGCCTGTCACTGTGAACTGCTAGAGACTTTTTCTGGTTTTGGATCATATTTGAATTAGCACATTATAGATCTGTTATTAAAAATGAAAACCTTTTGGTTTATTTCCTCCAAACAAGACTTGATTTAAGGTCAACATCACAAGATAATGCAACCTTTAGAGTTCCCCACTGCAATGCAGAGTTTTGCTAAGATCAGACAGGCTGTGCCCTTGGCCATTCGGGAATCCCCAACTGGTAATTTGGCTTACAAGCCATTCTATTCATGCCTCTAATCAATGGCCTCTTTTTTCCCAGGCTAATGACAACCTTATGAAGCAGTATTTCTCTCATGTCTCTCAGAAAAAAAAACAATTAGCCATAGCTACAAAAGCCATTGACACAAATAGATCCTCAAATTGGTTTTGTGATCTAAAACTGTGGATCCAAAAGGTGTCATAAACGACTTTATTGTTAAACCCCTCTAAAGCTAGATTTACTAGGAGACCAGGAGACAGGCTAGTAAAAGCAGTTAGAATGTTTAGAGCAGGGCTTGATCCTGAGAGATGCAGACCAGCTGCAGCATCTGTTGACTCTGCTGAAAATTCTGCAGGTCTGTCCTTCTCTCAGTTCTGCACGTCATGTGTCTGTATTCCTAGTCAGCATCAGGCAGAGTGGGCACAAAGGGCACTTTCAATAGACCTGCCTCATAAAAGCATCCATCTAATACTTAACAGAGCTGTGCATCTTTCCTTAGCAAATCTGTTTTGTCAGCCTCTCCTGGATCTTGTGTTTGAAGCATTTACTTTTAGTGAGACTGTATAAAGCCTTTTGGGAAACAACCCAAAAGTTTCTGCTGGGCACAAAATGAGTCCTTTTTAGATTTTGAGCCAATACTCTATTAGTGTTTCATTAAGAAAAACAAGTACATCTAGTACTCACCTAATACTTTATATATTTTTCCATCCATGTTGTATAAATGTATGTGTTTATGTAGACATGCATTTCTCTTATAACACTACGAAACTTTGTAAATAATGAACTTTCACAGATTTCGCACTAATCAAATTACTTCTTGCTAATAGGTATCCATGGAGGCTGCTCCCCAGGTTTTCTAATTTTGCTCATTATGTTCTCTAATTTTTCCAGAGAGACAACTCAAGCAGCTATTTGATATACAACGAATGTACCCAGCTGGCTTTCACTTGAGCAGTTGCTTTGATACAGCATCACATGATGATACTCATTACTTCAGATAAATTATTCAGAAACTCCCAGATGCAGTGTCCTGCAGTTTACCAAGCTATAGGAGAGTTTCACTAAGCCGTGATGCTGGTGTATCACAAATGAATATGAATTTCTGAGTATTATATACTCCTAATAAGCCAAAATAAACCAGGTACTGGATGGCCAAGTTGCAATTAAACGTTAGCATTATTTCTCAAACAGTTCCCTTCCTGCAAAGTTCTCTTTGCTTTTTCCTTTTCTTGGTGCTGTTTAAGGTTACTTAGGAGATATAACACAGTAGCAAAATCTTCTAAAGCTACAAGTTTTATTTCCTAAAATTCTTAAAATGATTATTCTTGACAGTTTAACCTTTTTGATGTTACTACAGTATTCATGCTTTGCATTTCAAAATTTGGATGAAATTAGTTTAAATTTAGTCCCAAATTTTTATTCTTTCATTCACATTCTTCAAAGCTCTTAGATGGATAGATAATACCTGGGAAAATTATTTTTAAAACTAAAAATTGTGTGTACATATATATATTACAAAATTTCCCCTTTACCTGCAGTTTTTAATCAAACGCAGTCCTGACTCCAGGCTCTATCTGAGCATAACTGTATTTCCTTTAAGAACAAAACACCTAGTAGATTCTAGAAAACATTCTCAAAGCAATGAAGTGAAGCCAGAAGCCTATTCCCTAGCAAATCTGGCTGTGGTCCACCTCTTACAGAGCTCCTCAGTAGCACAGCATCAACAGGAGTTGCACAGGAATAAAGGAGAAGTGTAAAAGGCTCGATGTGTCTTGTGAAAGAAAAGGAAGGTAAATAGCTGCTTTGTTGCTGCTTTGTCAGACCAGTTTTGCTAGAGATCCCACACAAAAAAAATTTCTCTGTCAATCCCCCAACCTAGCTGCCTCAAGACCTATAAAGGGGAAGGCTTTTCCTGCAGCATGCCAAGACTGAAGTGAGAAGCATCTCATGTACTTCAAAGACCTCCATGTCACTCTCCCCCAGGGTCAATCCCCGCTGATTCCCTTCAGACCCACCTGGGTAGACAGGGCTGCCAGAAGGGAAATCCATCTGATTTAGCATACAAGTTAAGGGTGGGGTGAAACACTCTTTGAGGGTGTCTACAAATACAAAGAGTCCATGATGTCCAGCTCTGGATTTCAATATTCCGCTTTTCCATTGCTGAGTTGGGCCAGCTGCTTTCATTTCTGTGGAGTAATTCAGTTCAGCTAATTAAACGGAGCTGCTGTTACCATTGTTACCATGCATTCCTAACGCCTTCGTTTCAGAAACAAGATGATTGTATTAACTGTCTTTCTGGCTCTTTTAGCACAGTTTTAGTCCATTTTACTGGTGGATAAAATTATGCAAATAATCATCTTAAGGGATCAAGCAAAAAGAAGGTAAATAAAAATTGCCACACACTGCTTCCCAAGATCTTTTGATTCTGAAGTCAATTTCCTGATTCTGAGATATTGATGAAAGACTCGGAAAGCTTATTTCAGATAATCAAATTAAAACTGCTTGTGAGAACCTGAAGAACAATCTCATAATACTGAGTGTTAAAATGGACAATTAATTGTAATCTCCATAAATGCAAAGAAATGCAGAAAGTGAAAAAATAATGCTGTGCATAGACACGTAAGTAATGATGGGCTCTAAAGTAGGTATTACCACTCAGAGAAAATATCTTCAAGACGCCAGCTTTAGCCCATGGGTAGTCAAAAAACAAACAGAATGTCAGCAATGTCAGGAAAGGAACAGAAGCTAAAACAGGAAACCATTATGCCATCAATAGTGCAATTACACCCTAAGTACTGTGCATAGTTCTGGACATTCAACCCAAAAAGCAGGTAGCAGAACCTGCAGAGGTGCAGGGAGGACAGATAATGTTGTCAGGGATTTGGAAGACCTCTTTTGCCAATGTGAGATTTTGTGGGCTAGGATTCTCCTGCTGGAGAAATATCACATAAAGGGATATGATAATGGTATATGAAACCTTTCTCAGAGGGTGGAAAAGTTTAAATGGCTCTAAAAAGGAATTAGACACCTTTATAAAGGACAGTTAGAGAACAGTGATCCTGAGACCACCATCAGCTCAGAGATTCTGTAACATACTGACAGATAAAAGGTAGGAAGGTGCAAGAGGGAGAAGATTATGTCTGCTTTGTTTCTTGTAGCCTTTTCTCAACCATTTGCTCCATGCAGTACTTAGAGACAGGATACACGTTAGACAGAAAGCTATTCTGAGCCAGTAAAACAGATTTTGTACTCTTACTGTATTGTCTTCACTATGTGTAAAGTAGGAATTTATCTTTATCCAGCATTAGATTCAACTTTCCTTCAGCTACAGAATCACAATAAAGGACTCCAGAATTCTGTTTCTAATTCTAATTCTAACATGCTAATATAAAAAAATAGCCCTAATTCACTTAATAATGTATTATTTTTTAAAACAACTTAAATAGTTGCTAAAATAGAAAGAAAACTATGTTTAATTTATCCAGGAATAAAAACTGCTCTCAAACAATGGGTATATCTAGTTTTTCTTGTCAAATATCACACATAAATTTAGACCAAAAAGACTTCTACAGCTCGTAATCCAGATTTTTAATAAAACTTTCTGTAGGATTATACTTCCCCAGTTCTGACCACAGTTCATGAAAAATACCAACACTGAATATGCTTGAAAGAACTGCAATGTATAGGGCTGCTTTTGGACAACCCTAGTGCATTATTCTGGTGCTGAAGGATCGATGGAGTTGACTTCCCTGATCTTCCAAGAAAAAAAATTATATTGAAACACTTTACAGAGAAAAAATACAACTTAAAACTATGTTAAAGCCCAATACAAAACCAGCATTCTGTTAAATTCAAGCTGTGGTAGCCACACATGATTTTAATTTTAACAATAGCAAGGTATTTCTCATCTCTCATCAGGGACTCTCATCACAGCATGACAAAAATCCCCATTGTATGAGCTAAGCAGCCTAGGAACACCTGATCACAGTTATCCTTTTAGTTTAACTCCTTTGATGAGCAATTCCCAAAGGCAATGTTTAAAGTTAGTGGAGAAAATATATCTCTGGCATTAAACTCAAAGACTTACTTGGAAATACATTACACAGAAGGAGAAATTTCAAGCAGAAATCCAAAATTTTTTCAACCAGTTTAAAGCTTATCTTGCTTTGCTTCATGTTGCAAAATCCGTGCCTATGAATATATGCAAAGCTGAACTAGAATTTGGCTACAAATAACGTTTAAAAAATAAAAGCTGGGGCTCCATTCTCAGAAGGATCAAATCCATGGTGACATTATTTCAGCCTCAAATTCAAGTCTGTACGAGATCCCAGCTGATGGGCACTCAGTCATGTGAAAGGCAATGTACAACAGCAAAAGCTGAAGGGCAATATTCCCAGTTCTAATATCTCCTCTCAGCTGCACATGATACTAATGAATATCAATATTCCCCTTATCTTATATAGCTCCCTACAGCAACATCAGTGGGAGATCTGCACACATAAGGAGGGCAGGATAGCAAAACACAGAACCTGCAGCTCAGAAGTTATGCAGATTAAAACGGTAGAAACAGCTAGATTAGGTCAATAGGACGGGATGAGCAGGGCCTCACTATTGCCCAAAGTATAAGCATTAAATTAACCACACTAACAGTGAATGCTCTCTGAATTTTGTGCAAATTCACTACCTCTGTATAACACTGTACATGCAACATGAACATAAAGCACAATTAACCTTCCTGGGAACACAGGTTTTGTTTTACAAAGAAGGACATTATATAAATATCAGCTCCACCTTTCCACCAGACAAACACTTAAAAGGTTTTCTTATTGATTTTTCAAAGCCTTGTGTATTTGTAACAATGCCTAACTTCGTTACTGTGGCAATAATGGGGCACATTTACTATCCTAGAAAAGGAATAAGAATCTGCCATTATGTCTCTTTCTTGGACTAAGAACTATGCAAAAAAAATACCCTGACACACTAAATATTCTAGCTGGGCTCTCTATCAATCTGGTCATTACTAAAAATTATTCCAAGGCGAGAAAATTTATTACATTTTTTGAACCTCAAGAACAAATGAAGGAAACATGAGCAGATCAGTAAGTCAGAGATGATGGTTGGCAGAGAAATGTGTGGGGGGTGAGGGTGGTGTTAATTTTAGTTTTGTGAGTGCCCCAGTAATTATGGGAACAAAGCCAGCACTCATGCAATTTGCCCATCAGTCATTAATTGTCAGTGACCGCTGCCACAGTCATTCAAAAACAATTAGAAGTGAGAGATGGAAAGTGTATCACAAAGGCATAAACAATCCAGAATAACCACTGCTGGTACACACATTTTAAATGGGGATTTCACTGCCACAAAAATGCACATTGTTCTCTCTGGAAAGATTATTCATGAGGACATAATTACAATATTTGGTGTTGCATAAACAAAATCTCAAAAACCACACTCCTCATCTGAATAGGGAACCCTTCAAGTCAATCAATGATGGAAGCTTACATGGAAAAAAAGGCAAATCCTCCTTCTTATAGATGTATTATCTTTCTGCCTAATCCAGCGCTCTTCAGTGGATTTTAACAGAACCCATTCAGTGGGTTTTGAAGAAGTTCCCTATCACCTTTCACCAACTGAGAGTTTGTTTTGGCTTCTTTAAACACAAAATAAATCTGTAGGGCTCTTTCAAAATTAATCTAAAAAAATTAGCAACAACAGGATTTTCTGCCTTCTTCTCTTGTAGTACTGTCATTTATAATCTTACTGATGCTTAAGTAAGAGATTAAAGTTTGTTTATTAATGTTCTTTATCCATAACAATTTATTCTAATTCTGCTTTTGCCTACCTAGTCATAGCTCAGGTAGAAAAAATTCTTCAGTTCTTTCCTAAGGCAAATGTTCCTTAACCTCAGAACTGTATTTCTTACAGGATTAATATTAGAGGGGAAAGATTATTTGCATTTACTCCTTGCTAGACCAAATTCTACTGTGTAAACCATGTGTTAGATCCAGTTATTGAAACAATACAGAATTTAAGCTGGGCATAATGGAATTTTAATGGAATACCATTTACTGAAATAGATCTAAGATGATATTTTTCTACCCAGCATTACCTGTTCAGTTTATTTATAGAAATTTACATGTTAATAAATATCTTCTAGCTACAATCAGCAAACAAAAATTGTTGTGCAAATTCCAGCAATCAGTATAGCAAGCAGCAAGTACGCAATACTGTTCTACTTGCCATGATCTTTTCCCTAGACCAACCAACAGAAGTCCAAAACTACAATTTAACTTTTCAAAAATTCAGAAGTCCAAAACTACAATTTAACTTTTCAAAAATTAACACCGACGTTTAATGAATAATCTAAACTAGTCAGGAGATGTTAAATATGACAGTATGAGACCAGACATCGTAGGGAAGATGAGAACAAAAAGATGGTGAGACAAAACTAAAGGTAATAAAATCCTTCAAGAATCTGAAAAAAAGATACAGGAAGGGGACAAACCACAGAAAGTTCAACCAATTTTGAAAATCCCCTCTGTTGTGAACAGGTATTACATAGGTCTTTAATTGTTCAGAAGACAGACACTCTAAGGTCTTTCCATACCATTTTTCACTACTCATCAGAGCAACATTTTATGATCTTGTATATTAATGCAGAACTTGCAAATACAGGTGTGTTCTTCAGTTATGAAGAGACAAAGGAAGTCAAATAGTGGTGGGGACAGAACGCTCAAGCAGAAATACCATGGCACAGAAAGTGACCACAGAGAACTGAAGGGTAGAAAATACGAAAATATCTGTGTCTTTGAACAAAGTGGACAACCAGAAAAAAATGGCAAGTTTAATGAATATTAATGCAGCTACAATTGGCAACAGCCTAATGGTCCCCACTAAACCCACTGAATAAACAATGTTGAGACTGAAAAGTCTACAAAAACATCTGTCCCTCAAACCATCAATGATGGCATTCCTTTCCCACTTCCACAGCTGAAAGAAACTGAATGATTCCTCTAGTCTCGTGGAGGAAAGTAGAGGATCAATTCAACACAGAAACCCTTAAAATATGAATGTCTGAGTATACGAAATATAACAGCCCCAAAACAGCAAAGGCTGACTTTGTCCACCCTTTGTCCAAGGGTGAAAATTTCTAAAAAAATTACATAAGTTGAAGATAAATTGATGGGCAAACAAAGGCCACAGTATGAAAAGCATGGGGTCCATCCTGCGAGAGCAGTGGCAGACACTTTCAGATTCAGTAGTTGCACATGACCACAATGAATGCTGTAGTATTTAACTGTTTTACTATGAAAGTGATATATACTTATTGCAGACGCTTTTTTGAACAGAAGGAACAGAAATTTCAGATGTGGATCAAATGTTTCTATTTCTGTCACTGGAAAACTGGAATGACTGAAATTTTATTAAAGGAGTGAAAATTGTGAGAATTGTGTTCCTCTGTGAGGAAAAATCTTGCTCCCTCAAGTAAATATTCTATTATAGAGAAGGTAAACTATAATTCTCTAAGCAAAGATTTTTCTTGTGAAAAGGAAAACTCACAGACTACTGAAGAGAGAACAGATAAGAAAAATCCAGCTGGAATTGAAAGGGGGGAAAAGTATTTTAAAAACATAAATCCAACTCTCTAACCTTTGCTCCCTCCTTCCAAAACAACAAAACTTTTGGACAGAGTAACTCATGTCTTTCATGGTAGTGTCAGAGCTGAAAGATGAAATAAAAATTTCTATAATCAAAACATTCCTCAAATTTTTCAGTCTATTTGAGCAAAAGGGCACTGAAACAAAGTCCAATGTCCAGTACATTTAAGTCTGCAGACAAAAGAAGCTGTAGCTTCTCAGTTACCTCCAGAGTGAAGCAGAGCAATCTTATCACTGCAGTGTCAGTACAGGAAAGGTGTAGATTATCAGTAGTGAGGTATTATCTAGACTAGATAATTTCTCAGACAAAATTGCTAGTTTGGGCTATTGTAAACAGCTTTGATAGTAAGATATGACTTTTTTTCCCTCATATGACTCTTTTCCCTTCCTTCATGCACCAGAAGGAAGAGGATCCAACATAAGAGCTGGGTGCTTCATCTCTGTACAGGGAAGACCACTGGGCAGCCTCCCAGTCTCAGGAGTCACCAGAATCTGGCCTGCAGGGCTACACAAATATGCACATGTTGATATGTAAGTAAGGCTCATTTGTGTTTATAGCAAGTGACTACATTCATCTGGAATCATTCTGCATTTCTATGGCCTTTTAATTTTTACAGTTGCATAGACAAAAAGATCCAATGCTTCACCAGAATGTGTAATCAGAAATTATTATTTTGATGAAACATTAGACTGTATTCGTAGAATGTAATTACATACAAAGGTTTGATGTTTAATGGAAACAAATTCTAACATTTCTTGTCAGGATTCCAAAATCCTGCCTGTTTGCTTTATCAGTCCTTTTACCAGGTCTCAGGATTTCCTCATATGCAGAGATACTTTTCCCTCTTCATGTTTCTATGCTGAAACAATTCTAATGTTTAAAGACATTACAAATCCAAATATCTTTTTATATAGCCAGCAACACATTCTCCTCATCTCTGCTTTTTATACTTTCCACCTTTTATAGCCACTTATTCTATTCCAAAGCCTTCTACTACAAATTCTCAAAATGTAGTTCCTCCCTTCCCAACAGTTCTGCAATATCTACCATCCACACACTAAGTGCCTGTGCCTTCCTCCCACTCAGGCAGATACTGAGTTCTCAAAAAGCTTGAAACGTTACCACTTTTTTTTTTCTGTCCCACAAACAGTGATTATCTGCCACTGGGTCTTCGAGGGTATTAGTCATGAAAGACAGAGGCTTTTTAAAATGCTGCATTATCTGTCAAATCTTAAATACAGGATATCTGTGCTCAGACAGGATTTCCCAGTTCTATTTAACAGGGACTCCAACACTCACTTTGAGGATTTTAGGCTGGAATCAAAGACAAGGTGTCACAAAAGGAAAATAACTGAGACCTTTTCTAAAGCATGTTGGAAAAATAAAAGAAATGGAAATCATAAATATAAGGAATTCACTTAATATTAAGACAAAACTTCAGGTAACTGCATTTGTGAAGCTCAACTGCTAATGGAACAGAAAGGTTTAGATGCATCTTCTCTTTAATTGTAATGCATTGTAAGCAAAGAGCAATCAAGGAATGACATACTCTACTTTTAAATCTCTCTGAAAAATAACAAGTGTTACTAGAGATTTTAGCACGTATTCGTATTTCTTATTTGGCAGTAATGGACTTCAAAATGATTGCCAGGAAATAGCCAACCACACTTTGCAACAAGTCAAAATTTCCATCAAAGAACACCAAATTGGTTTTTGGCTTCTAAATTGATTAAATTACTGACCTTCTAGATGAAATTTAAAATGAGATGATTATGAAGAATAATTTTTAAAAATGAGAAGATTGACATTCCTTTTTCGTTAATGAATTTGGTTAAAAACAAGAGCTTTCATAGAAAATCAGAGGTAGGAGAAATAATAAAACTGAAGGTAGCTGGACATATTGTAAGGAATATGATCCCACAAGCCCCTCATTGTTAAATCCATCACGCTTCATTGCCATTTAGAAGTCAGGGACTGAAGGATTAAAGCTATAAAGAGAATAGGATTAAAAATCATGTATGCTGATTTCTACCTATGATTAAACAATATTTCAGAAGGAATTTCAGCCTTTTGTTCTTTACTGGCATCAAGGCCTTGATCTTTGCAAAATGTGGTGGTGTGAATTCTTTTCTGTGTGAAAAGACAGGACCACTCCATTCAATGGCCCTTGTAGGAATATTTCAGGCCACCTCTATTCTGATACCACACGTTGTTTGCATTTTAGTGGCAAAAACCAACCTCGTGCTGTCAATGAGAATTTTGCTACTTGCTTCAGTGGTGAGTGGAATCCAATTTATAGCTCATTAAAGATGTGAATTGTTAAAACTCTGGCCCTGTTTCTCCTGATGAGTTCACAAAATCTCTCTCCCTCCCTTTCTAAATTTCATTACACATTCCAGCTGAAAACTGTTTAAGCTTAGCCATTTAACTTGGCAGCAAAATGAGAAAGAGATGCTCTCAGAAACTGGATATGAGTAGCTTCAGCAGCTCCAGCAGCAACTCAAGCTACCATAGCCATTCTGTAGTGGTCATATGGCCTTGGACCACCTTTCACTTGCAGTGTAGTTTAAACTGTACTATCATTTTAGTTCCAGATTGCTGGTTCTGTTTTGGGGTATGTCACTGGTGAATGTGTTTATTTTATTCTGAAATTAAATTATAATTTGAAAAGTCTTACAAAATAGCAGTAAACCTTTATTGCTGTTAGAAAATGCATTATTCACTGTACCTTACACCACTGATGAACATGCTGTGTTCCTTACAGGGGGCATTTGTTATACATGTTATAATACTTTACACGTTAAGGGCCATTAGCAAAAATAATATTTCATACCTCCATGAACTTTTTCAGCTGTGAATCTCAGTGCACTTTACAAGCAAATAAGCTTCACAGCCACATGAAAGGTGTGTTTACATGACCCTCTTCTTAAAACTCAGAAATTTGAAGTGATTTGTTTTCATATCATCATGAAGTAATTAGAATGAAAGTCTGTGGTTTTCCTCATGAAGAACCACGGGTCAAGTTAGTAGCTTCCTCAACCTGCATTTAGAAACCTTTAAAATCCTCGAGTTGCTGGAATAGTTACTATGGGTTGCCATTACCTCCAAAGACAGGCATCCTTGCAGGCTGTGTGCTGTGACAGCAGGCAGCTGTGGGATGCCTCTGGGTCCCGGGCATCTCCCCATTTAAATGCACAATCCGGGTGAGCAGTGGGAGCAGTGAGTGCAAGGCAGCCAAGTGCTCGCTGAATAATCAAGGAAAATAGAATTTTTTTTCCCTACTTTTACTCCTTCTTGTCCTTGCAATTACCAACTCTATTTAAGATTAGTGTTAGTGCTCTACAGGGATTTGTATGGCTGAGACTGTGAGAAACTGTAATGGTTCTGAAGGCAGAGTAATACTTAGTAGTCCATTACAGCTTAAAGGACTTATCTCTTACACTGGTAAGTGTGCTCCAAGGAAGCCTCACTGTGTGCAAGAGCTCCCCCAGGAAGACACCAGAATGCTGCCCAGGGCACAGACAGCCAAGGCATGTACATGGGGACAGCTATTTTGTCTTAAAACTTAGCCAAGGATGAAGAATTACTCTTATAAGCTGTGTCACTGAACCAGGTTGTCCAGAGAACCATCTTCTGAACTCCCAGGAAGAAACTCTAATGAGGTGACCCCTTTCTTATTTTTATTATCATTATTGTGATTTTGGCATGGAAGGGTGTTTTGGTCAATGAATGCCCAGATGGTTGCCAGCATGAAATGCCCTTCCAAAGGTCATAACAGTTCAAGATATTTTGTTGTGGTTTAATTAACCCAAAATTGAAAATGCAAACTACGAAAACCATGTTCAATATGTCATAAAATGACATAAAAAAAATTCATTGTGATCAATATTATTACAAGTAATGCCAGCTCCATTACAAAACTCATTAAATAATACTTAAAATGGGGTTAACAATCTGCAAAGGGGATTTCTAAGTAAAAACTCTGTGATTTAAAGGTGCAGTATTCTTATCATCTGGAAACACCTGGATTTAAGTCAAAACTGGAAATGAATGTGGTAGTCTGTCAATCTGTTTCCTAATTCGCAGTCATTTGTTCCTATCACAAAGCCACCAGGCAGGAGTGCGTGATGGGCAGTCCCTGCTCAGAAGTGACTCAGGCCTGGAACAGGAAAGGGTTTGATGTCTGAATTGAAAAGCGCTTGCAGAGCAGTATCAAAAGTTTGCAGCAAAATTACTCATCTGTGCCTGGCACTCTCAGCTGAACTCCATAAGCATTGCTTTCTTGCCCTTGGGAAGAAAACAAAACAACAGTTCTTGGCACAGGAACTAAAACCATCCCAGAGGAGATGGTTTAAAATGTCGAGGGACAGTGTCATACTCTATGCTCCTCTCTGGAGCTGCTCTCTATTATATCTCTGGATTGTTTAATCTGACATTATATTCTGCATCCCACCTGGCAGAGGATCTTACTCAACATGTTTTTCTCACTTACAGGATAGTATTTGTTCCAGCCTGCAATGCAGAAACTTCTGCTTTAAAATAAAACAAAGAACATTTTTTCTCCCACATTTTTTTGACAAACATATATGAGGACTGGTCCTCAAGAGAGGATGCAGAGGAGGCCAAATTAGATTTGCTAAGCTCTGGAACAGATCAAAATTTGAGATGCAAGCTTCTGATTAACCTTTCCTCTTTTCTGTCTTCAGCCATGTCCCTCTTGCAGCCTTTTTGGCTTGTCATTTTGTACTCGATTTCCTACCCACAAATAGACTCCCAACACAGGGATCTGGATTTCTTTTCAGGCACTGGGTGTCCAAACATCAGATGTTGCAGCAAGTATCTGGTTAGGTGCCCACATCAGTTATGACAGGGAATTCTTTGCTTGCCCCTCCACAGAGGGAGCACTCCCTCGGCCACCTCCTGTCCACTGTGGCTGTGCACGATGCTTCCCCTCCCACCTGAAATCACTTAATATGTCTGTACTGGAACACAACAATTCTGTATTTGTCATGGAAAATATTTGACTAAAGTTTAGACTCCAGCCTCCAAATGGCTTTAATTGTTAAATCCACTGGAAGTATTTCTGAAATTCATGTGACATGGACAGGTGGATAGACAGCAAGGTTTTTTTCAGTGTGGTTAGAAGCTGCTCTGATGCCAAAAGGAATAATGAAAGATAACACAGACCAAGTAAATTTTTATGAATTGCATGGCTTCCATGGGCTGAAAACTGTATTAGAGACAGACACTTATGTGGTTCTTATTTATTCCTGGCTTAGTCATGTTTTAAATTAACACTAAGCTAAAATTCTCCAAGACAGATTTCTTGAAAAAATGCACATGTGAACTGATAACGAAATAAGCAAAGGCCTCTTCTTATATAGTCATGTCTCACTCTATATAAAAGCATAATTTCATATGGTGACCTATTTAATAACCAACAACATTCCAGCATTTGAAGAAAAGAATTAAGCTGTGTGGGTACGAAGTCTAAAAAAGAGACTCTCCTCAACATATTTCCAACAGCAAATACAATTCCCTGGATACAAGGTTTAAAATAGTAATGCTGGTAAACCCTTGACTGTATTAGAACAAATGGTGCTGTTTAACACACAATGTAACTAGCACATAGCATTAGATATCAATCATGACTTGTATGATTTTTATTCTTGTTTTCATCAGGAATAAAAAACTACTTTTCTGAAAATAATATCACTTTCTACTTTGGTTTCATGGGGAAATGAACTTAATAGGTTTGTACCGTTTCCCCTGTAAAAGTCTGAGTCTATTGTTAGTTTTCATCTAAATTTAGCTGAGACTCAGGTATCTCAAAGACAAATATACTGCCCCTCCAAGAGATGCTCAGCACGTACTTTCTAGTCTGCACAGTCCAATCTGGTTTGCAGAGACAGAAAAGAAGACAAGGTTTTTACAAGCCACCGAGAGAAAAAAAAAATGTTGGAAGCAATGAGCAGAATACCACGTTGAGAAACACAGTGCTCAGGATCACACAGCACTACACAAAACCCAAAAGCTTCTCTCCCAGTTCATATTGGGATGCTTTCTGCAACAGAGACAGGGGATTGGTCTGGAGTTGTAAGATGTCTTGCTAGCACTTTTTCCAGTCAACACTGTAGAGCACTTCCTCCTCATTCCACCTCCTCCTCTTCCTACAGCAGTGGTCTGCCCAAGTTTCACACGTAACTCTCTGATATGGATACATCCCAATCTGGCAAAAAGTCCCACAACCCCTTGTATCCTAGACTGCCGTAAGATTTGTTTTCAAACCCAAGGCTACTACAATCAAATAAAAAAAACTATTAATAGGAAAGTATTTATCCTCTGCAAGGTGCCGTTAGTGGGCATTGGAAAACACAAATGGTATCCATTTAAGACAAAAGTTCTCTACATGGATTCCAGTGAAAAATGTGGGTAAGGGAATCAAGAAGTAATGCTTTACCCATAAAACCAGCACGCCTATGCTCAAGTGCATCTATAAAACAAAATTATGAAGGGTTGGTACATCTTACTGCAGCATGGCAAGGAATCAGGTAAGCAATGACAAATTCTGAAGAAGAGCTGTGTGGGGCAGTGAGAGCATCACAGGTACTGCCTGTGACTAGAGGAGTGGGGAATAGATAACCCAACAAAACGGGATGGGAGGGTGGGGTTCAGTTCCACATGAAGACACCGAAAGGCAGCAGTCTGTCTGCATACAGGTGTTTACACAGATGGATCAGGTGTCTGTGTCCTCTGAGTGCCAAGGCAGAGCTGACACTCCCAGTCAATGAAGTATAAAGGCAACTCAGCTCACCCTACATAAACATCTATATTTTGCAGTCAAGTTGGTGGGTGTAGAGGAGATGGAAAGACAGATGACGGATGAATGCTAGGTGAAATCGAAGTTTTATTTATAGTTCTAGGCCGACTTGTATTTGAAAACTAGGAGACAGGAGAAAGGAGGCTGACATAAAAGGAGAGAGAGGGTTAAGAGTGAAAGAGACTACTGCTTGGGATGGATTAGTAATGAAATTAGTGAAATTTGTAAAAGAAATAAGTGAAACTTGACATATCGGATCCCAGGAAATTTCAACAGCTGTTTAACACCCAAATTGGATATCGAAGAAATTGTTGATTTTTCTCCAGAATAAAAGTTCCCTAAAACGAATTAAAGAATTTGAAAAAATTAATTGCTACATTTCTTAATGAAAAATGAACCTGTGATATTTCATGTTATTACAGCTGAACTTCCTTTCAGTATTAAACTACATTTCTTACTACCTTATGGGACTTGTCATTCTTTTCCATATTCTCTCCTGAAGAACAGACTCAGTTAGAAGACCACTCACATAATATACCTGTAATCATGCAAAGCCTGTGAATCTGCTATGTTATATGACTTTACAGGAAATTTAGCAACCAGGGAATCTAGCTCACAGATGCAAAAGGGGCAGAACTATAACTTCTCTAGTACTCTACATGTAAAAATTGTTTAACCAATTTTGATGTTAAAAAAAAAAAAAAAAGTACTATTTAAATACAGAAAACCAAAATATTTAATTCATATTTCCAGCAGAGAAAACACTATTATTTCTATTAAGGTCAATATTTTCTGGAGAAAATCAGAAATGTGTAAAAATTGCAGCTGTTATTGTAGAACTGCCAGCTATTTCTACTTACTGCTATTATGAAACTCAGATTGGCACCACAAAAACAGAGAGTAAGAGGCAGTTCTTGCTTCAAAGACCTGCCATCTAAGTAGGTCTGACAGAGGAAAAGTCAAAGTAATTTGCTGAAACTCACACAGAAGTTCCATGAGAAAGAGACAGAAATAAAGATCAGCACTTAAAACCTCCTGACCTACAAAGGGATTTAGAGCAGTAGGTGTCATTAAAGAAAAACAGAGAGTCCACAGCATGCAGATAAAGAAAGCTTGACTTGGTAGAGCTTGTCAATCTCTTGGCAAAAGCATATGAAAATTTTTCAAGAGGAGGGATGTGCTGGAAGGTTGATTCAGATTTTGTGAAAGGAAATGAGCAAGCAGTGGGATTTGCAGATACAGAAGCCAGAGATAATGAAGAAATCATATTTGGCAAAGGAGTGTTGAAGAACAGAAAGTGGGAGAGAGGAAATGCCTGGAGCAGAGGGGGCCCTCAATATCACCAGCCCAGAACATCAGGACTCTGATACTGTGCTCTGCTTGGACATTGGCTGGTGTGGAAACTGCGTGCTGGTGGCAGAATGAAGAAGGAGGATTTGGCGGGATTTGCACTGAAAGGAGAACACAAAAGTTGGGTTATTCACAATGAAAACCTGATAGGAGAATCAGGTAGATGATAAAGACGTCATAATGTATCTCAGAGAACCAATACAAGTTTCAGATGTGACAAAACGAATGTCAATGAAAAGCACAAGTTATGCAGGTAGCGATACAGCATCAAGGTAAGGATCATTTCCTATCTAAACACTGATGTCTTTCTAAAATTTTGTATCTCTGAGTAAAATATGCCAGAATAAATCATAAAGTGTAACAGAAAAGATGTTTGGTATAAAAAAAAATCTACCAAGCCACAGCTGAAATTAATTCTTGAAGTTAGATTAAATTTAAACAAAAATTCCAAATCCCTGTGTGCTATAGCCAAGTCCCTTGTGTTGGACCTTCTTGGCAAGGTACAGTCATTTTAAGGCATATAAGTGATTTTGAAGAACTTTTTCCTCTGCAGGTATTGGATTTAAAAAAAAAAAAGGCAAATGACACTTCTGAAAAACAGAAGAACCTTAGAAAAGAGTGGATGTTGCAAGAACAATCACTGTAAGAATAGAAAATCTCTCCCTAAAGTCTTTTATGCATCACTCCAAGTACTTTGCATTAATGAGCTGAGCAACCTTAAAAGAACAACATGACCCAGCATACTATACTGATTCAGTAATCCAGCAGTCAAATAACTATAAAATAATGCTTTTTCTTTAATGCACTGATTTTCATTTTAAATTGTTTCAGATAGTTTGGTATTTTCTAAAATATTTCAGTGCTGTTCTGATCTCAGTATACAACAGCTAACAGAAAAAGGAAAAAAAAGCAACACATATTTACTCCAAGTAACTCTGTGCAATGTTACTCCACAGATATCGGTGGATTTTTTTACTGCTTTTTCCATTAGTATTTTCTTAGGAGCAGGCTAAGATATAGCTTTATATAAGTAATGTGAGAGATTTAGAAAGCAAAGCTCCTGTGCCCTTGTTTTGTTTCAGTATCAGACCTCTATTGTAATCACTGTAGAATTTAGTCTGGGAGCTCGTGTTGTCTGTGCTAGAATAAGCATCACAAAATCATTCAGACATGTAATTTCTGATGTCAGAAGAGAACGTCAGAATTGCTGCTGAAATAAGGAAGCGATTTTTGGAATATAGCAATCTTTCAAAAGAAAGGCATTTACAAAAAAAACCCAACCCAGAAACATTTTTTACCAAACTACTGACCCTGCAATTCATACAGCCAGCGACTCCTCAGTGACCTCTTAATCAGCTCTGAGTTTCCTTTCTTTTAATAGTATTTACATCAACCAAATGAATATATTTTGGAAAATTTAAAATAAATTAGATGCAGTACATGAAAACTTATTAATACATTTAAAATATTTAAAAATGCTTTGAATTAAAGCACATAGCATGCATGCATTTAATGCTCTGTATTTCACAACAATAAAATAAGTAGCAGCCTTTAGAAATCATAACATCTTAACTGACTAATCGAACTGACATGGAAGTATAGAACAATGAAAAAAAAACCCTTATCAGAAACAGATCGATTACAACACATTCTTTCCTTGACTTTATTAAATGATTTTGATTACTGATAAACTTTACCAGAGAAAAATTAGAAATTATACTCAATGCAAAGACAGTTTGATATGATTTGTATTATTTCAAATCTCTGAATCTGTCAGTATAATAATCTCTCCTGCACAACAGTTACAGCTCCTTTAAGCATCCACAGCAGTATATACGCTTTTAAATTTTAAAGCATTAGCAATGTAGTACCCCCCAAATCCAGCCTTGAACTCCGACAGACACTGGTCTCTTTTCTCCCTCCCACACCCTGTTTTATCAGACACTATTTTGTTTAAATTGGCTACTAAATAGCATAGCACTGTACCTTTAAATACAAATCAAACAATATTCATATTCCCACGGTGCTGCTAGTTTCCCTTATGCATTGAATCGCCTGTAGATTAAAAGCTCAGAATCTGAAAAGGGATTCTGTTCTGCAGACCAAAGTTCTCTGTAGGAGATGAGGGAGAGGGTCAGTCCCGGAGTCACACACACAACAGGCAGAAAACACACTTGTGATCCTCAGCTTTGGATAGCATCAGAAAGGGGAATAAAAAGCAGAAACACATGGCACACTGAGAACTGGTATCACTTATGGCTTCTAACCAAAGCAGCAATTAAACACCTTTCATCATTCCCCCAAATGCCTGATTTTTGTAAGAACTGAAAGAGAGACACACACACAAAGGAAAATCCCCTCTGAGCAGCAAGGAAAACTTAATCACCTACCATTTTCTTTGCACTCTTCTGGAGGTTTAGCCTTTTTCGCAAGTCGTGGATCCAGCCATGATGTTGTCTTTGTGTTATGGCTGAAAAGAAAAGAGATCACTCTGAGCAGACACATACTGAAAGGAATCAAGTTTATTCCTTAAGAAAAAAGGGTTAGTCCAACAAAATTGCAATCGATACACTTAATTTGCTTACTGGTTCTAAGTAGCCCTGAAGGAGGTGTAAGAGTAATTGTGCAAGGCAGCTGTAAATTTGGCAACCTCAGCTCCCTGTCCTCAAAGCAGCTATTTTTATTAAAATCAACTAGAATGTTGCCAAGTTAACCTCATTGAAAATGCAGAACTCATCCAGAGCAAAAGGAATTTATTACAAATACAGTGTTCTCCCGTTGAACGAGTGCAGGCGACAGGATTCTGTACCATTCTCACAGTTTTCAGATAGAATTATTTTCGTCTTA
Source organism: Pachycephala philippinensis (assembly GCA_013397055.1). Classification (NCBI taxonomy): domain Eukaryota; kingdom Metazoa; phylum Chordata; class Aves; order Passeriformes; genus Pachycephala; species Pachycephala philippinensis. The sequence goes on along the minus strand of VWZT01011297.1, from coordinate 787,889 downwards.
AACCTGTCCTTTTCATAAATACAGGTTTGTTATTTCTCACCAGCAGCACTGACAAGGCATAGCAAAAGTGATGCAAATTACAGCATGCTCCTGCAAAGTCTACATTTCCGGACAGGGTGATTAATGATACTTTGTTTAACAAACCTTTATCTCTCCATATATAATCCTTCTATAGAGATAAAATAGATATGCACAAGCTGAATGAATCATGTGGCTCCTTTCTATACTCAGAATAGATCTTTGAGAAATCAGCCATCAAATAGCATTGAACTGGCACAAATTGTTTTCTGGGAGATTATTTTGCCAAATGAATCGATACTCAGCACAGCTAATGAGACTTAAAGCCAGATCCTTTCCATGTATACCTTACCCATAAGGAATTAAATTTGGAGCCAAATATTGTAAATATATCAAGGAAGACTATAAACCAGAAAATGATGTGATCATTACTTCCTGATTTTTTGAGATGCCTTTCCTACAATACCATCATTCAGAGACACTTCTAACCCATGTTTTATTTATCTGATACATCCTAGGAGGAAGCTCATTCCATACACTACTGAATTATTTAGTTTATTATTAATTTGCTGTGTCATTTTAAAGTGTGCTTACGACTTCTCCTATAAACATTGGTATAAGGTGCACAAAAACAGGGGACCTGGCAAAAAAATGGATTAGGATGCAACTGTTTGTGAGTTACTGATACAGTCTATGTGATCCCAACACCACTGGTTCCCCTAGGGAAAAATAAATAAATAGAACCAATTCCTTCTTCCACCTTGTCTTCCATGGCAGATAAATTTTCCTCTGCCTCGATTTCTCTCTTTCTCTCAAAACAGTGACAGTGCCTACTTCTCAGCATAATTGTCACCATGTTAAAGCTTCCTCCACATTTTGGATGGGAACGAAGGTAGATGGGAGTTATGTATGGATAAAATAGCAACTAAATGAAAATTGAGGCATTAAAATTCTTTTTTCTTTAATGCATTATCTAGTCTAGAACACTATTCATGACAGGTGAAGAGGATAAACAAACCCTTCCCTTTGAGAGCTGAGCTATATTTGCAGAGCATGAAGAACGATGAGCCAAAGGTAAGGTGAATTTGAAATGATGCCAGCAGCCTGAGCTTGATTGCAAGTGTAACTAAGACACTTTCTCGGAAGCTCTGGCTGCCTGTGGTCTCCTGTAGGGTGCATTTTTATACTGCAGTCACAGCCCAACCACAGCTTGTGCAGAAATACTTCAGCTAGCTTTAAATTAACCAGGGGAGCTGCTCCAACAGTGTCAGTGCAGTGGGGTAGAGCTCAGCGTGGGCTCATCGCCCCAGCATCCATCCACTGAGCTCCTTGGGTGCATCCAGCAGCACGTGCTGAGCTCCACACCACCAAGGGTACCCCATCAGCAGCGCCGGGGCTCAGAGCGAGCTTGGACACACCTGTGGAAGCTGCAGCTGCATCTCTGGAGTGTGGGCATGTCTGGACAACAGCCACTCTCTCCCAGCTCTTAATTCTGAGTTATTTTAGGGACCCCCACGGACTGCAGGGACTAAATCAGAATCACAGATAGTCTCTTATGGCTTTAAAAGAGCAATATATATGACTACTGCTAGCAATGTTTCCTGTGGTATAGAGCAAATTTTGCATTTTACAAAGGAAATAAAAATAACCACCCGCCTTTTAAAGGTGAAAAAATGGAGTCACAGAGTCATGAAATTACTGTCCACATCCACCAAACAAGCCAGGGACAGCAGCAGTACTAAAAGCCAACTCTGTTGCAAGTCAACTGGCCAATGTCCACCCATCATACCAGGCCAATTCACCAGCCCTGAAAACAACCCTGTAATATTTTTAGAAAGAGTTTTCAAGTATCTGCAAAGACAGGTGCCAAGCTGAAAAAAAGCCCAATTCAGTATCAATATTTAAAAATGTGAATTAGTTGAATTAAAACCTTCAAGGCTTTTGTTGAAACTGAGAACAGCAAGCAGTTATGCTTCCCTTTAGCACAAATGTGGCTTCCACAAACCTAGCAGGACTGAAGTCCCAGTTTCATGCAAGATGGCCATATTAAACAAAACCATAAACAAACCAAAAAATCAACAGCTCTTGCAACAGAAGAGTGATCCTTCAGTCTGCAGCGAAATTTCACAGAATAGAGATGGTATTTCATTTAGATCAGTTCTTACAGCACTCAATCTCCTCTTCTAGGTGTTATCTGTCAAACCTGTTCAGCTACTTAATAAATGCAAAACTCATCCACAAGAACTTTTATCTCTAACAAATAACTTCAGGAGAAAAGTACCTTTTTCAATTAATTCCTCTTTTCCCTACTTGTATCCATGCCTTTTCTCTTGCCGTGCCTCTCCACTTTATAATCAATACTAAACATACAATGCAGTGGGACTAAAGAACTCTTGCAATGGGACTTTACATGCTTATAGTCAAGTGCTCCAGCAGGAAAAAAAATCCTTTTCTGCTCTGAAGACAGGACTTGAAAGAAGGCAGAATCAACCCCCCCTGTCTTCTAACAGCTCTACAGTATCATCAATGTCCTCTTATGCTCTCCATAGTGCTGTTTGCTTGGATCATCTTAGCAACCAGGTACACAACACACAAGCATTCCTTCAAGGAGGACAGACATGACTCCTGTCACACTGCTCTCAGTAAAAGAGGGAAATGAGTAGCCCTGGAGTACAGCACAGTGTTTTTTATGCATGTCTACTTCTGTCCTGCACAGGAGGTTTACTGGGCCGGGTATTCGTCCAGTCTCCCTTGTGTCAGCTATTCCCTCTTCAGCTCTGTTAAGGACTAGAATCTGTAAAAGCTAAAGGAAGACAACATTTATCTCCTAAACTGTTTTTAATATAATTTAAAGAAAGCCTTGATAGGAAAGCTTTAACTATGGGAGAGGAGACAGAAAGGACAGTAAAGTGGCCAAATTAACACCAATAGCAAAAGTAACATTAACACATATCAGCTGCATAGGCTGCGCACAGTGAATGCTTTTTAAGCACGAAAAACCTTGCAGAGGGCATAACCTGCATACCTTACCACTGGTCTAATCATGTGTGTCCATTTGGGAAGTCTTATAGACAGACCAGAAGGAAAAGGGGCTGGGGATTTACAGATTAGTTATGAATGAGCTGCAGATGAATAGCAGCAGCAGTTGTGGAACAAATGCTCAAACAGGAATTAGGAGCTGTTGTCAGCGACAGAATGAGAGTGAAGTGATGCAACAAAAGCATCCTGTGAGAAACACAGCTGTGGCTCCACCAGCATTTTCCACTGACCAATGCTTCATTACTCAGCAATAACTACACCTTATCATTAAAAACATGTCTAGAAAGCCTATCTTTACATAATTTCAATGATTTTGGTTACTAAGTTATGACTCCTGAGATAAGTGCTGGCGAATCAACAATGCATGTCTTAGAATCTCTCTTAAAATTAACAGTAAATTCCTAATTTTTGAAACTTTGAAAGCAGTTAACAAAGGATCCCCTTGGTCTTGCTTCAAGCCTGTGGCACATGGGAAGAGCATAACTTTTAAAAATTCATCCTAATTTGTTACCCGCTATGCACAAAACAGAAGCTGCATGTAGGCCTGAAATGCATTGAAGTTGTTTATTTTTTTAAAGGTCATTCAGTAAAGCAGTGGAGCTTAATATTTTAGCCAAAAGTCAATAAAATAATTATTGCTGAGCTAACTTAAATCCTCTCTTTTTGCCAAGTATTTGCACCTAGCAGAGACTGTTACAATCAGAGTCCTCTGGTATTAGTTGCACACAATTTTGAATATATGTGGGAAAAATGTTCTTCAACTGGTTTAAACAGAGTGAAAGAAAGCACAGAATACTTCCCAGAAACCTTGACTCAACCTCCTGTTTTTCTCCAGATTTTCTTTGTAGCTCTGCTTTTAAGACTTCACAGAGCCTGTTTATTTGTCTCTGTTCCCTGTTAATAGCACTGGAGCTGGGTACCAGGACCAGAGGCTCTTTGGGAATCTCACTGGATTCCACTCAATATCTTTAGGAAGTAAAAAAAACACTAGGAGTGTGCTTTTCTTATCTAACAAAGTGTTATCTTTTTATTATAATTATTTGTTAGACAGTGTATTATTTTACTTAAGATTTGAATATAATGGATTTGTGTTAGCAATCTGTCAGTTTAAAGCTCTTTGACAGATAAAGTTTCTTGTACTAACAAAGCCTTCAGGCAATCTCTTGAAACCTTTTTGAAGGAAACAAAGTCCTTACTGACAGGAATAGCCTTAATGTCTTTTAAAAGCACTGCAAACCTATTCCAAATAGTGAGTATTGCAAGGTATGTAACTTTCATGTTATTGTGAAAAGCATTTGAAAATGGGCATTTACCAGGGTGCTACTTCAGGGTGTTCGGGGGCAGCACAAATGGGTTTGTTTGGGTTTTTATTGTGAACGCATTACACTTAAGCTGGTCCTCGATCTAACAACTTGATAAAAGGGGAAAATTGGAGAAGAAAACCAAAATGTTCTGTAGGCCCCCGGACTTCAACAATGCTAACTCCTCCCTCCTTTTTTCTGTGCTGAAGCGTTGCGTATGTGAAGAGATTTTCAAGTAGCACAATAATGATCTTCAGGTAATTTGTGTGTGGAGTGACATGGATAGGAAAACAGAGCATTAAACCAGCAATTTTGCACTCCATCCATTGTGGGGTGCTACCTAAACTTCTTGCACACATATAGGAACAGATACAAAAAGAAGTTGTCCTCTGGCAGTGGTTTGCATGGCAGCAGCTGTGACCGCCAGTTTGCCTTGCATTTCATTGTGTGCTCAGAGTTCAAGGTCCTTAAAAGACCTGGGTTGGGGAGTTCCTATCCTGCAAATCTTAGATGGCCTTGGGCAGTAGATAAGCACTTATGTACTCAGCTCGGAGACGGTGGCGCAGCCTCTAGGCATTTGCAGCAGCAGCAGAAGCTTATGCAAGATTTTTAGGGGAATATATAAATGCTTTAAGTCTCCTATGGTAATTTCTGCTGTTGAAGTAATTCTCTTGGACTCAGGCAGTTTAATTTCTGACAAAGAATGGGCTTCACCTCATGTGACCAGAAAAATTACATAGTTAATTGTGTAGGATTCGTCTCTCTTCAAGGGAGAGACACCTATACAGAATAATTTATCTTACCTCACTTTCAGCAGAACCACCTAACCATATGCTCTTAAGTGACATAATGCTGGTATGTCACCTCCCAAATGGCCTCTGGCTGTCACTCCAGAAGGTCCTGGTTTTGACAAGTTCTGTGTCCTATCTGTCACGATCATGGAGATGTCTTGGGCTGTTACTGTACCTCTACAGTGGTGCTTTGGCTTAGATCAGGAGGTCACTTTTCAAGTGAATCTCTCTCTCAGTTATCTTCTGTTTCACACTAAGTGTTCTCCAAGCTTGTAAGCTTTTCACTAGAATTTAACCAAAAGATGCACAGCAGGAGCTCACTTACTGCACTGCATTCACAGGCGTGCAGCCCATGGCACCCGAAAAGACCTAGAAGCTGTAGCTGCTGGGTCATCAGCACCAAGAGTTTCACTCTACAGTCTGCTATTGCTAATTTAGATATGGAAATGGTGTAGAACAGAAGGAACACAGACTGGTTTTAACTCAAATCTGGTCTCATGGACCGAGTTCAGGGTCCAGAGGTTGTAGAAAATAAAATGCACTCCCAGAGATCTACTTTCTTTTCAGTTTCCTCTGAAAGGAATCCAATGTGGGTACACTGAAATATGAGCCAAATCACAGTGTGTGAAGACAACCAGAAGATTTCCTTCAAAAGTGTACTCCTGACACAAATTACATACTACAGTGGACAGAGTTTTGGATATCTGGAGACATCTTTACTGGTAGAAGCAGCTGTATTTTGGCAAATTAATTCTGCCCTTATATATGGACAGGATGAATCAGCCTCTGGAGCTAAATCTCTCTCTCTATGGACCACAGAAGGAGTCTTGGCAACTGGTTTATATTAGATACCTAATGCTATATGGCAAGAGAGGTGAGCTGATTCTTCTAGTTCAACAAATACAAAGGAGAAAAGTTATAAAAACACTAAAAATATCAGAGGAAATGTGCTGGAAGATGAATTCTGCAGAGCAGAGCAGCAGAGACCTTTGGGGGAAAGACTAGAAATAAAAAAGTGAGGAAAGACAAGAGGAGTTAAGCTGGCAGTTTGACCTGGATGTCAGCACAGATAAAAACAGCAAGTAAGAGCAAGGGACAGTACACCACTAGTGCAGACTGATAATGTCTTTATAACATCAATAGACAAGAGGAAAAAAAAAAAAAGGAATTCAGCATGCCACAAATTCTTTTCAGTTCTACCATCTTCATGTTCCTAATTAATTTGTCATGAGGCAAGGAAATGGTCTCAGGAGAAAAGATCCCTTGCAGTTTTTTTTCAGCTGCCTGTCCCGCTGTATGTCATGTTGAAGTCCTAAGTGCATTAGAAATCTGATTTGTTATGCTGACCAAAACTGACGGATCCAATCCAACATATAACAAAGAAAATCAATTACAGACATTAATAGTGATATTTGCAAGACCCCCGATGAATCAGAATTGTCTACACAATGAAGTCAGACTGATACAAGATGGCTTGTTTCCCAAAGAAAAATCCCATCAGAAGCGAATATTATAACAGCATGTGGCAAAAAAAATCGTTCATCCTAATTGCTGTTTAATTCAAGTAACAGAAATATCCAGACAACCAAAAAATTTCATTATTATGGACTGATACTCTGATGATGTAACATACTCACAGAAGTTCCAAACTAACTTACAAAAGTACAGGTAGAAGGGTTTATCTTCTAGTACAGAAGATAATAATGGTGTATCCAGGCTTAACTAAAGTATCCTGCTTTCCGATGGTGAACTGAAGGAACAAGTAGGAACAACTAAATATATCATGTTCTTCAGATAAACAAGATGTTGGGATAAATGTTATTCCTGCAGTCAAAAAACTTTCCTGCCTAAAAACTACTACAAAGAAAAACTGATCCCACTGAAGCCAATAGCAATATTCTTGAAGCTGTACTCTTCAGATATTACTTGAAATTGCACCAGCTGTATCAAAAAACTTAATGGCTGTTTTTTTACAGTGAAAAGAAGAGTCCTTGGCAAAGGACTATTTTATAGCTGTTTCTTAGTCTTTTATGGTGCTTTCATAAAAAAAAAAAAAATCTTTAACAACTAGAAAAGATACAGCAACAGGTCCAAAAAGCAATGCTGACTATGCTGTTTGGAGAAGTAGGTGTTGAAGTAGTAAGAGACTGAATGTCTGTGAGATGTACTGGAAAGTGGTTTGTTAAACCTCATGTGGCCACGTTCTCCTAAAAATCATCAGCAAAGTCAAAAAAGATGATCCTTTAAAGATGTTCTACAGCTGTTTGCATCTATTCTAGACTTTTATCCCCTAAGAAAACAACTAATATAGTATAAGCAAAGGAAACCATATATGCTTTTGAACAGTATGGAGCCAAATAGCTTTAGGTTTTATGTCCTACTGTCCCTGCACCCCTTACAGAGTTCTGCTGCCTATATGTGGAGAGAAGGCTGGACAGAAAGAAAAACCCAATTCTGCCTTTTATAAAAAAGTATTAAAACGTGTAGCCAACTGTACAGGACAGTATATAATGCAATAATGTATGGGATGGAGCTGGATAGTTGGGTGAGGGCCACATTTCAGCCTGACTGCACATGATAGCACATGCACCAAGAATCTTGGTCCTTTTTTATTCCCTTCAGCACTGCACTGGAGCAACACAGCAAACACTAATTGCTTGGGATCCAACACAGCCAGCATCTTTGTGCTGACTTTGTGAGCACAACACAAGTTTGGGGCTCTAGTATGTGGTTTGAGAGCTGTTGGCAAGGTGAGGTCTGAAGGCTATGGAGAATCACAGCCTTTCCTTAGCCCTGGGAAAGGGAAAAGCTAAAAAATCAGTGATGATTTTAATTTATTTAAGCATGACAAAATATGCCACGCTTATCAGCCATATTTAAAGACAGAAAGAAGGAGCAAAACTGTAGGGTTTTTTGATGGCATTCCAATTTATATACAGTCTGTTAATTATTGCATGTTCTCATTAGCATATGTTCTCAGTGAAACCAAATGTAAGAGATGGAGTCCTATTTGTGTAGTGTGTGCCTGTATTTGAAAATTCAGATTCATATGTAAGGGAGGCTGGAAACAGCCCAAGAAATGTACTTAAGTAGATCTTCCTGAAAAACAGTGGTAAGTATTATGTTGCAAGAAGAGATACTCTTGTCTGGTCTGCGAATGCTAAAATAGGTAAACATAAGGTCATGCACCTATGTCAAAAAGGGAAAGAAAGGAAGAAACAGATCAAGGCATGCTCTAAAATACAACCATCTTTAGAATCATTCAGTGAAGCTGGTAGACGATATTTTTTTTCATCTTTGTAGTCCTTGAGGCAGAGGAAATTCCTTCTACTGTGCTTTACAAAACGCTAACTGAACCATTAATGATTAACAAATAAATAATCCTGTCTATAGACAATTATCTCTACCCTTATGAAGTCACTTCCTCTCACTGTAAATCTGCCACATTATTCTGATGGCAGTTTTGATAAGTAAGGTCACATACAAATTTTACAGGTTAGTTTGAGGTGAATGAAGGAAAATGCTGTCATGAAATCTAAGACCTTTTGGTATACCTGTGACAACCTGGAACTTGAGATCATGTGCTGCTAGAAGGCTTTAGCGTTTAAAGGCACAATTCACATGATCCTCAAATAAAGCAATAAAAGATGCTGCCTACTGTGTCTTTTTTCCCCACTCATTGTGATGTATACTTTAAAAATGTTTGTTTTTCATCTATTATTTAATAATCTAGTACAATCTTTACTACGGTTCAGGGAGATGTTGTTAGACAAATAGGTTTTTGTTGTCTTTTTATCTTTCCGTTTTTTTGTGAAAGCAAATGGAGTCTCTTCATGCCATTAACCAAAGTGACTTGTAAACAAAGAGGCAATTTAACAGCATCCCCACAGCATTACATTCCTACTTAACCCTGCAAAGACTGTGCAATGTGAAAACTCAAATCATCAGAGAGTTGCTCCTTTGCTAGGATTCTAGTAAATAATCCAGTATTTTTACATACGTGTAATTGCACTTTTTTTGCGAATACATTGTTCAAGAATATAATCCCAAAAGCAAGAAGCCCTTACAACAGCCCTTCTATCCAGTCTGCACCTCTGATTGATTTCTTTGCTTTACATAACATTCATTTAGTGGAAGTGAATGATGAGCATTGTCAGAACTGCAGTGTAAACCAGAGCATTTCCAGGAAAGGAAGTAAGCTGTAACATCAAAGGAATTTGAGGAGTGCAATGGCTGCTCTGTAGAGCATCAGGGCTATTTGCATTCACTGTATTTATTACAAAATATATATTTATTTTCTATTAAATTACCTCCTGCAGTATTTACTACTCTCACAGTTTGATGGGTTAGTGATCTACCCATCATCCCTTCCCCCAACCCCCAAATCTATCACAGGTTTTTGTTACAAGTAAAATAAAAGTGCCATATAATTCAGTCTGCTTTCTTTCAGAGCATTCTCTATGTGCAGAAAAATTAAATTTGGGAGTAAGGTAAGAAGGAAACAAGAGTTTCAACTAGCCCTGAGGTCACCCTAGTTCTTCTCTGCTTGCTTGGGCAAAGTTATTATAATTACTCTTTTTCTAGAATAAGCATATTTTTGCCCTTTTCAGCAAAGACACTTATGTTTTAATAGTTACTGCTATTTTCAGCCTTGTATATGCCAGAAGCTATAGTTGGTCATGCCAGTGTTCATAAAAAAGTCACACGCACAAACTTTATTCTTAACATTTGTTTATACTTCATGTGATAGTCACAACATTTTACATTAAATACAGGACTTAAAGCAGAATTGACACCACCAAATGTTATTTTTACCTACTAAGAATCAGAGTAACAGATAATGCTAAAAATTGAGGCAATTTCATAAAGCAAACATAAATGCTACTTCTACCTCTGTAGTAGAGCTCTACTGATGAAAATGTTGGTTTTTCCACTCTCTGTTTTCTTCTGTGGAACACAATGTTATACCAGCTCAGACATTTGATATGTTTTTATTCTGGTAATATATAATAATCACAGAACCATAGAATGTGCTGAGTTGGAAGGGATCCATCAAGATCAAGTCCAACTCATGCCCCTATGCAGGACATTCCAATCCCACTCTGTGCCCGAGAGCATTGTCCAAACCCTCATAACTTTGTCAGGCTGGTGCTGTGTCCACTTCCCTGGGGAGCCTGTTCCAGTGCTCAGCCACCCTCTGGGTGAAAAACTTTTTCCCGGTATCCAATCTAAACATTCCCTTGACTCAGCTTCAGGCCATTTCCTTGAGTCCTGTCCCTGGCCACAAGAGTGAACAAATCAGTGTCTACCCCTCCTCTTCCCCTTATGAGGAAGCTGCAGACTGCACTGAATTCTCCCTCCAGTCCCCTCTTCCCCAGGTTGAACAAACCAAGTGACCTCAGCTCCCCCTCACAAGGCTTCCTCTCCAGACCCTTCACCATCCTCGTGGCCCTCCTTAGGGTGCTCTCTAACAGCATAATGAGAGCACATAGAGCATAAAGAATTTTCATATCCATTACTTCAATGAGTTTACTAATTAGTAACAGGTATAGTCTAGTATAGTCTACCAACAGGGAAAAGTTTCTACACATAACTAATTCTCCCTATAGTCCACTCATTTATTTTACTATTTCTATATATAGCATGGTCTCCCTCTACTGTTCACTAGCTAGTTTTTAGTCCACTCATTTTTCTTTCTTTTAACTGGCGAAAAGCTTCATGCTCTCCACCTCTGTCCACATAAAGAAAGAAAAAGCCAGCAATTGTGTTACTTTCCCAGCAGAAAGCACCAGAAGAGCAGAAAGGCCTTGCTTTCAACAGAAGAAACAAAAGTTTTAATTCCTGCCATCAAAGTAAGCAGACCAGTTACCTATCTTAAAACCCAGCAGGCTTCCATCTAAATCACTAATGCAGGAATTGCCACCAGCCCTCAGGAGCCCTGACAGCCAGAACATTCCTGCTGTTTTAATAAGGAGGAGTGCAATGCTGCACTTCACCATACAAACCATTTTCCCGCCCAGTTAAATACAATACAGCTATTAAAAATAGAAGAAACAAGACTTACTCAATAAAGTAGACTTCCCCCTTTTCTGTATAAGCCATTTCCCAGTTATCAGGCAGTGGGCCCAAGTCATCATTCTCTTCAGGTTTAGTCTGTTTTGTTACATCCATATCCTCCTTTGCTTCTTCAGGCTGACCATATCCTGGTGCAGGAGAAGGCTGGGTGGCAGATACCTCACCCGAGACAGCTGTACTCTTCTCTTCATGTTCACTTGATTCTACAAGAGAAGCAAAATCACAGGTTTTGGATATCCAAGTAATGGTGAAGAATTTACTGGGTGCAAGTCTCTGTGAAAGGCAAGTCTTGAAATAAAGAGAAAAATTCTGTTTGGTTTACACAAGGGTCCCTCTGATGATGCATTTTATTTGGAACACAATAAAAGAAAATAAAGCAATAAAACCAAACTGAAACAAGAAACTAATAAAGAGTTCTGGCTCATTCTGTCTCAGGAGTCCTTCCAGACTAGCAGTAAGCACTGAGCAGAGGGCAGCTTCATATCCAGCAGCTCTACTGTCTCATGTCAACTTTTCAAACTATACACACATAAAACAACAATTCTGCTATTTTAATACAGACTACAGATACTTTTCAGGTAAAAAAAGTACATGCACCAGTTGCTTTTTCTGTATCCATATATCAAAGAAACCAATGACACCCATGAACTCATAGCAATATATTAACCATATAGAAAGTGGTTGTGATTTCATTGCTGATACAACTTGGGGGAGGCTTAGTTTCCCACAGCCAATGCCAAATGCTTCAACACGTCAACAATGTAGTCTACAGTAAAGTTCATGAAGATTATTTAATTAAGTTTAGTAAATGATCTAACAGTGCACCCAGAGCGTGGAACTATGCAGATACCTGTGTGAAACGTGTAGGAAGGTGGAAGACAACTTGGGTGATATGTTCTAATTAGTGATGCTTACAACAGCAAGAAGGAAGGGCAACAAAAAAATTAACAAAAACTGTTTATAAAGGTCCAGATTTTAATAAACCTACAGAATCAATAAATTTGATATTATGGCAAACAATGGTAAGAGAGAAAAAGTTTAGGAGAACAAGTAAAGACTGAATAAACCATACTAAGAATGCAAGTACAAATTGTTCTAATTAAAAAGAAAAATAGTAAGTATAATCAAAGATGATTTTAATTCAGTCATGACTGCAATGATCTGCTGCTTGAGACAGAATTGTACAAAAGGTGAAAACTAGATTAAATCGTTAAGGATGAAGACAGAAAAACAACATGGGCATCTAACAGCAAAACAGAACAGTCAGTCTAGAAAGTGGGAAACAGTTAGGACGTTAGGGGTAAAAGGAAAACCTTCTTTAAGTGTAATAATAGTAACAATACCAAAAGCAGACTCATTCTACTATTTGGGAAGGAAAGAAAGCTAATAGTTTATGACACATAAGAACCCCAAGGCAATTAGTGCTCTTTTTGCCTCAGCCACTACTACAAAAAAAATCACCTGTGATTAAATGACTAACATAATTAACATCAGCAATTGGGCTAAAGAAGGTGGAGTGGGCAGAGAACGGGTCAGGTGAAACTTAGATGAACCAGCTGTTCTCAATTGGCAGAGCTGGATGAAATGGAACCAAGGCTACAGAGAGCACCACGTATGTAGACTCACGGCTAGTAATGGCAAAACCTTCTAGACTTCATGGGGAAAAGAAACTTGGAAAGGACAAACACAGTCCTGGTTTCAGCAAAGTATCTATGATTTAGGTTTTTTGATAGTTTTATATTCTTAATTTCTGAGTACCTAAGCTCCCTTTGAAATGATTTGCTCAATTAGGCCATTTTGTCCTTTTTGTAAAAAAAAAAAAAGGAGGAGGAGGAAGACCCATGAAACTGTAACTGGACCATGTTTCTCTTTTTAATTCCTAGAAGGATTGGAAGTAGCAATCAAACCACCTACATGTAAACTCTTCAAAGGTCATAAATACTTGTCAAGACTTTTCAGGAAGAAATTGTGTCAAACTAATCTTTTTTTTCTTTACGTGACACAGTAAAAGACGCTGCGTCTTGGGGATAAATGGTAGATATAGCTTTCATGATCTTAAAAATACTTTTGACACTGACACATACAACTCTTCAGAATAGCATGAAAAAAATCCCAAATTCAGCCTCGAACATGGTAATGATCTACAGCTCTACATCCACATGCAGCTCATGTTGCTAAATCTTAACTCATGCTTGAACTATGTTGAATTACAATCATTTTATGCTGTTTGGAAACATGAATCTATCTGTCTGTAGCATTTTCAAATATGTAAAAGCTGCCTGCAAAGCAGAGAAGATATATGGTCCCCACTTCCCCTGAGAGTAGGACAATGTAATAATTGCTGATAAATTTTTGGGGTGTTTTGTTCTTATCTCTGGAAAGCAAAAGTCCTCATCTGCTCCAAGCATTATTAACAGATCCGTGAGTTGTATTCCTGGGGCTGCCCGCAGCCTTGACCACATTTCTACCACAGGAAGGAAGACATACAGATTAAACTGAATCTAAGGCATAAGGTCACATGGCAGATTCATTTGGGGCACAGGTGCATCACACACAATGACTATTGATCAGCCAATTGGTCTGACAGAGCACAGATGTGGTGACACTACTGTGTCCTGGGATTTTACCAGGATATCTCTAATATGTGTTCTTCCTCAAGATCTTATTTTCAACAGGTCTGAGGAGGTCAGATTCGTGATTTTCAATAACTATATTAACAAATCCCAGCCATCATGATGACAGGAAAAAAAAAGTGAAAATTAAGCCCTGAGGATTAGAAGAAATATTCTGAGCTTTTCTAAGACAGATATTGCTATCAAAATACAGCAGGGAAAAAAAAAAAAAGAACCTGATGCTTGTATTTAACAACTTAAAATATAATTATTTTAAAGCCAATCTCATGAATAATTAATTATTGGACCATTATCTTTTAATAGCTTACTTTGATAATGGAGAAGGCATCATGATGACTAAAACCCAAGCAATTAAGATGGAATTGCCTAATGCCATTTAATAACTGTAAGCTTTACACAGTGGACATCCTAGTCACACTTATCTGAAAGCTCTGTGGTGTCATCTAACCTGCTGTTGTATGCAGCTATCATTCCCATGTAAGGCAGATATTCACTTTACTGGTTTTCTTTCTGCTGATAGATATCCATATATAATTTTTGATTTGATAAAAAACCCCAAACAACAACAACAACAAAAAAAGACTTCTGGTTAAAAACTAGCAGCATCTTTAACGTACAGAGTTTGAAATATGACAGTAATGCATTGGTGAGTATAAATATTTTCCTTTGGACAATATGTGATGTAAAAAAGATCCTAAAATTGTACCACAGCATGAGTCCAGAAGTATTTTTGTCACTAAAAAAACCCCAATCAATTGAAATTAAAATAGCCTACTGCAGCTTCTGTCTCACTACAAAACAGATTACATGGTTCAGTCTTCAAAATCAGATTAGCACAGTTTCTCAAGAGTGTCCTGAGAAGTGACAGAACAGACACCAGTAAAGCACCAGCAAGCTACTGCATGTGTGGAATACAAAGCACTTTGAGAACAAGATAATCTGTATGTTAAAAACAACTATTTATCTTTAAATACCCCAACTCTGTAGTACCCAGCTTCAAATACCAGTCATTAAAGTATTACTGATGTAAGCTGATATGACATATTCTTCATAATTTTGTAGTCAATATGGTGACCATTTAAAAAAAACCCAACAAACTAGTAGTTATGCTGCTATAGTCTCAGCATTTTTCATCAATGCTGTTGCTTGCACTTAAAAGTTTTTCTATTATTTACAGTCTAATTCTTGAAATTGGCCATCTAAACATGTAAGAGGACCTTGTCACTTTATTCCTTTATTTTAATGCTGCAGATTACTCATGCAGAGAAGTTAGAAAACTTATTCTCTTCATCCAAAAGTACCAACTCATATAACCTAAGGAGTATCAGTAGAGAAAAAAAAAAAGATTCTTAAATAGTAAGAATTTATAGAGTGGTTTTAACAGTTCTGAATAAAAATATTTCACATCTTTATACCTTTATTGTATCAAATGGCTAATTTCTTAAATTCTGTATGGGAAAGAGTCCATCCTTTTTAAATAACTGTTGGATACAAGAGTAGTTTAACTCATGTTTGCCAGTATATGTGTATGTATTTTCTTGTGAAAATATCACTGTGGAGCCTTGGAGCTGTTCCCTCCCACAGAGCTGGAGCCATATTCAGGGCTTGGTGCTTTTGTAGGGAGGCACTGCTCCCTCTGACTCCTGACACAGTGAGAACCAGGAGCTGACCTGGGCAAGGAAAGCAGGAGTCATGGAGACTGGGTGAGCACAGGGTATTCAGTGGGTCACAGGATGTGACTTAGCTGTGATAAACTGAGTTTAAAGAAGACACCAAGAAAAATCAATGCATACCAACTTTTGTATGTTTTAAAATCTCATGGCTCTCGGAAGCTGTGTATGTTGTTTTCATGCCTCTGGCTGTCTTTGCTGTGCAATAATAAAACAATAAACTCAACCTGTTGCCTGGGACTAGTGCACCTTGCATGGTGATTGATGGCATTGGGACTCTGGTCTTTTGTTCATTCTTAAGGTCTGGGATGATAATTTTGAAACTTTATGTCATATCTTACCCTTCAATTAATTTGAGCCTGACAGAACTTTATTCTCTGGGTGCAACTTATCATTGCTCAAGTACTGTCAGAATAATGCACATACAGAAGCATGCTTTCAATGTTAAAGTGATTCTTCTGTTTGGATGATAAACACTTCATCCATCAGCAGTGGGAAGCAAATGTGACATGACCAACACAGTGTCAAATACTGATGCTGCTTGTGAAGGAGACCGACTCAATTCTTTGCAGACAGAAACAGCGACAGCAGTAAAAACTGAATGTCTGACAAGTTTTAGGTTACAATTTGATCAAAACTCTTTTTACCTATTTAGTCAATGCATCAATTTTGCAGAAATTGTTAATTTCAACACACTGTCCATCAGGAAAGTTTTCTCAGGTGCAATTTGTCTTGCCCAGTAATGTGGACAATTGCACTAAGCGTAAGAAACCCAATACTAAGTCTAAACTTGCCCATCTTAACAGTTAATCTGTAGATTATGTCTCTCATATGTTCCTTGGCAAATAGTAAGATTCTTCATTTAATTTTAGCCATTTAAGCTCTTCTGTATTTGTAGGCTGAATTAATCATTCTAAATTGTAGAGGTGATCCCCTAAAATGTGTATCTAAAACAGCTATGCTCTCTTACTCTTTGGAATTTCATCTTTCTTCATATTTTATAGCAAGAGAGCAGAGACAAATAGCTCAAACAAAAAAGTAAGGCATTTAGGCATATAATTTACTAAAACTGGACGAGATAAATCCCATCTCCCAAATCATACTATTTTGTCCTGAGAGAACTTGATCCAGGATGAAAGACTGGGAATGCTTCATCTTAAAATGGCCAAAAGCCCCATCCCAAAGCACTGAGAAGGATTTCTGGGCTGAGGACAGGTGACAAAAATCAGAAAGAATAAACACACTGGGCAGACAATTATGGTCACTTTGTCCATATACAACTGTCTCAGAGAAATCTGATGCATACGAAGTAAAGCATATGGAAGGTATTAATGAAAAGTTGCTAAAGCTCAACACTTGCACAGATTATGCCAATAGACACTGAAAAGCTGCCTGAAAATTCAGACCAAAAGCATAAAGATCTCTGTAACCACAGATATCACTTAATTGGTCTGATGAGGATGGGTTTCTTTTCTTCAGAATCATCTTAGATCTGTTGCTATTTCAAACTAGTAGTCCTATGTGTTAGAGAGGTCCTTTGAGTTGACAGGCTCGGATATGCAGTTAATAAGCCATTAAATTGCTGAGCATCTATAAAAAATGAATCAATGTTTCAGATGTCCCAGGAGTCTTATAATTAATAAAAGCCTCCTCCTGGAAGTGAAGTATTTAAAATAGAACACACTTCCTAAAAGAATTGGCAGTAACAAATGTCCTACCTCTGCTGATACTTTGGAAAAACTAAAATGCTCTCTCCACCAAGAGTTTTAAAATAAGTTAATTAACATATTCTGGTTTTCCTGATTGTTTAAAGAGACAAACTACAAATGCACTGACATTTTAGAGGTGACTAAGCCTCTGTCAGCTCACAGAGAAAATGACTGCAGTAACAGGGTCTGTGGGAGCCACACTGCCCAACAAAAGCAACACAGCATGTATGTACAGAGCTGCTTTGCTACAATCCCCAAGGTCCTCAATCAGTGTGACTGAACAACAAAACCCTGCTTATGAAACCATGAGAGCCAACACAGGCACTGCTTGTTCTGCTGGCCACACCGACAGGAATTACTTTGGGGGAAGAGGAGGGGGAAGAGGGGGGCTGCTTTACACCCATGCTCATGTATTTCATTTTGTTACACAGCACATGCCAGCGCCTGCTTCTTGGGTGCTGCCTAGTCATTGTTCACATAGAATTTGCCTGGGAGAAGCAAATTATAGGTGTAGAATTCAAGGAAAAAGGCAGGTAAATATTGCCTCTTGATCCAATTGGGGCTGAAACATATTGTCCTAGAAATTGCACCTCAGCAATGGTCTGTTACATGGCACATTTCGAATAACTACAAAGAATGATCTTTCTAATGATTTCTACAATACACATCAGAGACCAAATCCTGCCCTTGCCTCTTTCACTGTGGAAGTATCCTGGCAACAGCAGCAGTGCTGATGTTTTATGTAAGGATCTCTGGGCTTCATCCTTTCCTGCTTAGCTGTGTAGGAAAGGCACTGAGTGCCAGAGCAATGCCAGCAGATGCAATCTGTGTGGAACGGATGAGCAAGGCTCATCCAGCATGTGATGGCAGTGGCCAGGGAGCAATACTGCAGCCCTTTGGAGAGCCAGGGGGAAGAACCAGACCCACTCTCACCCCACTGCTCCTGGACACCCCTGGTAGACAGGGATGGATTCTGCACAGGAATTTTCCCTTATATGTAACAGCTAAAGAAAAGCATGAGCAAAATCATCCTGGATGGGAAGATATCAAATTCGATATACTTTGTAATGAAGCAGGAACTAAAAAGGTATATATAGATTCTGCAGTATGAAAATCCTTCTACAGAGCATAGAAGATTAGGTAATAGATATTTTGATTCACAGTAATGTATACATTTAGAGAACTTGCAATATTTAATTTTATCTTCTCATCCATATGATTGTCACTATAGACTTCTACTTCAATGATCTGTTTCTGAATTTCTAAGTTTACCAAAAAGGATTCACAGCATTATTTCTCAGAGATATAAAAATCTGAATTCTTTAATTTTCTACACGAACAACAACAAAATAATTTCTTAAATTCTATTTCAGGATAAGAATTATTAAGTTCTGTAAAACATTGTCTTGCTGGAAGGTTGAGGGGGAAGTTGATTACCTGCTTCAGAAAAGGCTGGAGTGCTCTCACTCAAGATACCAGTCTACCTGGACTCCCTTTTTTTCTGAAGCACTGTGATCCAAGGAGTAAGACAACAATTGTCTTTTAGGACTTGACATCTGAAACCCTTATCAGGTTTATGCAGGCTCTGAAACGCCTGAATGCAGGCTCTGAAATTCCTGGAAAGGGTCCTCCAGATAGTATTGCCAGCTAAGTTTCAGTGGCACTGCCACAACTTTGTTAATGTGGTGACTTTAATCTCCCACAATATTGCTAAGTCTTCATAACAATTTACAAAACTTCATTTCATAAAGTACTGAACAATCTTGTGAGTGTCACCATTTGAGAACAAGAAACCTGAACACAGAAACTATTCATCTGACCAAACTGCAGTTCTCTAGACTCCCTCTATAGTCAACAGAGAGGAACAGGCACTTGTGATTGATTTCCTAACCTAGAAATCTAAACCAGGTCACAATCCATGCTTAGAAAGAAGGTATTTTTCTCTTTGGTCTATAAAGACGGTTCAAAGGGACTAGTTCAGAGACAGAAATCTTTACAGTAGCTGAGGTAAGTGAGATGACTCCCCAAAACAGAGGTTAAGTAATTTTTTTTAGGCTTCAGAGAAATCCTAATATTCAGGATTCCTGCCTTTCACTCTTGCAAGAACATCCTCACCTGAACATGCACATTCTCACTGCAGAGAGGTAACTGAGGACTCTGAATAACAGAAACTCACTGCAAAGTAAGAAGGAAGAACAGACCTGGTGTTACTGTCACGTCATTTCCATTGACCACAGGTCTTTCTTCCTCCTCTTCCTCTGGTGGTTCAATGCCTGTCTTCTCCATATTGCTCACAGATTTATTCCTTTTACGTTTGCCTTCAGCCCCGGGAGTGGCACCTGGGAGGATCTGGTCTGTCACATTTAACAGCAACGGAGCTGGTTCTGCTGGAGGCTTCGGAGTGCCGTAATAGTTGTCTGGAAAGAAAAGGAATAACACATAAGATTGCAGAAATACACAGGCTGCTGCTGCTTCTTTTGTCTTAGATTAATGGATGTGTGAGGTAGGATCTGGCTCATCAGCTAATATAAAGAATAGTTCAAAATGTTTTCTGTGAAATTGAGTATTTACCTTTCATGTAAAGGTAATTAATTTTCTTGGTGGTAGCACAAGTGATCCAATCATGCTCACAAACATGTATCTTACTAACAATTTCTGAAACTATAATAGGTTAAGTTTACATTCCTCTCATCCAAATACCTGACAAATAGGCAGCGTACCAGAGCTGTTCTCTTATTTCAAACCATTAGTTAGGACAAATTAGTTTTGCAATGTTTATGCCACAAAACAAGAGTTTCTTAAGGATCAAAATGATGATAAGTATGTTGATTATTTATTATGTCATTTTCACTCCCTCAAATTATCTCACCTGCTTAGAAAGTAAATAATCATCCAATGATTCAGAGATTTGCAGTTTTAAGTAACACTCACTATCTTATTTTTCATATTTGTCAAATTTTTGCTATTCACAAGCTCAGAATTTGTAATAGTTAATGCTAATATATATTCAAAGGAAGTTGAAACCTTATTCTTTAGGGCTTAACATTATCTCAAGAGTACTAAGGAATTCTGAGAAGACTTAAGGTGGCCAACAGATTTCCCTCTATTTGTTTCTCATGAAATTTCTGGCAACTTCCTCTGACAACAACAACTTCTGTCACAAGGATTATTAGATTAGATGGACCATGGTACCATTTTATCTATCAATATCTGTATGTTTGCATTTCTAGCACATCTGAGCTCAAAACTGGTGTCTTACTGGTACTGCAAATTTGTCATAATAACATAGTTAAAAACAGAACAGTAACATAATTAAATAATACTTTTAAAAGCATGCTGATGAAAATATTTGTAGACCTTATGACCATTTAAAAATTTCTTATCACACTATTTAGGACATCTGTATGATCAAAGAGCAGTAGCAACTGACAAAATTATTGTAATCACATATAGGCATGACAAAAATAAATGCATATGTTATACATGCACAGTAAACCATCACAAAATACATTTTTCAGGCAGAGTAAAAATTACTACTGGTAGTTGTATTCCTGTGTGTTTCCAAGGACATGTCTTCAGCCACATGGCCACCTCAATACAGGTAAGTAACTGAACAGCCTTGTAGCTACTGAATACTCAGTGGATTTCTCACAGCAGTTTAGCAAAACAATATTAATAACAGATGTCTCTGTGATTTTAATACACACTAAAAATGCACTGTGTTAAATGACACTCAGAGTTGCTCTGGACTTAGGGATGTTTGAATGAAACTGACTCACTGCAGATTTTCTCTGGATTTTGTGAAATGGCAGCAGGTTTAACCCAGAGCCCCAGCAGGGCCATGAGCTGTGGCTGTGTAGGGGTGACTGTGGGAGCTCTCTCTGACTGCCAGAGTTAAAGCAGGGGAGCAGGATTTGGGGTCTAAGGGGGAAAAGGGAAATCTACGTTGATCCACTCACAAAACTGTACCTCCAAAAAATGTCAAGATCAGATCTGGTCACAGTCAAATGTCTAAGATCTGACAGTACAGGCTATTTTGAGAGTATCTGAAAACCAACAGTGCTCAGTTGGAAATCTACTTTTGTATTGCTCTAAGATCATGTTACCTTTATTGGTGAGATTGCATGTCTGAAATATCACACATTTTGAAAAAAGGATTCCTCAGTTAATAAAACTCCCTGGCCTAAGCCATTTTACCAGCCTCAATCAGTGTCTCAGAGGCCTTAAGCTTCACAAATCTGCATTGATTTCCACTGATTCCATAAATATCATCAGCTATATCCCAGGCATATAGTACCAGTGTGACACAAACCATGAAACTAAAAGTGCAGTACCTTGACTTTTTTAATCTGTTCTTAGGTTTGTCATTGTCATACAAAATTGAGTGCAGTACTAATTAGCAATAATGCTAATATCCTGAATAGCAGATGAGGTGTTTTAACTGAAGGACACTCTCATGTTATTTTAAAATATTAGACACTTTTTCACTTTGACTGATGGTATGTATTAGTGAGAGACAGATAAAATTCACTGAAATTTAAAAAAACCCCAAAAACTGTGTATATTACATATATAAAAATATAATAAAAAAAATGCACATGTAAGATCAGGAGCCAAAGAGGATTTAACTCATTCAATTTCAAACTGGAAATGCTGTAGAATTTCCAACTTCTATCCTCTAATGTAACACTTTATGTGCTTTATGATCCAGTAACCATTGATTTAAAAGTGAGTTGTACATTATTAATTGCTACCTACCTATTGATTTAGATCTTTAATTCAAAAATATGCATAAACACTGCAAATAAAAAAAATAAACTATACACATATATACAATCGGTGTTCATAAAAAAATTAGTTAAAATCCAGTGGAAAAAATATATAGGGTGAGAGATCCAGTCATTTCAATGAAGGAGCAATGCTCCACTACAGAAAAATTAGAATCAATGTAAACTGTATCTTTTATCACAAAATGATTCTCAGTGTCTTGAAATTCCTTACTTAAGACTTAGGTCATTAGAGCTAATGGGAGACTCTCATAAAACCTTGGCAAATGTCATACCTAGACATAATATAGAGACTGAATGTTTAAAAACCGTAACTTTGGTTGCCATGAAGTCTGGAAAATCTCTGATCTGTTTTTAATCTTCCCTGAGCAAGGCCAGGGCTGGTTCAATTGGTTATTGTTCAAACACGATGTCATAAGGTACTGAAATTCATTTTCCTGTAGGTACAAAAGGAGCACCAAATAAATAATTTCAAGCGTAGTTAATTTTTTTAAAGGAATTATTTAAAAAAAAAGAAAAAAAAAGCAAGCTTACTAGAAGAAAACATAAATCCCATACTCATTGGCAGTCAGAAAAAACAGCAGTTAGGAGTTTTTTAAAAAATGAATGGAGCACAAAACAGACAACACCTTTATAGCACTATACAAAACCACATAGTACCCTCTCTTTTGTATACTGCCTGCTGTTCTGCTACTTGCCTCTCAAAAATTACATGGGGGAACTAAAGAAGGGCAATTAAAGCTTGGAACTGCTTAAATTGATTTTGAGTTTTCAGCTTGGAAATGGGACAGCTGAAGGGGGATATGGCAGATATGTATAAAAACAGGAGAACCCTGGGAAAGTGCCTAGAAAATCAATGAATGGCTGCTTGGCTTCCCACTACATGAGAATAAGAGGATGCCCAATGAAATTAGCAGGTTTAAAACAAGCAAAAGAAGTGTTTTGTTTTTTTTTTCCACACAGCCTAAGAGAATAGTGGCATTCACTGTCAGATGCTGCCAGTATCATAAATACAGTCAAAAAGCAATTATACAAAGTCATAGAAGAAAAAAAGACCGTGAAAGCCTACTAAATGTAAAGGTACAAATTCTGAGTCAAGAGTCCCACACAATCAGGTTGGTGGAGTGCAGAATGGAACTCTGCATGCTTTCCCTGTTCTTGTATTTTATGCCTTAACATGTACCAAGGGGCACTAGTAGAGGCATTTTCCCTCGATTTGACTAAGGGCAGCTGCTCTATTACTCGGGTCCCTCCTTGTTGCACTCAAAAAAACGTGTGTATACTCACCTGCCACCCCTGCACAGAGTCAAGAGATCAGTTTAAGCCTAAGTGAAGTTCTTTGTGCTGGGCCTGAATCAAAGCCTCTGTGCAGACAGGCAGTGCAGAAAAAGCACCACTGCTTAATCCATCTGGCTGCTGCTCCTGATTGCTTCAGTGCTCCCAGCTGCTTCTGAGTGCAGCTGAACACTGAAGATGGTCTGGCCTAACCTGTGTGATTTGGCTGCTGAAGTGGCTTGCCATGGCACACTGACAATTACCAAGTGTCCCTTGCCACCCCTGAGCTGCATGAACCCTCATCAGCACCCTGATTCTGCAAGACACAGTCAGACAAATTACTGGGTAGGCTTGCTCTGATGACAGAGACCAGATCAGGAAGTCAGAAAGTCACAAGAAGCAGAAAAAAGGGGAAATAAGGAGGACAAAACAGCTTACTTTTTTTTGCTTAACCTTAGCTCACCTGTGCCAGGAGGAAGTAACACTTTTACCGATAAAATGTTTGATGATGAAGCAATACCCTAACTTGCTCCCTGAGAAAAGGTAAGCCCTCGTGGAAGAAAAAAAGACAGGGCATTTGGGTGGTAGTAAAGAAGCAGGAAAACCATCACGTTGAAATGATAACAAGACTCAGATATGCTGACAGTGCCTATACTGATGTGCTCGACACCCAGTGATCCCAGTTCCTGGGCACAGTTATAAATCTGTCTCCCGTGTTGTGCTCTTCTTTGTGCTCCATTGCAGGGACTGACCTACATGCATTTTCCTCTGCCCGGCCTTTTCTGTGAGGAAAGAGCCAAAATGCAGCATAGAGTGGACATCTCCACTTGTCATCCTTCTGCACAGAGAAGGGAGAGGAAGGGCTTTGTGCCAGGTCTGCATTTCAGGCTCTGGAGGAGCGGGGTCATTGCTGAGAGCATCCTTTGCTCCTGAGGCTCCACTGATTTCATCTAAGAAATGAAAAACTCTAGTTTAAAAATGTAAGTGTTATGGAAAGTTAAAAGTAGTGCTGAGGAATTAGGAAGTTGTAGTAAAAATGAACAACTAGACAGAAAACAAGAGGTGTGCCAGAACCAGAAGCTTTTAGGATGAATACTTCCAGCTATGGTGTGACTCACATTCTGAGCCCAGAGCAGAGACACATTCCTTTTCACACTTATTTTTAGAGTGGGATGAAACAATACCCAGATACAAATACACACCTGCCTCTGCTTATTCAGCACCCTCATTTAGATTGATCTGTCTTTTTTGTTTATACAGCTTTGAATTGCTGAAGTATCAGTCAAAATTGTGTGAGTCAGCCACAACTCTAGGAAATGAAAGACAAACCTTATTTTCCAGTTATGAAAACAATAACTGCAAATGTTATGACGAATGTTAAACCTCTACATATTTGCTTTTGTGATCACTCACTATTGATAATAAATTAAGGGGAAGTACTCTGAAGTCTAATTGTGGCCTAGATTTGAGTTATATTTGATATTTTAACAGTTCACAAACAAATACATACGGAAATGTAATGGATTACAATGGTATACAGAGTTTTAGGTAGGCAAAAATTAGTTTAATTTTAATTAAAATAAGAATGTAAATAAATATGAATATTTTATTATTTGATTAAAAGAAGATGGCTGCATTTCTTTATGACTAGAAGCCTACTGCATGCAACAAGAAGCATCTGTTCATAATTTATGTCTGTTTATAATCAGTATCCAGATGAAGACTGGTGACAAGTGGTGTCCCTCAGGGGTCCATATTGGGAAGAAACAGTGATTAATATCTTCATTAGTGACATCACCAGTGGGACTGTGTGCACTCTCAGCACGTTTGCAGATGACACCAAGCTGAGTGGTTTGGTTGATTCACCTGAAGAACAGGATGCCATCCAAAGGGACCTGGACAAGCTCCAGAAGTGGGCCCATGGGAATCTCATGAGGTTTAATAAGAGCAGCTGCAAGGTGCAGCTCCTGGGGTGGGGCAACCCCAGTGTAAACACAGGCTGGGGGATGAAGAGAGCGAGAGCAGCCCTGCTGAGAAGGACTTGGAGGTGCTGGTGGGAGAAAATCTGCCTGGCCATGTGCACTCACAGCCCAGAAAACCAACTGTGTCCTGGGCTGCATCCAAAGCGGCGTGGACAGCAGGGCAAGGGAGGGGATTCTGCCCCTCTGCTCTGCTCTCATGAGACCACACCTGCCGTGCTGCATCCAACTCTGGATTCTCAGCACAAGACATGGACTTGTTGGAGCAAGTCCAAAGGGGAGACACCAAAATGATGCACCACTCCTGTGAGGACAGGCTGAGAGTTGGGGCTGTTCATCCTGGAGAAGAGAGGGCTCCAGAGAGTCCTTATTGTGGCCATTCAGTACCTAAAGGTGGCTTAAAAGGATGAATTTTCAGAAAGACGTGTTGCAATAAGACAAGGGTTTTAAAGTAAAAGAGGATAGATTCAAACTCGATAATAAGGAAGACATTTTTTTATTGGAAGGATGGTGAAACACTGGAAAGAGTTTTCCAGAGAAGTAATGGATATCCCACCCCTGGAAACATTCAAGGTCAATTTGGAAAAGGCTCTGAGGAACCTGATCTAGCTGAAGATGTCCCTGCTTATTAAAGGGTATTGGACTAGATGACCATCAAAAATCTTTTTCAACTCAAACTATTCTATGATTCTATGAAAATCAATGATCTTTTTATAACAAGATATTTATTTTTTAACTTAAACTGCTTTGGAGTCTGCAAATGAATTACTATGGCCTATAGTCACCCTATCTAGTTTAAGTGTTTAACTAATGGAGTGTTTAATTGGTATTAAGGAAAGCAATCATCTTCCAGGAAGTGCCTAAAAAACTATCTCCATCAGTGGTGATCCCCAGACTGCAAGCCCTGGGACATCAGGCTCAAGTCTGCTGCAGTATGGAGCCCACACCCTGTGCATTCTTTGGATGTAGGTTTAAGTGTAGGTTTCTGTTAACCTCCAGAAGACAGCAAGAAAACAAGCTCATGGTTTTGGTACTGTTTAGGGCAGGCCCAACACACTGGCAGTATAATCAGGAGGGTAAGAACATGTGTGGTTGGTAGTCTTTCAAAATTTTGTCTGAATTTTTCCTGGCTAACATATCCCAGGAATATAGGTTGCAGACATCTTCTTTGAAGGACTTTGTATTAGAACCATGGAATTTTAAAGACTATAAAAGACCTCTAAGATCATTAATATAACTGTTAACACAGCACTGCCATGTTAAACCTCTAAACCATGTCCCTAAAGTGCCACAATGACAAATTTATTGAACACTTTCAGGGATGGTGATTCAACCACTTTCCTGAGCATCATTTGCATGCAATGGCTGTCAAAGACAGGAAAGAATTCCTAAATGCAGGTTCTGTGGACTTCCATGAACCAACCACGTAGTATCACCACGTAGTATTGACTCTCACTTCACTGTGCTCACATATCACTATGCCATACAAGTATGTCCAATCAATTGCCATCTTCTTATGAAATCACTTTATTCTAATATTTCTGATCATCTGTATATGTAATTTAGAGCATTTTTTGTATGTCTGTTTTGTTCTGCAGTAAAAACACACAAGCATAGAATATTCTAAAACTGAAAAAATCCGTTTCTCGGTATTCTTACAACCATCTTATAAAATTCCTAAAGAGGAAAAGAGTACATAGACTTTGTTAAAATATAATTAGTGATGTATTTTAACAAAATCCAAGACAATTACCACCTCCTTAAGGAAGTCTAGCAAACTTCATTTCACCCACTCACCCTGAGTAATTTATTTTGACGGGTGACTATACTATAATTAGGGCTTTTTTTAATCATCGCTGTAAGGTTAGTAGATTTTGTTCTTGGGTTCATACATTTTCATGATGGTTTTGCAAAGCTGCTAGATGGATTAAAGTTGCAGAACTCTTAATGTGACTCCAAAGAAAGTGGAATTAAAAAATGAAGCCTTCTGAAGCCTTTAGATTTTAGATTTACATCGGTATTATTTTTACTCATGAACTTTGTCATTAAAATGGCAAAGAAATAGAAAAGGTCATAGGTCAGATCCCCCAGAATTTAGAGAAAAAGAGTTATTAAATATAGATTCACAATAATGTTTTTCAACAACAGCTTTTAACTTCTATCGTGTTCTCTGAAATATTCACAAGCAAAGTTATACTTTTACTATGAGCTTTGCAGCTACTTTTCATTTCTCTTTGTGTCTACTTTTAGTTTCTTTTAGACAGAAGACTGAAGGTCCCAGAGATTTCACTGCTCTTCTTTTACTAACTAAGCCTTTGAATCCAGATTTCTTAGTTCTCTGAGCCTTGCTGTTAAATTAAAGTCTGAATTAAAAATACAGATTAAAATTTATTTACTTTGGGAGTGCTGTCTGAATGAGTTACACATGATACACAGAACTAATTCCATATTTGTTGGATACAGACATCCCCAGGGTTACTTGTTACAAAGTCTGTTTTTCTCCCCTTGCTATTTCCTAACGCACTGGGCTTCAGCTCTAAATAAGTTACTTGAAAAAAATACTTTCTGGACATCCCAGGATTCTGCTAGAACAGAGGGGTCAGAGTTATAGCCTCTGCATTCCCAACAAACACTTCAGCATTTTCTGGCAGGGGCTGTCCAGCTGTTTCCCAGGCGCAGGGGGATTTTTGATGCCTTGTGTAGCTGTGCCTCTTCCCCAGGCAGAATTCTCATTTGGGCTGGTCTCTGCAGCTTCTGCTAACAGACATTAGGCAAATATGCTAACTTCTGTGTCAAGTAATGACATTTTAATAACTGGCTTCAGGATTGTCTATTCATCTACATTAAAATTAAATCACTAATTATAGCTGTGGATTTTTGCCCAAGAGTGTTCTGGCCCCCAATGAATGCAATAGCAGAGGAAGTTTCTAAATTCACAAATACAGCAGTGGAGACAAGACGGGCTGTCAACCCTTCCAACATGACAAAACTGCTGTTCTCTTACTACTGGATGCCAACTGCCCCCAATAAGGACACCTCTTTTCCATACAGACTGGGAAAGACTTTGTAACTAAGGATATATGAGTTTTTTATTTCTTAATTGGTATTTTTCAAGATACATATCAGTAGCAAATTAATTTTCGTAACATTAAGGTGGTGATAAAGTAAACCAGATATGCATAGGGCATGGTCTGATTTTCAGAAATTTTGAAGACCTCCAAATTAAGGCATACATAAGTTAGTCCTCATTTTTAAAAATATATTTTCCTCAGAGACATCACTTCACACGTTAGTATATTTCAGAGAGTTCAGACTTCTAAGTTTTCTTCATCACTATTTCCATATTTCCATTTTACATAGCTGCTTTTTCTTTTAATTAAAGCATTCTTTTTTTTTCTCCCACCTTTTTAAGTACTAGGGTGGCTTTATCCTATAAATACTCTGTGTTCCTTAGGTTTTGCTAATTAATGTTTTAGGTGTTTTCCCATCTACAAGTTTAGGCACCTATGCAAGACTAATTCCTAAAGCTCTGTGTAAGAGTACAAGAAGCAAATAAAAAGAACAATTTCACCTTTACAAAATCAGGTGCTGCCTGAACTGTTTTCATCATCCCTTCAATTTCTACCAAGACCAAACCATGTGAACAGATACAATCCTCTTGAGCACTAAATCTCTCACAGTTGGGAAATAACAGTTCTCCTGTCAGATGTGGGAATCCCATGGGCTGAAGGTGTAAATACCTTTCAGATAAAGTAACTATGAACCATCCAGTGTTAAGTCCAGGTGGAGGTGGCTACAGAGAGGGAACTGTCTTGCTTTGAGATCCCTCTAAGATTAAGGTCCTGACCTTATTTCTCCCAAATATTCTTCAAGTTTGTACTTCTTTCTGAGAAGCAGAACACATCAGTTTTAGATAATGGCCTAGAAGAGAGAGGACTGCGTATCAGATGCAGCAGTGTGCTGCACACACTGCACATCATCACACATCTCCCAACCACCAGCAAATATGAAATTACCTTTAACTTTCATAATTTGATATTCTGCTGAGCACAGTTTACCAGAAGTGAAAAATCTAGACATACCTCTTGAAAAGGCTACTCTTACATACTTAAGGAAAATCATGGACAAAGGGGATTTGAATAATTAATACAAAATGGAATTTGGACTTCACAAGAAGGAATCACAGAGGTATGAATGCAAGCTATCGGAACAAGACTACACAACAATACGGCTTGATAAATACATTAGTAACTGTTTTATCGTGTTCTGCACACTTTAAAGCAATTCTGTCATCTGACCTTGTCTTCTAAAAAGCAGTAGTATAATCTGAAACCCCTGCTTTCCCAGGAAAAAGACATGGTTCAATTCCTAAACAGAGTGTTCTTTGCTGCAGCTAAGCACAGATAGCAAAACACTTCTTCCCACCACATTTATCCTTTTTATTGTGAGCTTGCTGTTGTAATCTGGATGGGACCCTTGAGTAATCACTTGTCCCTAAATGTGTATGATCCCCAAGTGATACAGAGAGTGGGGTTTTAGATAATTTCACTTCTCCTGCTTAGAAGCTTGGTGTCTAAAGTAATGAACTTTCTCCCCCACTCTGCCCTGGCAGTGATCTTAGATGGGATTAATTGACCTCTGGAAGCTACTTGGGTTTTGGTTGTTGACTTTACAAGAAGGTCCAGACACCTTTAAGCTTACCAATGACAGAGGACACGATTCAGACCTTTAACGACCAAGGTCCCAACCCACTAAATCATGCTATTACTTTCTGCCTTCATTTAAAGATTTAGGCTAAGCAAACGATAAGATTTTCTGCTTCCCCTTGCATATTTTATATATTATGGCTAAGATTCTTGTAGAAGTAAAAATCCTTTGCCATATTAGAGAACAGCTTGCAGCAGAGTCCCTCCCTCTTGACAGTAGTGCCTACATGGTTTTACACCCATACAAATTATCTGGAAAGATGAGAAGAGTCTAAGAACATTTCTAGACAAAATTTTATCTAGTTCAGTCTGGGCCACAGAAATGAATGCTTCTGAAGCTTCGAAAGGATAAAAAGAAAAGAAAAATATAAGTCTAGGGGAAGTTATCATGTTAGATTAAATTTATTATTGATTAATGCAAATCAGGGAGCCATTTTTTTGCAAATTACTATCATTTCTAAAGAGATACTGGCATTACTGTAGACATCTCACTGTATAGTAGCAGTTTCCTTCTGCTAAATAATAAGCAAAGCAAGAAAGAACTGAACTGAAGGAATAGAATGGCATGCAGTGCTTATCTTCAATTATGTGGTTAAGAACTTTATTGCATACAGTGTTGGCCCAGACTTTTTTAAGGAAAAAAAAATTACAGAAATAAAAGATGTTCTAACAAAAGCAAGTAGAATTATAAGCTTCCTATAATAAAAATAAAGTGCATTTCATTTGTACAAATTAACTATATTTCTGTAATAAGGTGGTATGAAGGAAAGGATATGCTAAGTTTTTCAGATGAAGTTTTGGTTTAAAAATGGGAATGAATTTCAAGAACATGGAGTCACTATACCAGAAGTTTTTGAGAGGTTACCCATATGTTAAATCAATCCATATTTGCCACAGATCTATCTGAAAATGCCATGTGTAGGGAAGCAGGTGAAGTTTATTCAAAAAACAATACTGCAGAGGTCTTACAGTCCTGAGAATTGTCTGATCTCTCTTTTGCCTGACATAAGAAGCTGGATTAATGCCCCCAGCTCTGGCTTGATCAATACTGTTTCCTTTTTCTTTCTTCTCACAGGACTTTAAGCTTATTTTAAAAGCTGTGTTTACAGACACTTTATACATTTTCAGAGTGGCGTTTTCTCTGTGTTATAGTTCGAAAGATGTCTCCAACTGCCTTGACAACCTTGTGAAGCCACTCTAGACAGTTAATTTCATATGACATTTTCTTCAAACTTGAGGAAGAAAAGATATCCCTGTAATCAATCAGTTTTTGTATTCATTTATTCAAGCTGCTACCAGAGAAAGTTATCTTGCCAGTTGGAGAGGTATGTAGGGAATCCTTTCCTTTTGTGCCTAGAAAGGCATCCACAGATTGTCCTGGATAGTCATCTTGCACAACATGAATAAATTAGATGTTCCCCATTGGTCTTCCCTTAAGGAGTTGTCAAAATAAATAAAAATACTTCTCAGAGACTCACAGTGATTCCAGGTACAAAAAATAAGCAAACAAACTTCCAAAAAAACCCCCCAGAGAAAAAAAACGACATAAGTTCTGTTTTCATAAACAGATTGTTATTGTGCCATATTAGTGCAAATCATCAGGGGTTTTTTTAAGGTAATTTGGCATTATAAAACCAAAATACTAAGCCATAACTAATACTTAATGGAGATTCTGTGTTCCCTGTTTCCCTTAAAGCTGGTAGGATAACTCTTTCTAACGTGGTATTTTTTACCTCAATTTTCTGTCAACCACCGAGCTCCTGAGATGGCTTAGATATAGAGCTTTACCTTTCTCATGTGAGTTTTAATCCATAACTTTACTGCCAATGAGGTCCTGTGCTATAACAAGACATTTTAGCTCCTCCATAGCTTAGCTACTACATAAAGATCTATGATGAGGCAATCCACAGTCCCAAGAACCTGTCCTAAAACCACACAACCTACCAGTGTTATAACAAAACTTTCAACCAGGAAGAAAAAAGAAGGTTTAAAGACTAATTATTTTTGAATCATTCAGAAAATCTCAGATTAAAAACAAACTAATAGGTAATGAGGCATGAAATAATTGATATTTCCTGGGGTGAGTTTATCATATATTAGTAGGAAAAAAAAAAACAGGGAAAGAAAGAGTTCTGAAGTTTGTAATAAAAAAGCTTGATCATGCTTGATGAGCCTTTTCTCCTAATTCTTGCTCCTAAGCTGTATAATGAGGCCACTTCTGGCTTGCTCTTCTTCAGGCCTCACAAATTACAAGCTTCACAATGTCATTCTCCCAAAAGAAGGAATGGAAGATCACCTTCATGTAGGTGCTAAGGCACTCTCTGGGAGGGCAAGGTGAGACATTAAATAAACTCTGACCTTCCACCGATTCTTTTCTTCAGACATGAGGCCACCAAGAAAGTGGCTGGAGATGGTAAAGAAATTGTCATCACCACCATGAGAACCTGGGCATTTTGCCATTTGGCCGACTCATATTACACAATCTCTGAGCGTGGATAGGACTGCTGGGGAAGTGGAGTAAATGTGCTTTCCACTCATTTATTGACTCTGACAGAATTTAGGCACCAATAGACACTCTGGTCCCAACGTCATGCAGGTCTCTGCACGCCCAGAACTGCAGAAATGCAGCAGCTGCCAGTGCGGACTGAATTAAGTGTTATTGGAGTTGATGGTGGCAATGTTGTCCTTAATTTACACTAGAAAGATACAATAGAAATGTTGTTTAAAACAGTGGGAGTTGTACATCCATCTGACCAATAGCAGAAAGAGCAGTTGTAAAAAGATGAAGAGTTTTCACTTTGTCTCTCAAAGATGTATCTAATACCTGCCTGAAGGCCATTAGACAAATAATTAAAAACAGAGGGAAAGTACATGAATTTCTTTTTACCAGGTTGACTGTGGGGGGAAAAAAAAAAAAGAGGTAGCTGAAAAATCTGTGCTCTTTTCATTCTCTGTCAAGGACAGCCAAATGTTTTTGATGTGTGGTCTGCACAGTCATTACAGATTGAAGCCAACATGCACAACTGTCCAAGTGTTTCTTATCTCTCTCTTTCTCATTGACACACTGTGTTGCCCCAGGCTACCTTTTGTTGGCTGTCCTTGTTTTGCCTGCCTGCCTGCTACATTTCTGATCCTAAAATCCTGTTCTGGGGTAAAAGACTTTTTCTACTTTGTCATGGATACCTCTTGCCTCTGCCCTGTGAGCCAGCGGAAGCAACATAGGAAATTAAATGCACCTCTCTTGTTTTGACTTTATTTTTTGAAAACTGCACCTGATAAAAATTTTCTGGTAATGCTAAGCACTGGCCTGGTCCTGTGAAGACACTAAAGGGTTAGTGCTCTATGGAAAAAGAAAAATCAGTTTGGTATATGTAAATTATTTAGGTAAACTAAGCATCTGTGAATGAAGGAATCTTCCAGTGTGTAAAAGACTGGTACAACTATCCATATCCCTCCTGTGAAATAAACGTCATAATCTCAAATTCTACGTTTATCAAATGTCCCAATGTTTTAATTATCGTTAAATCTTCAGAGAAGACCTGTGTTTTCCACAACCTTCATTCCACCATGAAACTACCCTCTCACAGATATCAAGGATCTGATTCTGCTCTTGTGCAAGTGTAAAGGAAATACTACTACTGAAGCTAATGGACTCACTGTGTTACGAAGGAAATGCAAAGTTCAAGCATTTACAAAGTGCAATTCTGCAAAACAAAGGGGGTTTTTTGGTGATCTTTGAGTGATTACTTATGACAAGATTCACTATATTTACGCTTGTAAATGGCAAATAATTTCTCTTTAATTTTCATTCTGGACAGAAAATGGTTGGGAAGAGTCACAAAGTAATAACAACCTTGAACACTTATGCAACACTTCACATTTCAAACGGCTTCAGAAATATAAACCAATTAGGCTGTCATTATGATTTATGCTAAGGGAGACAAGAAATATATAAACAAAGTCAAACAGAAATGCAGGGCTCCAAACTACAGTTCTGTGAATCAGAAATCACAGGAACAGCTTAGGGGTGTAAAGCACAGGGTCTGGCCTAATCCTGGAAAATAGAAGATAAAACTATGGAGTAGATTGAGTAACAGCTAAGAAATTGTAACCTAGTTACTGTTGAATGGTCACGTCTCTCCATATGGAACACAGAACACTTAAGTACACCACTTATCTAAATAAGCATTATCAGCTTCATCTCACAAACAACTATCGTTCATTAGCTCATTAGTGAATTTCTTGAGATATCTGATTTGCAATGCAATTACCCCTGGCAGATCTGTCTAAACTGATAACCAAAGGGCAATTAAAATCAGTACCCACGCCAGACCATTAGATGGCTTAAAGAGTAATATCTATGCTACTGGTTCCTTTTACAAGTACGTTGTTAACATCAGGAGCATAAATGTTAATTAGAGTAATGACTTCACTCACCAATTTCTTTTCTACAAGGCCATTTGGATGAGAATTCAGCTCCTCTGTTTGAAAGGGCAAGTTCTTTTTAATTAGGACAGCTACTCCATTGGCACTAGTAAAAAATGAGAGGAGAGATGGAGGTCTCACCCACCAGGATTTTTCCATTTTTTTGTTTCAGTGTAGCATTCAGTACTTCAGAAAATAGCTCCAGTTTTAGTCAGAAAAAAAATTGAAGTCCTCATTCTTTTAATGGTAATGTAGATCTTTAGAAAACATTTATTTGCAGCCCAGATATTCTCATATGGTCATTTTTGAGATAAATTTTCCTCCCTGCATATTTCAGTAGGTAGATCAGTAGCTTTAGGTCATTGTTATTCCACTGGATCACCCCCCTAAGGCAGGGGTCTGTGCCAGAGTGAGACTAGTTAAGAAAAAGCTTCAAAGACTATTTAATTTCAAGGCTTCTCTGCTTTTGTGCATCTCTCACTCTTCAATCACGCTCTGACCCTGTCAAGGCACACACATGCAACTGGGAGAGGACGGGCTGCTCTTAGCAACGGCGGTGCCCAGTGCTCTGCCTGGTGCTGACCTGAGCTCCACAGCACAGGCTTCTGATCTGAACCTGCAGAAGGCAGAGCAGGAACAGACAAGGAGCAAAAAAGTGTAGGATCATGAGACAGAGCGAGGAATACATGACTGCACTTGCAGGGCAGGAAACATTTTTCCTTGTCATTCTTGCCTAGACTGGCAAAGCCTTATGGACTTTCACAAGGTCGCTGTCAACCTTTCCTTCTTAAAAGTTGGGATACATTATTACAGAATAGGTTGGATTCTTATGAATTAATTCCTGGCAATATTTCTTAAATTTGGCCTTGCAACTGCTGGGCATCTGCATGCACTGGGCATATGCCCTCACAGCTATGGCCAAAGATGGTCTTGAGTCAAGAAGGGGCTGCAGTGACACAGTTACTTCACATGCAGCAGAGTGTAAAGGCTGAACTTCATGTTCTCAGAGGCTCTGAAGTACTATGTTTCTATGGGTTCTGAGACCCACATTTCACACTCCTGTCCTCAAAAGAGCAAAGAATAAGAAGGAACAGACATAACTGGGACTAGACATGAACGTCAGTCTTCAGCCAGTTTTGATAGGTACAAGTTCCTTCTGGACTCTAATGCCAGTCTAAGAGCTTGTAGGCAAATTACATGTGCAGAATCATGAATACATTCCTCTACAGAAAGTAATAACTGGCAGATAAGATAATGATACTCTATGGAGCAACCAGTATTGCCCCTTAGTATCTGTAAAGACGGCAACTTGTGCGGCCAGAGATTAACACAAGAATATACATTTACATGCACACAGTAGTAATATCATGCTCAGGCAAGATTTCTCATGCACTAACACGTGACAGTCATATCTTAGCTTTACCCTAACTAGGTTACTAGGAGTTACCAGTGGGAATATGCAGAGGCCTTCGAAGAACAATTTATTTGGGCAATGCCAACAAACCCTTCCTAAGATTAAACACAATACTCTGATGTATACCCAGAAAAGCATTGCTAAAATCAGTGTCTTTAATCCTATAAATGAAAGCCAATCAGATTAAAGATTAATAAATAA